>JANAVB010009592.1:3230442-3265442 GCA_029216955.1 Iris pallida
AAAAAAATAGATATATATATTAATATATATATATTATAATATATAATATATATTATATATATATATACGTCCTCGAGGCCGTAGCCAGTGGGAACGGCGAGGCACCCTAGCGCAGTGGCGTGGGTTCAAGCTCCATGCTCCATTAAGAAGTGGACACCAAAAATTATATATATATATATATATATATATATATATATATATATATATATATATATATATAAATATATATAAATATATATAATATATATATATATATATATATAAAAGATATATGTGTGTGTGTGTGTGTGTGTGTGTTCAAAAAAATGTCTATTGTTCTCGCGCAACCGGCCCTAGCCATCCCTCCCGCATGTCTCCTCATTTCCCTTCCCGCCTGAGCGCCCTTTCCGTCGCCTCATGGAGGCGGGGGACCTCCCCTCTTCCCCCCCCCCCCCCGACATCTTTCTCCTTCCCACTCCACCCTTGATCCGTCCTCCCCTTCCCCTCCTTCTACGTTGGTGGCTGCCAATCTTGGCGATAGGCTTCGTCTCGTGGGCGCGGGATCGACCGTTCGCCCTTTCGGTCGAGGATTTGCTCCCTTCAACGCTGGTAGTTCTATGGTATTTCCTCGAGCCTTCGCGAGGCGGCCCCCCGACGATCTGACCCGTCGTCGACAGCCCAGGCTTGCGAGTCGCCAATCGATCTGGTGACTAGCAAGACACATAATATACAAGCCTATTTTGACAGTAATAACATGCATGGAAAGACAGGAATAACAAGTACAAGAAAGAATAACACATAAAGAACTCTATAGATGGTGACATTTCCTGAGAATATAATATTAATCATGGCTAATAGTAATACGTGATAGTAATCGCAACCCGGCGAGGTACTAACGGTCCTATAACAGGTTATCTACCGCAGCCGATGAGGCACTAACAATAGACGTGTAGCCACGGCTAACAAAATACTCTCGCCTAAGGTACTAGAAAGTCAAGTCTATCAAGTCATGTCAAAGTCAAGTACGGGTCAAGGCATATCAAGTAAACATGGTATATTACAACACAACAGTATCAGGATCTATACAAGGAAAACAATAATAACTAGAATAATGATAATAACTCACGTGCACGTGTACTGAAAAAATGACAGTAATAATGAGAAAGTAATTGTAACATGAATCAAAGGAAGCATATGATCAAATCAGACAAAAAAGCACGGTAATATAAGAAATGCAAATAAATACTGTAAAGTTTGGCAATGTGTACTTGCTTGGTGGTAGCACGTAGAACCAACAATATCCAATCACTCAGTGAGCCACAAAAGTTAAACTCCCGTAAACGTCTTCGGATGCTAAAATAGACATCACCAACATTTTTGGCATAAAAAAATTGTCTAAGTTTGACTACCCATAAGTCCAGTTCTAGATACAGGCACAAAAAGGCAATTTTAGGCCAAAAGAGTATCCATCATTGGACCCACTTTGTACCGAAAAATATGCCAAAACATATCATCTCTAAAGTCGACAAATTATATACCTACGAGTCCATTTTTTGATATGAACTCAATGGTATGTACAGATTTGAATTTCGCTAAACTGTGTACAAAATTGTCACCTTGAATCGGATTGTTGGGCCCGCAAAATGGCGATCCGGTCAACTGTCTCAGAATCGGACCAAACTTGGCTCACGAGACCAAAAAAATAATATGTGTCCAATGGCATAAGTTTTGTCACAATATGACGAACTTGCACAAAGTAATTGGGGTCTTTGCGAAGGTACCGATACGGTGTACCTTGACCGATATACCTCGAATTCGCTACGCACACTTGACCAATTCGAGCTCTGTCAAAGCCCATATGTCTGTAACATCCATATGCGTCATTTGATGCCCTTGGGTTGCAACTATGTCGCCCGATTTGTCGTGACGAATACCGTCTCATGAATTTTTATGTTTTCAAAATTGTTTTCTCAGTTTCTTCCTAATTTTTGAAAACCCATAACTTAACCTATATTTGATTAAAATAGAAACTACAAGAAGGGTTTCAATCTTGGTTAGGTTGTCTACAACACTATTTAGGTGGTTCTTCAATATTCGAGATATCTTGGTCGCAAATTGGCTTCTAACTTGGAGTTTTGGGACAGTTTCTAATGTCCGAAAATTGATTTTTTTTTCTCGATTTGCATTGTGCACATTGCGAATTAATTTAAACTAATTGAAGGAAGTCAAACTCGATTAGGTTGTCTACGCGTAGGATTTTGTAGATAAAAAAATAGTAAAATGTGGTAGAAGAAAACTCACCTTGAATTTGACTCGATCTCTGTGGCTGTTGTTGTCAATGACGCGCGCTGCTACCAACCGCGCATTTGCTGGCGGCCCAGACGGTGCATAGATGTCGGGGTGGCTGCCTAGAGGTCGGGGAGTGTGGCTGGGGTTTTAGTTTAGGGTTTGGTTTAGGGTTTTGTTTCTTCTTCTTTCGTCCTCTCTCGTCTATATACAGCGCACAGGGTTGGGTTTCGAGAGCGGTGTTATTTGAATTATTATCTCGCGAGATATTCATTATCTCACGAGACAATGATTATTTTTTCTATATAATTCTATATATCCTTATATTTTTTATTTCCTTATATATATATATATATATTTTATAAATATATATATATATATATATATTTTTTAGGAAACCCGAAACTTTATTGAAGTAATAGGCGCAAAATGCCGAAGCCTATACAAGTAAGCGCGCTCGCGCGACAAAAAGGGGAAATATATATATATATATATATATATATATATATATATATATATATATATATATATATATATATATATATACACTAAAACCAATGCCCGTGGACTAAAGCTACCCTGTTGGCTTTGGCCCGGGGACCTTGGACAAACGCCACCCTACCGCCCCCGTTGGGGCTCGATCCTGAGACGTATCCCCAATATGCCAATGGTCTTACCGCTAGACCGTATGCCACTAGCATATATATATATATATATATATATATATATATATATATATATATATATATATATATATATATATATATATATATATATATATATATATATAACCACCAAACACACTCACCCATCGGTGGCTGATTCCAACTGCAGATCCTCTGCATCCTGGAAGCGTATCCTTCACGGACGCAGCATTGCCGAGCCCAAGATCAGACTCCAGCTGGGCTCCGGAGACTCTTCCATATTCTTTGAACGCTGTGTCGGGGAAGAACTCCTCCCCCAACGCCTGACAGCTCCTCCTAACAGTACGATCAGAGAGTTATGGGATCACTCTGGAGAATGGAACCACGAAAAGGCTCGTGATTGGGTTGGTGAAGACGCTGCTTCTTTACTACTTAGAGCTGGGCTGAAGATCAATGTGGACCCAGACACCTTGCGGTGGACTGTCGAGGCATGCGGCTCCTTGTTGGTCACCTCGGCCAGAAGAGTGGCCCACGGAGAGGGAGTGCCATCGCCTATCCTGAGTCCATTCTGGCACGCCTGCATCCCAAAAAAGTGGTCGGTCCTTGTGTGGAGAGCCTTTTGCAGGAAACTCCCCACTGACGATGCCTTCAACAACATTGGTTTCAGTCTTGCATCGGCATGTCACTGCTGCTCGGAGCAACAGCAAGAAATGGTGGACCACATATTCAGCTCCAGGGAGTTACCTAAGACTGTTTGGGCCGCGCTCTTTCCTACATGCAAAATTAACCAGGGCGACGGGAGCATCCACGATCTTCTGGCCAATTGGGCTAACGCATCCCAGGGCCGTCAGATCGTCGCAGCCATTGTCACGTGGGTCATCTGGAAGAATCAAAATAAATTCAGATATGAGGGTCACCAATACACCGCGGACCAACTAATCAGGGAGGCTCTCTGCCAAATGCTCAAAGACAACAGACATTGCAAGCACGACCTCGCAGACTTCTGACAGTCCGTGCTCTATTGATTTTGGCATATGTACTTTTTTCCCGCTGCTTTTCTTTTCTTCGCACTTTCTTGTAAATGCTTCGGCATTTTTCGCCTTTTGATGAATAAAATCACGGGTTCTCGTTAATATATATATATATATATATATATATATATATATATATATATATATATATATATATTTTATATATATATATATATATATATATATATATATATATATATATAAATATATATATATATATATATATATATATATATATATATATATATATATATTGGCCTATATATATTGGCCTACTAGGTCACTAAAATAAATACAACTATTAATATATACAATACATACCTACACGGACGTCTTTGGACGCACTATATGACTACATAGGCATGGATTAGGTAAATCGTCTACAGGGGTTAAGTCACAACTTTGACTAGTTTTCCTAGTAGGAATACAACTATGGCCAGGCTTCCCTAGCATGAGTTTCTTACCTTCATGCTTGGTATAAGATCTACTGCTTTACATGTTTTCTAGCTCTACGTGCACGTATGTTTTTTTTATTGCTTGCACATTGGTCTTCTTTGTGTCACCTGTGTCTTATGATAGAGTTGTCTAGTCCTTCGACACCATTCCCTTGACATGACATAACTTAAGTTAAGTATGACTTGACTTGAGATATCCTATAGAATGTTAGCGCTTGCCTTGGCTAAAGTCTATAGAATTTACTTGCCTTGGCTACCTTGACCACTCTCGATTGAGAGTCGCTTGCCTTGGACTACAATTGAGATATAATATAGATTGGGAGCGCTTGCCATGACTACAGGCTACAATATTGGCTTGAGTTATTTGTTAGCACATCTAGTAGTACGCTTCTCTATGATGTCATTTCTTAAATGTCTTTCTTATACTGTTTCATATCTTTCCATGCATGTTATTTACTGTTACATTTGGCATGTATATTATATATCTTGTTATGCCCTCTGATAACCTGTGTAGGACCGTTGAGCACCTCTAAAGGAGGGTGAATATAGTGTGTATGTGCAGCGGAATAAAAATCACCTCTAAAAATTTATAAGGCAGTAACAATCTAATATGAAGTAAGCAATATTTAAATAAATGCGTAATGTAAGGAGATCAGAGAGAGAGAGAGAGAGAGCAAACTCAAACACCAATGTTTATACTGGTTTTCCTCTGAGAGGACTAGTTCAGTCTCGAGTACTCAGTTCGATATTGAATCTACTATCTCGTGAAACACAAGCTTTGAATCCGAAGCGCTTGCAGCTCCTTATAACACATTCTTTTATTCGAAGAGCACTACTTCAAGTTGTAAGCCTTTAATCCGAAGGACTTACCGACTTCAGGAACAGTATAAAACCTAATATATTTTCAAGCCTTTTGTACAACTCGACCAAATTTCTAGATTGAACCAAAACTGGTACCGACTTGGCTAGGAGTTGTAAAGATCTAATTTGAAAGTGAAAAGCTCTTTGATACTTGAATCACTACAAAAATGTTGGTATTTAGCAACGGACATTTTCATTGCTAAATACATATTTTTCGTTGCTAGATATGTTTACTGACGGAAACTGGACGTCGATAAACATGACGTCGCTACAACAAATACGTCGGTAATCCGTCGCTATAGCGACGGATTATCGACGGAATTACCGACTAAGTATAGCGACGGATTAGCAACGAACTATAAACGTCAGCAAACACAGCGACGGATTACCAACATTTTTTAGCGAGCCAAAATACCAAATTTTCCAAAAGCTCAGCGACAGAAATTTTTGTCGCTGACTCGTCTGATACGCTTTTGGTGTCAGACAGAAAGTAGCGACGGAAATTTTCATCGCTAAACCGTCGCTAACCCAAAAATATTTCCAGATATTCGTCGCTAATTAGTCGGTAGTCAGTTGCTAGCTAATCCGTCGCTGGTTAGTCGCTAAATTTCTCATTATTGTTAGGCTAAATTGTTCCAGCTTTGCTCAAACTGTGAATATAGATATACATTACTCAAATGATATACATTAAATATAACCCCAATATATACAAAAATTAACCCAAGCACCAATATATACATTACATTGAACTCCAATTGCCTATCCAAATAACTCAAACAGATACAAACTCGTCCAGCAGTCGCAATATAGTACATATACACAAATATGTTCAACAGTACATAAACTTATCGATCAAACCCTTAAATTTCATACAAACTCACCGTCAAATACAAAAACAAAAATCAAACTGACGGTGGAAGAGGTAGAGGAGGTGGCGGAGGCATAGCCGGCCGTCCGCACGCATATAACTGCCCCATGACCAAAGTGACGATCCGCTGTACGTCTTGGGCAGGAACTTCTGGAAGAGTCGGCGGCACGACAAAATGCACTGTGGTCGGAGGAGGAGCCGGTGTAGTAGGCGCTGTGGTCAGGGGAGCAGTCATTGCCGGAGGCGCTGATGTCGAAGCTGGAGCCAGTGCAGTGGCAGCAGGAATCAGACCTGTTGTGCTTAGAACTTCGCTCATCTGGCTCACCTGATCCTGTAGGCCCACCAAAATCTATGTAATCTGCCGCAAAGTGTAGGCGTCGATAGTATCGTAGGTCTGTGGAGGTAGAGGTTAAGTGGAGGAGCTCTGGAATAAACGGACGGCTGGGATGCCAACGATTCGGTACCGTACATGCTGCCCCATTTCCCTCTACCGACGGCTTGTATCCACAAGTCGTTCCTCACAGCCGTTATTGGTGGCTGACTAGTCCCAGCTCCCCCCTCGGCAGTCCCTCCCTCACCGACTCGACTCTCTAAAGTCTCATACTTCTCCTATATTTATATAGGTGAATAGATTTAGAGTTAATATTGGTATTTTAGTTACTATTATGTATTGTTATGGTTACGTTCTCGTACGTCTCCTAAACTATTCTTTGATTTATAATGCTACTTAGGGTTATGATTCATAAATATAGTTAAGTACGTAAATACAAAGAAGAAATATAATTAGATATAGGACTTGGAAAACTTGCATAGGCTTTGGTCGCCCGATCATCTACGAGCTTTCCTTCTTTCACTTATGGGTACGCTCAAAAACTTTAGAAAAGTCCACGGCATTCGGGTCTCCGCCTCCCCTGGCGACCTCCTCGCACTGTAACAATTAAACATCAATTTATAACTAAACATTAAAATTAAACAATCGAAGCAATAACAAATAAGAATACTCAACAGACGTCGATAATGCTCTGAAATTAGGATGGATCCACCCATGTGGTGACCACCCTTAGCACGGGAACTCCTTTGCAACAAGATTCGGATCCTCTGGATCAAAAATTAGACCAGCACAAGCCGCATCAAATACAAACTCACGTGCCAAGTTTCGATGGCGATATTGGAAGTGGTTTCCAAGAGTGGGGTCTTCCACCTCTATATTGAAGGAGGACTGATATTGCTGAACCAAAGGTTCTCCTTGAGTCGTCCACTCATTGTAGTTTGGTACGAAATCCTTCTTGTAGAGGTGCTCTCTCACGATATCTACCTCTCTGAATGGTATATTACGACAATTGACAAATGGCACTTTATGAGCCTTCCGTCCATGAAATAAGGTTGGCTACTGGCGTATCTCAAAAATTTCTCGACGCCCGCCTTGAAATCATCCATCAAACCAATCTTGCTCTCATGTCGCCGATTGTACATTCACGAACGGTCAACTAAGTATCGACTCATTGCTCAAACCAATTTTGCACCAAGTACCATATATGTTGTAAATATATCCCCCAAATTAATTTAGTACCTAATTGTAACTTAGTATCGGACTGTCGGTTCGGTATCGGTACTCAAGTATACGTACAAACACACACCCACGAACGGTTAACTTGGTATCGGCCTATCAATTCGGTATCGACCGTATCGAATTGGTATTGGAATCGAATATCCTATCGGTATCGGCATATGCTCGTGTCGGTATTGGAATCGAATATCCTATCGGTATATCCTATCGAAAAGGAATATATACATGAACCTAATTCATGTAAACAATATATGCCTATTCACTACAAAAATAGCGAACCAAATTCATGTAAACAACATATGCTCGTGTCCAAGTTAACCAATGTATCATATCCAAGTCCAATGTCCAAGCCCAACGTCCAATTTTATGAATTTTGAATAATTTATGAATACCCAAAACCCTAGCTACTATATTGTGTCAGTGTCCGTGTCCAAAACCGTAGCTACTATATTGTGTCATAATTTTCGTGTCCAAGTATAGGTTAATTAAACACATAATATAAATATGAAAAGAAGTAACAAATTTTAAAAAAAATTACCCGAGGAGAAGGAGAGGGCCAAGGAGGAGGGGGTGAGGGGGTCGGGGGAGGAGGGGATCGGAGGTGGGGAGGAGGAGGTCGGAGGAGGTCACCGAAGACGAGGGGAGGTAGCCGTCGAGGAGGAGGAAGGAGGAGGAGGAGGAGGTCGGAGGGGGAGGTCGTCGTCGAGGAGGAGGGGGAGGAAGTCGGAGGTCGCCGAGGAGGAGGAGGGGATCGAAGGGGGAGGTCGCCGCCGAGGAGGGGGTCTGTGGAGAAGGAGGTCGGAGAAGGAGGAGGGAAGAAGTTTGGGGGAAATTTTGGGTTTGGTGAAAAATTTGAGAATGGAAAAAAAAAGTGTTGTCGTTTAACTTTTACAGTATTTCAGCGACGGAAATTTTCGTCGCTAAGTAGTCGCTAATTATTAGCGACTAACTACCTACGAATCTAGCGGCGATTATTTTCAGTATATTTTACATAAAAAATCAGTCGCTAGTTAGTCACTCATCCGTCGGTAAATAGCGATGTTTTATTTTCGTCGGTAAGTTTCGTCGATAAAATATAGTATTTTTATAGTGAATGAATAGAGAATAGAAGAGATGATTGAGTGAATAGAATAAAGAATTCTTCCCTATTTATAGTGTTTTCTCGAACAGAACTCGGGCAGAGTTCGATAGTCCAATATTCAAAAAATTGAACGTTTGGAGCATGTTCTTCAGGATGACCATGTCCCTTGGGAACTGGGTCAGAGAGGACCAAGTTCGGTCCAAGTTCGGGCAGAACTCGATTCGAGTTCGGTTGTCCTGTATTCAGGTTGGTTGGGCTCTTTTTAAGTGGGTTTTGGGCTATTTAAATTATGACTGGATTTTGTAAATATGGACTGATCATAGAATAGATTGGGTAGTCTATTTTATAAGTGGACTTGTAGCGAGCCATGTGTCAATCTCGTTCATCCGTACATTTTTTCTAGACTCAATAAATTAGAAAATACATAATAACATAGAAAAAATATCTTGATTATTGACGCGATTATCATTGCAAAGACTCTGGTTGAATGTAGCAGCATGGTAGTAGTCGTTTAGCAGTAGTACTGTACTCGTATATTATTTGTGTATATCGAATGGTAATTTTTGTAAGTTATCAAAATCAGGTGTGACCAAACCAAATGGGTCAACAACCTGGTGATATCTTCAGGTTATTGCTGAGTTCACTTTATAGACTAAATGGTGATTAATGTTTGCATCTTCAAGATTTCAGGTATATATTTGTTGATTTTTTTCATTATATTCCCTTGGATTTTCTATGACTTTACTCTACTTATATAGCCTAGTTCCATAAACTTTATTTTTGTCATGAGCTTGTTCAAACAGATGTATTAAGGTTTGGCCAACTTTAGTATATATTGTCTTTCTTGGTGTTTTCATTCTTGTGGAATCGGTGTATAACTGTTTGATCAGCACTGGTACACTTGGTTCTTACTTGAGATGATATCATGTGGATTGAGATATAGTTGGACTTGTTAGTTATAATTAGACTGGACCTGTAGACAGCTTATACGTATTCGAGTACGGCTGAAGTCCACTTGATACGTAGCTGGCATGTTTATATATCCTGGTCCTATGTATTTTGGGACTGGGACACTACGAAATCCATGAATTCCAAGAATACCTTAGGCATATTCAAGCCAAAGACACAACCTTCTCCAATGAGCATAAGATAGCTTGCCTAACAGATAAGCTCCCTACTTCTTGGTCTGATGTTGCTAAAGACCTTATCCATACACAAAGAGACCTTACCTATGCATAAGTCCTAAAGAAAACTAGAACAGAAGAACAAATTAGGTTAAGGTCTAAACCTAAGACTGAGTCTAAGACTAAAGTAAATCTTATAAAATCCAAGGCAAATCTAAGTCTAATCATCATCACAACCCAAGAAGAACTTCTTTTTAAAAAAACTTTCAGCCTCACCACCAAAACCATAAACACCTGCAACACCATAGCCCTAGAAACGTCAGTTAGACTCAGGATTAAAAAGAAATCTGTTTGGTGTGTGGAAGAACAAACTATTTGTCCTACAACTGCTTATACTGAAAGAAAGAAGTTGTCAAGATTCCTTATAAGGAAAATGGTACAACCAAACCAGAAGCTAATATGATTTTGAATGGGTCTTTTAGTTCCTCCGGGTCTATGACTTATAAACCTTTAGTCAATTATTCATCATTCTGATGATTGGTGGTTGGATTCTGGAGCTAATGTTCACATTTCATTTGATCGTTCATGTTTTTCAAACTATCAAGAATCAGCTAGAGGAGCCATAACCTTAGGAGATGGATCAACGGCACATATTGCATAGAGGAAGAATAGATTTGAACATGATATTAGAAAAAATTATGCCTCTTCATGATATACTTCATGTGCCGTCAGTCAAGAGAAATTAGTTAGTGGATTCCTTCTTGTAGCATAAGGGTACATGATTGTAATGAAAGTCAATAAAGTAGTATTTTCTAAAAATGAGTCTTTTATTGGGAAAGGATTTGTAAAAGATGGACTTTTATTCTTAGTACTGTCAACAAAATGTCAGATTCTTCTATTATTATTTCCAATATAGAATCTTCCAATATTTAGCATGGTAGATTAGGTCGTGTAAATCTAGTTTCTCGTAGAAGGATGATGAACTTATATCTTATTTCTAAGTCCAATAGGTGAAAAACACAAGTGTGAGATTTGTGTTCAAGCCAAATACTCTAGACTACCTTTCAAATCTGTAGAAAGAAATTCTGACCTTCTAGAACTAGTTCATAGTGATGTACGTGACTCTAATAGGGTTTTGACCCGAGGTGGTAGGAAATACTTTGTCACATTTATAGATGATTGTTCAAAATATTGATATACCTATCTTCTCAAAACCAAAGATGAAGTTCAAGATAGATTCATGGTTTACAAATCTAAAGCTTGGAACCAATTAGAGAAAAAGATTAAGATACTTAGATCTGATCGTAGTAGAGAGTATACCTTAAATAAAATGACTAACTTCTATGAAGAACATTGAATAATTCATGATTATTCCTTATTCACTATAGTCCAATAGAGTAGTTGAAAGAATGAATCGCACTCTATTAGATATGGTGAATGACATGCTTCTCAGCTCAAGTGCTTTTAATAATTTGTGGGGAGAAGCCTTATTAACAGCTTGTTACGTCCTAAATAGGATCCCTGGTAAATCAAAAGATAAGTCTCCCTATAAATTATGGAAATGTAGAACTTCTAGTGTCCATTATCTCAAAGTTTGGGTATGTCTAGCAAAAGTAAGAATTCCTGAACCTAAAAAGAGAAAGATTGGACCTAAGATTGTAGATATTATGTTTATATATTATGATTTAGGTAGCAATGCCAATAGATCTCTACTGACTCATTCTGAAGTGCATGAAATCTCTAACAATACCATTATAGAAGCTAGAGATGCAGTTTACTTTGAGAATAATTTTCTTTTAAGAATAGAATTTCTTCCCCTTCCACCATCTCTTCTTTTGCTCCTTCTACTAGTTCTCATATTTAAATATCTAATTCACAAGATGAACAAGATATAAAACCTAGAAGTAAAAGAGGAATGATTGAAATGAATATAGGGGAAGGTTTCTTCACTTATTTGATAGAGGGTGATCCATCAATTTATAAAAAAAATATCTTCTCCTGATGCTCCTTTCTGGAAAGAAGCCATCAACAATGAGTACAACTCTATCATGGAGGATGGTACTTAGTTTTTATCAGACCTACCTTTAGGTAGTAAACCCATAGGTTGTAAGTGGATCTTCAAAAAGAAGCTTAGAGCCGATGGTACGATAAAGAAATACAAAGCTAGATTACTAGCCAAATATTTCACTTAAAAAAAGGGATTAAATTATTTTGATACCTATTCTCCTGTACCTAGGATTACCTCTATAAGGATACCTCTATCTTTAGCATCCATTCATGACATGCTGATCCATCAAATGGATGTGTTGATAGCCTTTCTAAATAGACATTTAGAGGGAAAAAATCTATATGGAGTAACCTGAAGGTTTTATTGCTAAGGATCAAGAAAAGAAAGATTGCATATTGGTAAAATCTCTTTATGGCCTAAAGCAAGCTCTAAATTTGATAAAGTGATTTTAGAATTTGGTTTCTTACCAAATTAGTATGACATATGTATATACTCTAAGAATATAGGTGAAAGCTAGGTTATTAATGCTTGTGTGTAGATGATATCATCATTCTAGGATCATCATTTGAGTTGATAAACAATACCAAAGATTTTTTATCTAGAAAGTTTGATATGAAAGATCTAGGAGAAGCCAGATTAATTTTGGGATTGCAAGTGTCCAAATCCAATGAGGGTTATACTCTATCCTTAGTACACTCCTTTGAGAAAATGATAAGGAAATTTAAGTATTTTGATAAGAAACTTGTCCCTACTCCTTGACAGTAGTATCATTCTCAAGAACAATAAAAGTTCACATGTGGAACAACATAGGTTTTCACATATTATAGGTTCTCTTATGTATATAACCAATAGAACCAGACCTAACATTATCTTTGTTGTTGGGAGACTAAGTAGATATATCAGTAACCCAAACCAGTCACGTTGGTCAGCATTAAAAAGAGTATTTATATATCTTAATGGTACTTTAGATTATAAACTTCACTATATTAGACACCCTGATATCATAAAAGATTATGTAGATGCAAACTGGGCGACTGACTTACATAATATGAAATCCACTTCTAGATATGTTTTCACCCTAGGAGGAGCTGCTATCTCTTGGGGATCATGTAAACAAACTATCATAGTTAGGAGTATAATAGACTATAATATGATAGCATTTGACACTACTTGTACAAAGGCTGAATGGGTAAGAAATCTTATTATGCAAAAACATGTTTCTTATATTCTTGTTCATTCAATTTCTATAAACTGTGATAATAAATCTGTTACAGAAGTATTAAATTCTATGAATGCTAAGATGAACAGGCACTAACAGTTGCATTTTAAGTCAATAAAGAGCCTATTAGACAAATATGTGGTTCTCGACTATGTATAGTTAGAAAAGAACCTTGCAGACCACTTGAAGAAGGTTTTGTCTAGGACATTGATCTAAGTATCATCGAGGGGGGTGGGGTTAAGCCCACAAGTAAGTCATCAACAATGGCAATCCAACAGAGTCTGACTAGAGATCCCAAGAAGATGATTCAATGGGTAGAAATAAGCTGGACTTTGGTGACTAATATGGAACACTGATCCTGAGATGAATTCTCAAAAACTAATACTCAAGCGGTTATAAGAGGTTGTGCAATGATATCCCATCCCTATAGTGATAGTATTCCGGTGTGATATGGTTAGGATGAGTTTAACTCTTAATAGGTCCAAGCATGATATGCAAGGTTGACACATATCACCAACCCTTGAGGAATTACCTATATGAGTGGTCGTAAAAGCTGCAACTATGGGACAGGTCAATCCTAGATAAACTCTCATGAATATGGGATAAGTGCACATGGTCAATCAAAAGTGTCCCACGAATCCAAGGACCACTAGCATATTATGTGTGATATTTTATAAATCTGGTTCAAAAGTCTGATTCAAGGCATAGTCCATATAGCTCTTCTTCAGATAAATACAATAGTCACTAAGTGAGATTTAAGGCTGTAGTTCATCTCATCTATGCATAGTATATTCTTGCCCAAAAAAATTTTACTCTTATCCTTGAATTCCTTCTGTTTTCAAAACTTGGTTTTTCTGGGGGGATTGTTGTTTATTACTGAATTAAAAAACAAAGTCTTCTCCTCTAGCTATTCTTTTGGAAGTAACGTTAGAGAATCATTCTTATTTTGTCCGATTAATTTGAACGTTAATAGGCAGTAATGGGGTTGGGGGATTTATGCTATGTAAGACTCATTTTTCCTAATGGTTGGTACAGATTTTTTTACATACCAACAATATTATGTTTTATCCTTGATTCTAAAGCAAAGTACCTTCCTACATTCATTGTCCTTTGCGTTCGTTCTGGGCATGGCTAAGTTCAGGTCACATCTTTCGAAGCTGTGTGCGACGACGAGAAGTTGGTAGCACGGGGGGTTTACCACTAGGAGAGTTCTAGAACAGTCTGCACATGGACCTCATATCAACTCTTAGGGCAGTGCAATTTGTGCGACTTCTCCAGAGGCCGGTAACACTAAACTTGCTTTATTTTGGTGGTTTACAATATTTCAAAAGAAGAAAATAAGACTTTTTCTAACAATGTGTACATGGCATCAAATTAAACAGAGAATACTAACATGGGAAGACGATCATCAATTTATAGTATCGACCAATACCAATACTTATCAGCTGTATATATTGCATCATTTTGGCCTATCCCGATCCAAATGTTACCCCCACGAATACTCGCTCATAAGAAAATGGGCTGGGTTTCTGATCAATTCAACAAATGACAACTGTAAAGAAGAAAAAGAGGAAAAAAAAAAATCAATACCCACACAATAATTTGGTTGTCTCGAAACCAACCGTCTATATTTTGTCGATAAGATTCAGTATCTACACATTATAACATTTATCATTTATCGAAGTATATGTACGAATTCACAACATTCATCCAATCTTAAAATTATTCCATTCAAAAGGAATTATTTTAGTGTACTATCTAAAAGTACAAAAAAATGGCTTGAAATATTCAACAAGATTTATAATTACATTAAAAACTAATGGAAATAATACATATAGAACATAAAATAAGCCTAAATGATCAAAATATTTTTTTTTCTAGTTTTCTAAAAATAAGACTCTAATTGGAAACTACAGAAGAATACTGATACTCATAAGAATGCTCTAAACTACACGATACTGTGAACCTTGACCATCACTCAGTTTCATACATCAAGCGATATGAAGGGAGACAAAAAGTAGTTAAAATTGTGCAAATGGTAATTTGAGTGTTGTGTTTATCTTTATATATTGTTATGTCGGTCAAAAACATCCTTTTAACATACTTAGACCTATAAATCACATAAAAAGTGCACTAGTAATATACATGAAGGCAGCACTATTGATGTGTTGTCAAATTGGAGATGTTGAGTATACAAGTTTCTTTGAGATGTCGACGATACGTACAGGACTGTGTACACACCGCATTGCATGCCTTTTAGGTCTGTCCTCAACCCTCACTATTTTTATAAATGGAAGAAATAATACTCTCCCGTGGCTCGATCTACTGATCTTTTGCCATCCAGACAGGGTATTATGTCTCTTTCCGGTAACCACAAGGATCAATCGAGTTCGACAGTATATAAGTTGTATACTAACTACTAAATATAGGACAAGTTCATGTTACCGTACCCAAACTCAACCACCCTCCTCGTTTTATGAAATTGAGAGTTTGATAAATATTTCCAAGAATTATTCTTCATCAAAATTGAATTAGCAACTTCCAGGTAATGTTATCGGGTTTTTGCTACATACAGCCGAGGATGGCGTCCTGATTCTGCGACTACAAAGGTAACGGTTCTCGGTCCAAATAACCAAAAGCAACAATCTAAAAGAAGAAGTTTCAGAACAGATTATCCATCAAAAGGGCCAGAAAAGAGAAACAAAATCAATTAATTAAAGCACATAGAAGCATGTAAGTGGACGAATTTAGCCCATATCCGTCGATTTTTACCGTATTGAATTTTCAAAAATTTAGTTGCTTTCTGTATGTTCCTTACATCGCAATGAAACTTGCGTCATTGAACTCGCATCGTTGAATTACCATGTGTGGTATTTATGTCCAATTCTGAGAACGTACAAACTCTTACTTTCATAATTTGAAGTAATTTCTATCTTGGTCGTTTATTGTTCTCTTGTTCATCTCTGATGGGCCATTTTCACAAATAGTTGGTTCTGGACCGTTGAATGGATTGGTATTATCCTTCTTATATTTCTAGACTTAGAAATATTTTATGTCATGAATATTGAGTTAGTGTATCGTGCCATTTCTTGTCCAACATGATCATGTCCGACATGCCAACGCTTCACCAAACTCGGAATATGGAAGTACAAGTACTTAAACAATTCTAGTTACAGTTTTTCCTATTTATTATGTGATACCATGATTAGTTAGTGTATCGTGTGTACCTATGTGTCTTCCTTATCATGTTATTATATCACGTATGTTTGTTTCACATTATATTTTTCATATTTTTTTGTACATGTTATCGTGATCATCTATTTCGTGTTTATCATGATCATGTAATGTAGTGAGTATGGGTAAGGGAGGAAACATGTACTTGTGCGGATAGTCAACATGTTGCGATTCATGTTAAAATGCAAGGGTCGAAGATATTAGTCAAAGTAAGTGTTGCACCCTTGGGTGGGAGAGAGTACCAAGCTATCCACAAGCACAAGCACAAGCACGTAATGGTTCCTAAAATACACATTATCATGCTAGCTTATACTTTTACCCTAATTTCACCTAACTCTACTACTTCACATTGATATTAATCTTCCTTGATTTGTTGTAGTTATATATATATATATATATATATATATATATATATATATATATATATATATATAAAGGCACTATAAAATGTGTTAACGATACTACACTTTTGGTAGTCCTAATTCAGACTATTAAAATTTTGTCAGTCTTGAATATGCACAGGCTGTCAGAAATTTGATAGTCCTAGGACTACCAAAAACTGTTATGCCTCCGAACAATTTTCGTAGTGCCTTTATCACTAGCATATATATAGTGCACACGATCCTTATCATGAAGACTAGTCCCTTGGCCCTAATGTTATACAAGCTTATTGATGACGATACCTATCTACTCATGCTTAATATATTTACCCAAAGTATCTGTTTTATTTATTGTTTGGTATTATGTACTTGCTCCTGTACTGACTTGAAGATGTTGATAGTCTTAGGCGAGTAAGAAAGGTACCCTTACTCATTATGGACATCACGTGGGTGATGTGGGCAATCCTGTAGATCAGGAGTACGCTGGCATATATTTCAGGTGATAATTTAGCAGCTTCTAGTTAGGGGCCGTTTGATAAATCATAAGTGTAGAAAAATATGGATTTAGACTTTCAAGTAGGGAAGAGTGATAGGAATCCATTCACTTTCTTGTCCCCCTAGTAGGGGACAAAGGTGTTTGGTTAGGATAAGGAAGTGAGAAGTGGAAAGTTGAAGAGTATGTTATAATAATAACTTTTATTTGAATTAATTAATATTAATAAAAATATTTGGTTAATTAGTTAATAAATTTAATTATATAATCAAATATCTAATATTAATTTAATACTTTAATTAATTAATACCAATTAACTAATATTAATAATAATTTAATAAAGTAAATAATTAGTTTAATAATTTAAGTTAATTAACTAAACATTAATTAGTATATTTGTGATAATTAGTAATATAACTATATAATAGTACTAATTATTAATATAACTATCTAATATTAGTAATATAATTATCTATATATAATTAACAAAACCCCTTTGTGGTTACTATGCTGATTGAAATGTGGCGTGAAACCCCCCATCCGGAGGAGAGAGAATGATATTCTCCCAAAACCACCGACCGCTCGTCTCCCCGCCGTCGCCCGATCCTCTTCTCCGTCGCCGCTGATCCGCTCGTTAGCCTGTCGACCCCTCCTCCCCCTTCTCCAACTGGCGACACAGGAACCTTCCAAGCCGGTCAACCCCTCCTCCCTCCTCTTCGACTGGCGACACGGGAAGAGGCGGTGTTGAGCTGTGGGTCGCTCGGATTGGCGGCGCGGGGAGCGGCGGTGAAGATTAGGGTGTCGATGGACCTCCGCCGCAGCCCCCTCTTCTCCGGCACCTGGTAATTCTGATCATATGCTAATTTTCTTCTTCTTCAGTTCTTTCTCATATTCTTCTTCATATATTTGGAATTGGATCTGAATAAAAATTAGATCATATGCTAATTACATTATGCTAATTCAGATCTAATTTTTTATTTTCTTCATATATTATATTAATTATGTTACAGTTCCACCGCTTCCTGCCCACATCCTATCATGAGAATAGGATGTGGAGAGGGCTTGCTTTACAGCCGACAGGAACTGCAATTGTCAGTTAATCCAACTTTCCATCCAAAAATTTCTTTCAACCAAACACAGGATTTGGAAATCCAATCTCCACTTTCCCCAAAAATACCACTTCCAGACCAAAATCATGTTTACCAAACAGACCCTTATATAGCTTGGTTCCACTTCAACATGTTTGTTTTCGAGGATTTCATATTTCTCTTAATATATCATTTTGTTTTTTTTTAAATTCATGTACAGACTATTCTTTTAGTTATATTTATTTTTATTTTTATTTCATTTATATGTTCCAGTACTAGATTATTATTTATGTGGATGAGTTAGCATAACTTGATATTATAATTGTGGATAATGGTCGTCATTAATGATGGGACTTGAGGTATATATATATCGTACTATTGTCGATATCATGATGTAGGCTGGACTTGCTTACGTACTCGTATTCCAAAAGTAGGAATATGTCGTGTCAAAGGGTTAGCAACCAATGGCAAATCGATATTGTGAGTAGGGATGTAAACGAGCCGGACGGACACGGACAGTCCACTTTCCGTGTTCTGTTCGAAAATGAAAATAAGTTCGGACGTACGGACACGGACAACCACTGTTCATTAATCCAATCGGACGGTCCACGAACAAATTAAACATATTACCAAAAGCTATTGGTACAAAAAATCAAGTTGAAAGAAAATACAATTGAAGGTTATAGAATACAACAAACAATGGTACAAGGTTAACGAAAATTCAGACTGGACAATCAAAAATTGATGCAAAACCAAAATGATATGACATAATTGATGCAAAACTAAAATGAGTCTCTACTATCGGACGGTCCGCGGACAAATTCGGACCGGACATGGATATGATCGTGTCCGGGTCCAATTTTTAAACGGACCAAAAAAATGTCCAAGTTCTGGTCGTTAATTCAAAACGACCCACGGTCGAACCATTTATCGAGCCGGACCCGTACAGACAGCGAATTGCTTTGTCCATTTTATAGCCCTAATTGTGAGATCGTTTTAATGCAAGTACATCTTGCCATAGCGATCCCGTTCTTGTGGCATACATTTAAAAGGCTAATTATAAGGGCACAGCCTTTTTTACTCGGGGCTGTCCAAGTGACTGTTTTCCATTATTTACAAGTTTGCCACTGAAAAAATTACTCAGGGCTATCCAAGTGGTAGGTATAAAAGTTAACTCTTAATTTTTTTTTTCTTTTCTTCCTCACTCTCCATTCTCTCTCCCTCTTTCTTCTCCAAACCCTAGGTCTGGTCCCCACACTTTTTTCAACCCCACATTTCTCCAAACCCTAGAAGATTCTCCAAGGAAGATTCTTAAAATATTCGGTACGATGACGTCCGCTAAACGACAAAAATTTTGAGTTTTTTTTTTTTGAAGTAATCTTATATTTTGTCCCAATGTAGCAATTATGGAAGAAAGTAGATCATCACGTCTATCAATCGAGGAACCCAGACCTTCCGAACAACACGACAAAACACCCGAAGAACTCTCGGTAAATTTCTGACCGACTGCTACGCATTCGACTGTAAAAGAGGACTGCCAGACTTTCTGGCAGTCGATAGAACACAAAGGACTGCCATATTACGCGGCAATCTATTTGTACAACTAGTGTAAAATAGGACTGCCGCAAAACCTGGCAGTCCAAGAAGTAACGAGGACTGCCAGATTATGCGGCAGTCTATATGTAGAAATACTGTACAGTTGGACTGCCAGACTTTTCGGCAATCCATAAAACACGTAGGACTGTCACATAACTCAGCAGTCAATGTGTAGAACTAGTGTTAAATAGGACTGCCAGACTTTCTGGCAGTCTTTTAAACACGAAGGACTGCCACAAAAATCGACAGTCTATGTGTAGAACTAGTGTAAAACAGGACTGCCAGACTTTCTGACAGTCTATAAAACACGAAGGACTGCCAGAATGTCTGGCAGTCCTGTTGTACAGTCCTAAAGGAAGGGCAATTTTCCTTGACAGTCTTGAAGTTGTTGATATTGTAATTTTGGTTGTAATTGTAATTTTTGTTTTTGAAATTAAATGTAGGGCCTACCACCTCCTATTTCTATTGACTTGAGTAATATATTCTCAATGGATGTCGCATTTGAATCTTATGAAGAAGCATTAGAATGGTGCAGACAAGTTAGAAGGCAAGTAAACACAGTCCTTGTCATTTCAAGGTCATTACGAGGCCCGTCGTGTCATAAAACTGCTGATCTTGGATGCGAAAGAGGTGGGACATTTAGGCTTCATCGAAGGAAAGAAGAATGTGCTCGGAAAAAAGTCCCGGAGAAGGCGGTAGGGTCCAGAAAGTGCGGTTGTCCTTTCAAGATTGTGCTTGTCTCAAGAAATGATGGAAAGTGGACAGTTGATGTCAGAAATGGGATGCACAATCATGCGGTGGCGGAGACACTTACCGGTCATCCCTATGCCAGAAGGTTGAACGAACAGGAGAAGAAGTTAGTTGAAGAATTGTCCTGCTCCGGAGTCGGCCCGAAGCAAATTTATTCGACGGTGCGCCAGAAGAATGAACAGAACAAGTCAACAATGAGGACAATCTACAATGCACTCTCGAGATCGAGGACAAATACCCTAAGAGGAAGAATGGCGATGCAACAAGTTTTGAAGTTACTTGCCGACAATCACTATGTGGAGTACCATAGAAGACATCCGCCGTCCAATGAAATTACCTCTATGTTTTGGGCGCATCCGGAGTGTACGCACTTGGCACGGTCCTTTGCCGATGTCTTGGAGGCTGATTGCACGTACAAGACTAACAAATTCAAGATGCCACTCTTCCATATTGTCGGCTTCACGTCAACGGGTAAATCATTTTCAGTTGCATTTTGTTTCTTGAAGAATGAAACAGTAGATGACTATACATGGGCATTGAACAAATTGAAGATACTTTACACTGGATACAAAGAGCCGTCTGTTTTTGTCACCGATCGAGAATATGCATTGATGAATGCTATAGATATCGTATTTCCTCATGCTCGTAGACTACTATGTACATGGCATATTAATCGAAATATTCAAGCACAATGCAAGAGCCGATATGAAAAAGTAGACGGCAAACTTGATATTGACCGCTTCACAGAATTCTACGATGATTGGGGCCTTGTTTGGCGAGCAAGTACTGTAGACGCTTTTGATAAAGCGTGATTGGAGTTCAAAGAGAAGTGGGAAAGTAGCAACAAGCCATGTATATCTTATATCAAAGACACATGGGTTGATCCATTTAAAGAAGATTTCGTCTTAGCATGGACGAATAAGGTGAAGCATTACGGCACGACCACTACAAACCGTGCCGAAGGTTAACACTCAAAACTGAAGAAATATATACGTTTATCGGTCGGCAGTTTTGTGTCAGTTTGGCAGTCAATTAATCTAATGACCAACTCGACGGTGAACGAGATCAAGGCTTCATTTCAGATGAGCCTGAATATTGTAAAGCACGAACATAGGAAAGAGAAGCTTTTGTCTGATTTAATCTATGTATTGTCTTACTATGCTTTGGGGTTTATATTTGAAGAGATTGCTCGGGCAAATTCAGTGGGTGTTGATACCGAAGAATGTGGTTGTACACATCATCATTCTCTCGGCCTTCCTTGTGCTCATGAGATCAACGAATATCGACGTCAAGGCAGACCTATTCCAATAGTGGTCGTTGACCAACGTTGGAGACAATTGTCAATTATGCCTATGGTGGAGAGTCACGACGATTTCTTTTCCTTGCCAGAAGTTAAACTTCTTCATGCAAGATGGTGTGCTGCCCTAGAACCTGAGAGGAGGTCTATTGAACGTAAAATTCAAGAACTTGCCCACCCGGCAAGCAGTCAGGTGCAGGAGCCATCTGTTGTCGTTGCCCCGAAGGGTAGACCACCAAGAAGACTTACAAGAACACAGAAGAAGAAGCTCGAGTCTACTAGAAGAGAACTATCATTATTTGAGCATATTAAAAGAAGCATGGAAAGGTTCATTTGCCCAAAGAGGAATGACAAGCTTCCTATTCAACGGAAGAAACAGAAAACAAGCGTTGGTGTCACATTCGACATGTACATTCATATATTTAATCCTGCAATACGGGAGTACATTTGGTCTATTGAAGATGTGCCTAAAGATGGACATTGTGGGTACCACGCCCTTGCAAGATATCTAGGCTACTCCGTTAAAGACGGATGGAGGCAGGTTAGAGCAGAGCTGTACGAGGAGTTGGAGTCTCATCTTCCCTTCTACAGCAAATTACTAAGCCCAGATACAGTTGGAGAATTATTGACAAGCATTCCGTGCGTCGATCAGACTACTGGAGAGGAACATTACATGGATATTCCTTCTGCTGCATATTTATTCGCTAACAGGTACAATATACCTACACATTCTTACTAACGTAAAAAGTTTGATAAATACTTATACTGCATTTGTATTCGCTTACAGGTACAAGATCCCAATTATCGTTCTGTCGAAGAGAAGTAATAACACTTTTTTCCCAATGATCGCTCCTCCGGCAGACTACACTATGTCCACTCTATATGCCATTGGACTTGATTATAATCACTTCGTCATCCCGCGGTTTATCGGGCACAGTCCTATTCCCCCTCCCCCCCCGATCCAGTCTGGTATAAACATGCTCCGGAAGAATCGATCGCTTGGACGACGCTGTACACCGATGCGATCAATGCCTACAAGGAGAAAACAAACTACGTGCAACCTAAACCAATGCCGAAAGACTACTACGATGTATTGATTGACTGATAGTGGGGAGCATCACCGATAGTTTTGTCACATTTTGTAACTTGAAAGAAGGATAAACATTTCTTCCGTCCTACACCGATAGTTTTGTCACATTTTGTAACTAGAAACAAGGATAAACAATTATGTCTATACCGAAGAATGTGGTTGTCAAAAAAAATGTAAATATTTGGTCCTACGCCGATGTTTATATCTTTGGTCCTACTCAGATACACTATTTTACATCACTTTGTAAAGAAGAACATTGGCAGTTGAGTATGACATTTTAGTATGACATTTGAGTATCACATTTACAGTTTGGTATCACATTTACCAGGACTGCCCAGAACACTGGCAGTCCATCGTGAATGAAGGACTGCCAAGAAACTGGACAGTCCAAATTAAAACTTGTTGTGAACAAGGACTGCCCAGTTTCCTGGGCAGTCCTTGTTCACAGCAAGTTCTAAATTAGACTGTCCAGTTCTCTGGCAGTCCATCGTGAATGAAGGACTGCCAGGAAACTGGCAGTCCAATTTAGAATTTGCTGTGAACAAGGACTGCCCAGGAACTGGGCAGTCCTTGTTCACAGTAAGTTCTAAATTGGACTGCCCAGAACACTGGCAGTCCATCGTGAATGAAGGACTGCCAGGATGCATTGGCGACCAATTTAGAACTTGCTGTGAACAAGGACTGCCCAGTTTCCTGACAGTCCTTGTTCACAGCAAGTTCTAAATTGGACTGCCCAGTTCCCTGGCAGTCCATCGTGAATGAAGGACTGCCAGGAAACTGGGCAGTCCAATTTAGAACTTGCTGTGAACAAGGACTGCCCATGAACTGGGCAGTCCTTGTTCACAGCAAGTTCTAAATTGGACTGCCCAGTTTCCTGGCAGTCCTTCATTCACGATGGACTGCCAGATAATTTGGCAGTCCTACTTAGAACTTGCAATGTTCAGGAAACATCTGTATAGTGATCGACATTATGTATTCAAAACCTATTACAACAAAAGCATATTACAACAAAATAATACGGGAGTTCGACATGAAGTATTCAAAACCTATTATAAAGAAAGCATAATACAACAAAATGATACCGGAATTCGACAATAAGTCTTCAAAACATATTACAACCAAGACTTCAACAAGTATTCGAAACACAGTTCAACAAAAGCGGCACACAAATTGTTCAAACAAGTACAAGCAAGTCATTTTTTCTCATGACACATCTTAGTCCGTCGCTCGTGTTCGAGAAACGGATAGTCCGATGCGATGTTCTGTATCTGGTTAGCAACGTCGACGTAGTTCTCTCCCTTGCACAGCACGAGACTTTTCCCCAAGTTTCTTACTTTCGAAGCCTGAAGGAAAAAATTAAGGGTCCAAATTAGCCAGGTTACTATACTGGTAAACATTAATTCGAAAAAATACTACTTGCCATCTTTTGCAGTGCGTCAAGCAGGCCTGTCCTGTTTGGTAGAGGAGCAGCTACCGGCACTTCATTCCCTCGCGTATCTGGATTCAACATCATACCATGTCCGGCCTCTACATAATAATTCATATATTCATCAGTACAATCCCACATCTGCTCCACCGGACGTCGTAAAGTTTCACCAACTACATGACGTTGCCACTCAGTGAAGAAGTAAGAGCCCCAACGGTAGTCCGGCGGGACATAGGTTGATGCTTTGTTCCCTTTTGAAGAAGTCCTCAAATTTAAAGTGCCCGGTATAGTTTGCACGTAGCCAAACTGATGAAGCACTCTGTCTGGCATATGAGGCTCCTCAATTTTTTGACAGGATATCAGACCTTGAAATAGTGAAACTCCTTGCTACGGACGAGAACTATTTCGAAGATCCTTATATGGATGCCAAATAATCTACATCATAGTATATGTAATCAAGACCAAAGAAGTTACTATTTTACACTAAAATGAAATCCTAAGTAAATGTAAATTTAAGTTAGCATTGTCTCACCTCCTTTTCGTTCATATCTTCAAGTGCGATACGCAGGGAAGATAAAGTATGCGGATGTCTGCTATCCATCTTAACTGGATTCCACTTGCACATCCTAGGTAGCTGCTCATCATAGTCTTTGTTAAGAGTAGCCCTCTTTAGCGTCGGAAAATGTTCGTATATCCATGCATGTACATGAAATGTAGATGACACACATATTAATCGACCTAATTTTATTTAAACTAGAAACAAAGTACGATTTACTTGACTCACATGGAGCAGAGTTTGACAACCAGCTATAGTCTTCGAATCGACTCTAGATGCAGCGCCAAGTTCCCGGTAGAGATAAGCTAGTATACCGCTCCCAAATGATATTTGATCCACAATGCCTAAGTTCATAAAATTGTTAACATATTTGGCGTGAATCGAGGTTCCGGACTTGTCCGGAATGCAGACGGCTCCCAAGATGAAATACATGTATGCCCGGGCCACTACATCGACGTTGGCGTCGTCCTCATTGTCATCTTCATCGTCTTCATCGTCATCTTCATCAATGTGTGTATTCCTAAGAAAACTCAAAGGAACTCCATACAACTTCTTAAACTCGGGGAGACTAACAAAATTCTCTGTCTCAACACCGAGTGCATTGGCGACCAATTCCACCATCTCGTCATACATCTCAAAGTCGCCCGTATCATAATTTATCAGCATTGGACCACCATCAACTCTAAGTCCCAAAATATGGTGGACGTCGTCGAGGGTGATCGTCAACTCCCCGGAAGAGAAATGGAAACTGTTTGTTTCGGGATGCCACTGCTCCACAAACACAGAGATCAGTGCGTGATCCAAGATCTTATACGAGTGTTTCGCAATATGCTGCAACCCAGTGGGGATGATTTTGGCCTTCACACCTTCTTTCAAATTGTCAAAATTCCATGTACTGCACATCTTAGCGTGGTTAATGACCCGCAAGATACGCGAGCTTTTCTGAAAATAAAACAATATAAAGAAAATATAAATATAAAATGTAACTACTATTTTACAAAAGAAATGTAAATATCTAAGGAAATGAACTTGCCAGATCCTTCCAAATTTGGTAAGATATGTGGTTAGGCAGGGACGTCAATAGTGAGCAACCGATTGGCCTCACTTCCGGATCAGCTCTATCAGAAGCGGCCGGCGCGTGAGAAGGTCCGGAACCATCGTCCTCACCTCTATGAACAATGGGCAAATCATCATCGGAGGAGGGAGAATCAGGACGAGTCTTCCGTTGCTTCGATTTACTTGTAACGTGTTTGGTTCGACGTGGTGCAGTCTGAGAGGGTGCCGCCAGTTCACTTATCGTTATTGGTTTTTCGCGAACCCGCTCAGCTTCACGTGCCTTCCGCTCCGATGCGGTAGGACGTTTTCTTTCACCCTCGACGTCTACGTCCTTCGTCTTCGGAGTCGGGTCGTGACTACGAATATTTAATATCAATCGATTAATACTTAGCAAACATCAAACAAGACTCCCAATTCAGGACTGCCGCTCCTTCTGGCAGTCCTATGTACTGTTAGGACTGCCAGAAAGAGAGGCAGTCCAGTTGTACAGCAAGTATTACACAGGACTGCCGCACTTTGTGGCAGTCCTTTATGCATAAAGGACGGCCACAAAGTGCGGCAGTCCTGTGTTATACTTGCTGTACAAGTGGACTGCCTCTCTTTATGGCAGTCCTAACAGTACATAGGACTGCCAGAATGAGCGGCAGTCCAGTTGTACAGCAAGTATAACACAGGACTGCCGCACTTTCTGGCAGTCCTTTATGCATAAAGGACTGCCACAAAGTACGGCAGTCCTATGTTATACTTGATGTACAAGTGGACTGCCTATCTTTATGGCAGTCCTAACAGTACATAGGACTGCCAGAAAGAGAGGCAGTCCAGTTGTACAGCAAGTATTACACAGGACTGCCGCACTTAGTGGCAGTCCTTTATGCATAAAGGACTGCCACAAAGTGCGGCAGTCCTGTGTAATACTTGTTGTACAACTGGATGCCTCTCTTTCTGGCAGTCCTAACAGTACATAGGACTGCCAGAAAAGAGCGGCAGTCGTCGTCGACTCGAGAGGAACTGACTGGGGTTGTTCGAACTAAATTAATAGGATTTTTTTTGGGGGGGGGGGGGGGGGGGGAATTGACAACTTTAAGTATTAGGTTTCTTACCTTGATTGAGAGCAACGTTTGCATCCCATCGTAGGGAGAGATCGTTGGAAAATGGTGAAGACAAAGGAAAATGGTGGAGATGAGGATCGAAACCCTTACCCTGACAATTGCGTAAAACAAATGGAGAGAGAGGAGTGGGAAATCGTGGAGAAGAAGAAGAAGAAGAGGAAGGAAAATAGGGTTTGTGAAGAGAGAGAGGAAAAATTTGAAATGAGATTGATTTTCGGGTTTGGGGGGGCTGTGGGGTTTGGACAGCCCCCTAAATGAAAATTTTGGACAGCCCGAGTAAAAGTTCCTCAAAGCCTGGCTAGCCCTAATCCTGGCTAGCCCCGAGTAAAAAAGGTTGTGCCCTTATAATTAGCCATTTAAAATCATCTCCTCGATTTTGCATAGACCTGTCAATGGATAGTCGAAAATTCGAATCCGATCCGATTTCGTATCCGAACTTTCGGATATTTTTCGAAATTTCGGATAACGGATTCGGATATCCGAATATTTTTCGGATATTATCCATTTTCGGATACGAATTCGGATATTAAGGTATTCGAATCCGTTAATATCCGATCCGACTTTAAATTGCAAATTTCGGATATCGAATTCGGATATCGGATTCGGATATCCGAAATTTTATATATATTATAGTATAATGTATATGTAATATATATTAATTAATAGAGAAGATTAAAGTATTTTATTCTCAACTGACTTTTACATAAATTAATTATAATATAAATTTATATATAATAGTAATATATATTAATTACAATTTACAACACAAGAAGAAATGACTCGAATATGTAGAGAAATTGAATTTATTTTTCGGATATTCGGATAATAACTAAATTTTTAATATTTCGGATTTCGGATATTCGGATAATAACTAAGTTTTTAATATTTCGGATATTCGAATACTAGCATTCGAATTTTTTAGCTAATCGGATCGGATATTATCCGATATCCGTTAAACTAAACGGATACGAATTCGGAGTGTCAAAAGAGATATTCGTTCGGATATCGGATCGGATTCGGATATTACAAAAAAAATTCGGATACGGATACAGATATTGTTCTGTCCGTACCGATAAGCATCCGTTTGACAGCCCTAATTTTGCAGTCACTTAAGAATTTGTACATGATTGTCAAAATTTAATTGTCCAGGATTGTCAAAATAATTTACACTGCAAAACAAATGGCAGTCCTACCACTGTCAAAATATTGATAGTCCTGTGACTGCCAAAATTTTGATGACCCATAACAATTTTGGTTGGGCCTTCCATTTTGAAGCGGGCTGTGTAGTTGGATTTTTGAGCAATGAGTCACGACTTCATGCAATGAGTCAATATATTGGATCAGCTTAACATCTGTGTTCCTGATTAATTGGGAAGCTTCATGGTTTTTTTAATCAAAATTACCGTCAAAGGAGTAAAATTTCGAATCCTTTCAAGGGGTTAGAGAAAAGAGCAAATATGACGCAATGTTGGTGACGGAAACACAATAAAAGCTACAATGCAAAACCAACAAGCCATTACATAGCAGTTGCAGAAAATAAAGTAGCCGCAGAGCCTAGAACAGCAACAAACACCAGCAAACATTAAACAGGAGACAAAAATACTAATACTCCTTGCATTGTAAAGAGCTTAAAGTAAAGCACAAGCTACTTTGCTTAGTACCCGCTTTTTTCCTTCATATAACTTGCAGCTTTGTAACGAAAACAATCAGCAGGGTAAAAATGGCTACGTGGGGTATCAAACTATGAAATTATGAAGAGACAATCCAACGGCTTCAAAACTTAACAATACATCAATTTCCTTAAAGATATCCTGAATAAGTTTAAACTCCTCAAAACAACATAAATGTTAATTTAAGTTCCTCGAACAAGATAAATTCTCCTTCAAACTCTTCAACTAAAAAATAGAACTGCCAGAATGGAGAGTTGCACTCAATCTTCCTCCTCGCCCTCATTTTCTGCAATGTTGAAGTATCGCAGCTCATAAACATTACGATCCTTGTTTGATGCGATTACTCGCAACCAGTCCCTCACATTGTGCTTCTTCAAGTATTTCTTAGTCAAATACTTGAGATACCTGAGATGCATATACGCAAAATACATATTACATATGCAGATCATAATCAACATGAAATATCAAAGAGGCCAGAGAACTTAGAAGTGAAACTAAAATAACCCCCTGGAAATTTCTCTCAAACACAAATTTGTTCTTCAACATGATGATCATATAGGCATTATATATTTACCGATGAAAATTGCTTACATTCTTTGTCGAGTGGCAATATTTTAGAGCTTCAATCGGTAAAGACTGAAACTACAGTAAAACATTTAATGTCTATGCAGGATGTGTATAATTTGAAGGCATAAATGCCTTATCCTGCTGATATATAGTTCCAATCCTGAAGTGAGAACCCGTTCCTAACGAACTGACAGTTTCAGTTTTAATCCTACAAAATAAAGGAAGCTAAAGAATGAGGTTGCCTTCAGATGACTACAAAGATCCCAATGTAAAGCATGCAAAAATTTAGAAGACATGTTGGACTAGGATCAGCACGATCAGATCATAAAATAAGAATTTGATGTATAAACCTATTATAGTGCCATCGAAGTTTCTATTCCAATCTTCCAGGTATGAACTTAATGATGAAGCAAAAACGACCGACTCGATAAGGATCTCAATAGACCAAATGACAATCTATAACACCAAGAAAGCATACTCAGATAAAGACTTCTCAACCGATATAGCACTTCCACTTTCATACCCTATGTTGCATGGACACGACACTGGACATAAATTGACACATTTTTTTCCAAAAATCTAGGATACAATGCGCTAAGGACACGCTAAAAATATATGTTCAGTTCTCAAGAACTAAAGCTTTGCATACCGTTGAAGCATTGTTCAATAGACTTGTAAAGACTGAAATAAAGGTCATCACTGAGACGAGATACATAACCGAAGCTAATTGTACAGCATAGGTAAATGTATTAGTTTGGTTTCGTAACATCAACTAACACAATATCCAACCTTCCAATAGTGTTTTATCATTAAGCAGAAAAATGGCTGTTTGCTCAATTTATCAATGATAATTTCATCACAAAAGAAGAGTCTGACTTAAATTCGCCACACTTTATTTACAAAGAACAAGTTGCCATCTTAAGCACTTAGTAACAAAAGGCCAATATAAAACAAGGATATCCTAGTATAATTTTTAGTACATGTTCAAAATTTAAGGGGTTCCTAGAATGATTCTCTTCAAAAGTAAATGTGCATATGATGCAGTACAATTTTTCTTTCATAATATGTACAACTATAGTGACTCCTTGATCACAAGGCATAAGACACATAACCATAATTTTCATCATACTTCAACTGGTAAAGACTGTATGTCACATAATTTAAGGGGTTCCTATAATGATTTCCTTCAAAAGAAAATGAGCAAATGAAGTAGTACAATTTTTTCTTTCATAATATGTACAACTATAATAACTCCCTGATCACGAGGCACAAATCACATAACCTTAGTTTTCATCATACTTCAACTGGTAAAGACGGTTAAGCCAAAAATGACTACACAAGAATAAGATTATTGAATAACAATCAATTTTAGGAAGCATATTTCATTAGCCATATGTTCACAGAAAGAAGAAATATCAGTTTCTCAAAAACTTTCAAGTCAGCCTGCTGCATTTTCCTCACAAAGTGCACCTTTTATAACAAATGTTTGAAATTTGAACACAAGTTTAGATGTGCTTTGATTATGAAGAAAGAGATAATAAGCAGACTAGGAAAAGGTAGAAAGAGCTCCCAGCCACGAAGAACTCCCATCCATGTGCGTGACCAAGTGCGGGTCAGGCAGCTCCAAGAAGCCACGCTTGGTACCAAATTCTTTCCTGGTTTCGTTGTCATATATTTTGCCTATCAAGTTACTAAAGGTAGACAGGACCCTAAATTTTCACATCCTGTATCCTAGTTCAACCAATCAAAATAATAAGAGAGAACAAGAATCAAGAGTTGACACTATCTAACATCCAAATTCAGCAAACAAAATTTACCACTTCAGATATATAACATGCATCCTTGTGGTGAACCATAGCAACTAATAACCATTTACCTTTGATCAAGTGGACAAAACCTTACAGGAGAAACTACAAAGGAGAAGAGTTTACTTCTATACGGGTAAGTATGCAGCTCCAAGAACGCTACAAGAAGTGTCTGAATTGTCCAGACCCAAAGATCACCAGTTCGAACCAATTATCCATGTCACTCTTTACTTAACAAGGAAGAAATAAGGAGAAAGTTGAGAGAACTAATGGTTCATCTTATACAACTTTCTATCACTTCCTCTTTTATACTATAATGAATTTTACTTAATTTTACTTACGGGCTTCACAAACCGACAAGCCCGTAAAAACATATGAGAAAGCAAGCAAGTCCAACAATAGGCCCAAGAGACATTAAGCTGAAGAATTTGATTAAATGATTATGAGTTCTACTTCATCTCCTTAATCAAGTCTCGTATGGAGTCAAGTCTCGTATGGAAATGTTTACAATTTCATAACTATATAAATAATTAATAGAATTCAGAAAGAACTAAGCAGCATTGGTGTCTGACACTGACTCACCGATTCCTAATTACATTAAGCAGCATAGACATTTACCATTCTTAATCCTTAATCCACAACCCAACCTTGATGATTCACATATAACCTACATAGCATTTGATTAGATGACATGTTGCATTCAAACCCAACCTTGACAAAGTTACATATAACCTATATGGGATTTGATTAAATAGATGACTCGTAACACTTCATAACAATCATTAACCTAAATCATAAAATTGATCTCTCTTAAAGCACATTGTGCTTGGCCTCTCTTTTATATGTTTCTGAGCTAATGAAACCCATATGGTTACATAACAGAAAGGGGTAGGAATCTACTTCAGTCTCTATTTCTTTCTTATGTTCTAGGGTTCTACCATATGAAGGAATAAGAGACTAAGAGATTACTAACTTCTAACGCTCCGGTGTGGACAATTCCGATATGACTTCTAGTAGGTGTCCTTCTAGTGAGATTGTGATTCGTATGGTAATCAATGGTGAGTTCTCTTTTCTTTCTAGTATTTACTTGCAGGGTCCGAACATCAAGATCAACAATGACAAGGTACACTAAAATAGAACCCCAAATATTCGAAATACACGATTGTAGAAGGGCTCAATGTCACGGACTTAGTGTTTCAGGCTACACTTCGTCCCGTGCGGCGCACTATCTTCCTTCTCGAAGACTCGTGCAAGCCTTCACGAACCCGCTTAACTAGATCGCTAAGACGATATTAACAATATTGTGGAGCAAAAGAGAGAGATCAGAAGTATGAAAACTTCACTGTACTAGAAAGATATTACAACTTTGGGTGTTGAGGAACAAAAATGATGCCTCCCACTTATTTATAGTGCTCATAGGGCTTACATGGAAATCTCATGGAACTTCTGGAATCGGTATATTCCTAGAACCCCAAATATTCGAAATACACGATTGTAGAAGGGCTCAATGTCACGGACTTAGTGTTTCAGGCTACACTTCGTCCCGTGCGGACCACTATCTTCCTTCTCGAAGACTCGTGCAAGCCTTCACGAACCCGCTTAACTAGATCGCTAAGACGATATTAACAATATTGTGGAGCAAAAGAGAGATCAGAAGTATGAAAACTTCACTGTACTAGAAAGATATTACAACTTTGGGTGTTGAGGAACAAATGATGCCTCCCACTTATTTATAGTGCTCATAGGGCTTACATGGAAATCTCATGGAACTTCTAGAATCGGTATATTCCAGAAATTATTCTCCTACTAGATATTTCTAAGGAAGCTTGTAGTACATCTAGAAAGATCATGACACATCTAGAAGGGTCCGGAGTCTTCTGGAAGATTCTCGGCTCATCTGGAAGATTCCGAGACCTTCTAGAAGAAACCACCATCTTCTCGAACACTCTGGAAGATTCTACCATCTTCTGGAACACTCTGAAAGCTTCCTGCATAACCCCGATCCGTAACGAGTTATGCAAGTCCGTTTTGGTGGGCGCAAACTTTTGTGCGTGACATGAAGCTCTAGTAGACAACCTAAAATATCTCAAGTGTTCAAAATACACAAACTGAAGAAAAAAAAAGGGGGCTGTTCAACAAACTAAAAGATCCTGTGTTCTTTTAAAAGCCCCAGTAAAGCTTAGGGTTTGATCGATTTTGTTTACTGAAGTCATAAGTTTGAACATGACTTGTAGCCGCTGCATTCATTCCTGTCCTTTCATTTGATCTTCTAAATTAGGAATAAGAATTGTAAATTCACATGTTTATCTCCTGTAATGCTTTAAGAGCAATCGAGATGAAGCGTGTCATATTAAGTAGGCAGAACTTCAAGCGATCAAAGGATCCACCCATGGATTTGAATTCTTGGTGAATGATAATTCTTCAAAATTCTCGTCTCCTCACCAACTTCTATGAACCAAGAACACCCTCATGACCTTTAGGTCTCTCAAATATTCCAAAATTAGATATCTATTCACAGAGAGCACAAATTGCTCCATTGCCTACACCTCCAAGCCACATAAAATGGTTAATCTCCATATTATTGAATTGCAATTTTTTCCTAATTCAATGTACCCTTACCATTCAATTGAAACCCAGCTTAATCACAAAATCCGTAGCCCAAGCAGTAATTGCAGAATTAACATACAGTGCCATATTTCTAATAGATCCAAAGAAATATGCACTACACAATTCTCATCATCATCTCAGCAAAGTGTACAGCCAAAATGGTCATAGTTCTCATGTCGAGTCCGTACCACAAGCACACTGGACAAGAATAGGACACGCAAAACCCTAACTAAATCTAACGGTTTTAGTAAAACGGACGCTCCAAAATACAACAGAACACACCAAAACGATGTCGTGTCTGTCAACGTGTCCATTTCCTTCACCACTAAAGCTAGCATTGACCGATACAAACAACAAACTCTAACTAAATCTAGGGTCTCCGAGTGACGATACCTCTTGGAGAACGGCCCGTCGGAGGTGACGGTGACCTTGGACTTCTCCCTGGCGACGGTGACGGCGTCGCCGAGCGCCCCGGCCTTCCCTCCGGCGACCTTGATCCGCTCCTGCAGAAACTTCTCCAGCGAGGCGATGTCCATGATCTTGTCCTCCACCGGCTTCCCGCAGTCGATCACGAACGTCGTCGACCCCTTCTTCTTCCCGCCGGTGGACTTAGGAGGGCGACTCATCTTCTCCGCTGCGGCTGCTCGAACGAGTGGAAATTAGGGTTAGGGTTTCGTAATGGAAGGATGGCTGCTGCTACTTATTGTTTGGGAATGATGTGAAGATCGATGGTTCAGTGTGGATTTAAATGATCGGACGGCTTGGAAGAAATGGGCCGTTGGGCTGACGCTATTAGTTTAATTGAGATTCTGAAATACGGATCCAGAGCCAATGTTTCTATTGTGTGTGTACCTTACTTAACAAAAGGCTGGAAAATATTCAGTTTTCATTGTGGAAGGTGTGTTAAAATGTTACTGATCAACAAAACTTACTTAAGGAGGCCGAGCAAAAATCTGGGATTCGAATTTTTCCCCTGGCTGCTACTGTTCGATTTGGAAAAATGACACCTTAAAAAAAAAATTAATATTATAAAAATTTATAAAATAAAATTTGTATTGCTAAGTATAATTTTGACATTTGTATAAAAAAAATCAGGAAATTTATGTCCTACTAACTTTGGCATTAAATCCATACCTATATATGCTAACTTATT
>JANAVB010009592.1:3267942-3307942 GCA_029216955.1 Iris pallida
ATTATGAAATACACACCTGGAGAAATCACCAGGTCCTCAGAGAGACGTAACAAGATACAGGAAGAACATGCCATAAAACTGAACATAATAGCTCAATATTAATCCGGATCATAACATGGCCCAATATTTTATCCTCGAATTAGTGCACCACCCTCATAACCAAATAAGGACAGAAGATGGCTCCATAATCCATGATAAACTATCGTTCTAGGTCGTGATCAGACATAAGTACATAAGTCAACAGAAAAGTATATATACCTAAACAGATGAAGGTCAACTAACCATTCTATGTGAAACAATGCACTTTGAAGACAACGTTACACGCAGGGGTTTTATGATTAGCAACACAAATAAAAAAAAGAAGTAGCAGTAAATAACGCTCATCCGAGTCATTATCGGCCATGGGCAGTAAGTAGCGCTCATTCGAGTCACTATCGGCCCCAAAAATGTGTATAAAATAAAATGTAGCTACTACGCTAATAGCTGTCTTCTTCCCCCAATGATACTATACATGCGTCATCACCACGACACACAACATGTATTGTTTCCACGATACTGCTTTAGTCTTAATAACTACTAAGTCTTCTAAACAAATCTACTAGCAGTTATATCCTAACGCATGGGCTGTACGCACCGATGTACGGTCGGTACGTAAGTCCGATTCTATATGTAACTCGCTACTTCGTGGCACACAGGTGTCGAGACCAATAAATGCGGCACAGACAAATAATAGTCTCTTAACTCTAGGTCAAATGCATAAAAGAAAACTAAAGTATCGAAAAACATAGTAATTTGCATCTACATACAGTTTGGAAGAACAATTTTATATTGCTAGAAATAAATAATAAATAAATGCATACATGATAATGAGCAAGTAAATAAACAGTAATGATAAGGTATCTTGCCTGATGTGTGTCACGACCCGTACCTACTTTTCGGGCGCAAGCACGTGAGCAAGCCAGCTACGCATCAAGCGGACTCTAGCCCGACTCGAATACGTAAACGCTGTCACGGCTATGGTAAACTGCCAAATCATGGCAAAACAAATCTATATCTCAAATCCACAATAAGTGTACGAAACATGAATGAACACTATGGATCGTGGTCTGCAGCCCACTAGCATATATGTCCGATAAGACTCAAAGAGTATAATAAGAGCCTCTAAAGTGATTCAATAAGCAGGATATCTCATGATCAGAAATGTAAAGCACGAAAGGATAATAATGTAATATCACTGACAAATACCTGAATCATGCATCACAATCATCTACCATCCCGCTCTGCTAGCTAACTCCATGCAGTCGCTAAACCTGAAGAGATCATCAGGTCCTCAGGGGATATAGCAAGATACACAAAAACATGCCTATCTAGCAGTTTAATCATGCATAAACTATAAACAGGATTTAAGCAAGGAGCGAGACATATGCATGGCAAGAGACTACGACCGAAACCGCTAACAAGTGACTAACGACAAGTGGCTACTGACGGTGACTATGAACTGGAATACAAGAACAACTACATGTAACTGAACTGCTGGATGAACAAGTGAACACGAGATCAATGGAATACCAAACCCTCGCCCCGAGTGGACTCGCAGGTTTGAACTATTTACTAACCCTCGCCCCGAGTGTGGACTCGCAGGTTAGTTCACGACAAGGCACCCTCATCCCGAGTGTGGACTCTCTGGTGCCAAGGAAACAAATACCCTTGTCCCAAGTGTGGACTCTCTGGTGCAACTGATCAACCCTCGTTCCGAGTGTTGACTCTCTGGTTGAGGAAAAACGATACAGAAAAATAGCAGTTCAACTACACGTACTCGTTCCAAGACACGACTCAGTCAGGGTACAGGTGAGACAAGGTATAACTTGTCAAGACACAGGTAAGGACCACTCTAGCACGAACTATGATGTGAACAAGTCCAGTATAACTACACTATCAAGTCACGAAAGGTGATATACAAGCAAGCCAATCAACTGATGAACATGGTATAAAGAACATATAAATCAAATCGACTAAAGAACTAAAATAATAACATGATAAAACAGATCTATAAACATACAATAAACTGTAGAGGGAGGCAAGGTATCTTGCCTGGTGGTAGCACGAAGATCCAATAATATACCGTCAACTAGTACGCCAAAAAGTCCAAATCTCGCAACGGTCTCCGAAAGCTAAAACAGACATTGCCAACGTTCTCAGAATAGTCAAATTAGCTAGGATTGCCTGTTCTTAAGTCCAATTCTGGACACAGGGGCAAAACGATAATTTCGGGCCAAAACGGTGTCCGCCTTGGACCCGCTTTACATCAAAAAGCGTACCAGAGTCAATGGTCTCTAAAGTCATCAAATTATGTGTTTACGGATCCGGTTTGATGATACGAACCCAATGGTATGTCCAATTTTGGATTCCGGTGGACCGTGCATAAAATTGCCCATTGAATTGGATCGTGGGGCCCGCAAAACGGTAATCCGATCAACTGTCTCAGAATTGGACCAAACTTGACATACAGGACCAGAAAAATAATACAGTCCTGTTGGCGTAAGTTTTATCTCGATCTGACGAACGTGCACAAAGTAATTGAGAATTTTCCATAGAGGCTGATACGGTGAATTTCGACGGATACGCATCAAATTCGTCGCACACACGCGACCAATTTGAATTCTGTCAAAGCCCACACGTCCACGAAGTTGTTACGCACCTTTCGATGCTTTGGTTTTCTGACCACGTCGCCCGTATTGGTGGGACGCACGTCGTATCGAAGGTTTTTTTTCTAGATTTTGTAGTTTCGAAAAACATGTTTTTGTTGAACTTTACAATCCAATTACTTTTTATACTATGAACGAAAAATCAATCTATCTGAAGGGTTTTAAAGTTCTACATGTGGTCTATGGACTGTCATATGTTCTGTTTTTTGAACGATAAAGCCCTCGGCTTTGTGTCGATTCATCGGGCAATCCAGTTTATTTAAATTAAAACTAAATGAAGGAAATCGAAGGTGTATAGATCCGGGTCTTACCTAAAAAGATAGCTCGTAAAATGATCAAGCATCGTGGGAGAACTTCTGTCACGAAGTTGGGGTCGGCTGGGCGGTTGCTGTCATTGCGTGCGGTGGTTGCCTGCTGTTTCGTGCGCCTGGTCGATGGCTCTTGCCGCGTGCGGCGGCGCTGCGGTGGCCGAGACCGCGTGCAGAGGTTGAAGAGAAGGATGGGTTAGGGTTTAGGTCTCGCATTACTCATTCTCCCTCTCGTTCATTTACCCATAACAAGAAATGGCTCATAATAAATATATTTCTTATAATAATTATACTATCCATAATAGTAATAATAACGATAACAACAAAATAAGATGGACCAATAATGAGTATAGACTTGGATGAATATCCTATACTCCTGCTTCAATTGGTCGACAGAAGTCGATGCATGCATTCCAGAAATGCCACCTCAATAGTAATAATACTTTACATTATACGCACAACAAATATTTGTAGAAAACATTTGTATATCCTGCAATAAATATAAAATAATGCATATACTTAAAATATGTCTACATGGACATCTTTAGACGCACTGTATGACTGCATGGGCTCGGGTTTGGTTCGGGTCAAGTCCGGACAAGAATGGTACAACCGGGTCTTCTACAAGTCAATAAAATAAATTAATAAATAATTAAACCATCTATAGGGGTTAAGTCACAACTTGGCCTAGTTTGCCTAGTTAGAACAAACCTATGGCTCGGCCTTCCCTAGCATAGCTAATACACTAGTCAAGGCACGCCACTGCACTATCCGTACCATGATTCCTAGTCGTCTGGTACTTCAAAACTTAACCATGGCTAAAGTCGTCTACCGTAATAATTAACTAAATAATTATTTATAAAATTCTAAAAATCACCATTTAAATCAAATAAATAATAAAAAAATATTTCAAAATTTTTTCGGGAAGAGGAGTTACAGTGTGACGTCTGGTATGGTGCGATGATCATGATGGCACAGAATGACTTCGATGTTACAACTACGCAAGGTGGACTCCGGTGATGGCACAGGCTGTTCCATCGAATCCAGAATGGTCAGATTAGTTATTATCGACATAAGGTAGGATCAGACTTGGTAAGGGATGAATATTATGACTAGTCGCGATTAGTAACGATAATCGAAGAGAATATCGAAAAATAAATATGTATACTATTTTTAGAAAATACTTATAATAGTTGGAAGCTACATTAGTAAAATAGGATTTGATAAATACTTAAAAATATGGAAAAATTGATTTAGGCTAAAATTTTAAGTTTGTAAAGATATTGCTTTGACATAGAAAACCTGGTTAGTTAAATACTTAAGAAATACCCAAATTTATTTTATACTTTCGAAACTACTTTTAGGGGTAAAAATATATATAATTAATTCATATTCTAGTAGAAATTATTTTACGGTTTAAACTAAAATTTAATATATATATAAATCAATCAAATTTAGATCTGTTACATCCCGACCCGAAAAATCGCTCGTCCTTGCATCGATTTATTCGAATCATCGTCCTCACTGGGACGTGATGCCGTACGAGTCTGAAATTGCACTCGTACAAGGCAAGATGACAAGTTCTCAAATTGTTATCTTTGATTTGATATTAGCAATAGAAGAAAACAGAGTAAATGAAACAATTCTTTTTATTCAACAAATGAACTGAGGTTACAAAGGCTTTCAATAGCGCAACTAAATATGCCAGATTGGCTACAACACTCAAGTTCTCTCTTGTCCACAAAGGATTTTACTGTTTTATACATCATGCCTTCTATATCTCGACCGCATCAATCCGGTTACAAGTCCGAGCGTCAGTGCGATCGTACGCTTCAAATGCTATGACATTCCCTACCTCAGCATGATTAAGCAAAACTCCGTCGTGAGCAGACCATTCCCTGAACCTGCTAGCAAACTAGTGGGGGATTAGTACTTTCGTCCTCGCTGTAATGATCAAGACCCACTTTAACTAAATCGACATTTAGTAATGTATTGAGTCATACAACATACAATTTAGTTATCTTTCTATGTTCTCCTTAGGATCAATTTCATGGCATATTCGATAGTCATAAAACATGTTCTCATGGAAAGCATGTTATTGGATTCGTATAAGCAAGCAGACAACCAATAGCAATCTTGTGTTGTTTCGTGACTTCTTACCAACATCGACGCATTTGCCCTTGTAACGACGCAAGGTGAATACGCCTCATTCCTTCCCTGTCATGTTATAAGTGCTCTGTGCAGGATCTATTGTTCCTGCACTTTCGGTCCACCGTTTATTAACTATATGACGGTCATTGGCATATCCGCGCCGGAAAGGACTAATTTGTTTATATTTTCTTTTCTTTTCTCTTCTCAAACTGGATAACCCAGCGTCCTTCTCATATGGGTTTGCTGGCCCAGTATCCGAAGGACGCCGAACTTACCATCAATTGTGGCTTATCACATCAATAGCAGATCGTAACTCATACCCAAAATATGTGCACCAATAATGATTATTCATCCCTCCTAGGCCGAACGGTCCCGGTACCCCAGCAAATATAACTCGTTCGAGGGAAATTACCACACCCTGTGCACGGGCAATATCTCAAATCCATTCAACCATGCAACGTGCACATCAAACTCATATAACCAAATATAGTATTGAGTCCGAAACTCATACTTTACGTCGTCTCGCATTTCTTTATTCTTTCAATGTATTCTCACTTTATTCTTCATTTCAATGTTCAATGGCACCATGCCCCAACTCAATATTCGTCAAACGAACGACCCGAAGGTCCCGAACATCTTCGAGGCATCATGTCACATCCGACAGTTTATTCACATTTATGCCACAACTGTTCACTTTGCAACGAAGCTATCTTTTATGATTCTCGTGCACGTACGCACGCTTTGACACGATTGTTCTCTATTCTTCGAGTCATGCATGCGATGCACGCCTCGATACTAAAATTTCATGTTCTATGCCTTAGTGTTCAATGTATATTCCTTTTTTCCGACTCGTACAACTGAGGCATGCCTCGATAGGGTATTCAATGTTCTATAGCTCGTGCACTGAGGCACTCACGCCGATATAGTCTTTCAATTTTCTAGCATACTAACTTGTGCGCAGGGGCACGGAATGACTTGTGTGTTGAGGCATTTGTCCATACAGTTATCCCATATTCTTATGGCTTGTGCACCAAGGCGCTCGCCTTTACGATATTCAATATTCTATAGCGACTCGTATATTTGATGTACATTTCATTTCAATTGTTCTATCTAGTGTTCGACACGCACTATGTCCATATCTCGATCGAACCATGCCCGTGGTCTTGATAGGTTAACTTAGCATACAACGATATATTTTACTTAGGCATGGAGGTGTAGGAAAGAGAAGTCAAAGCCCCCCACCTTAAGCCGATATGCCTTGTCGTTTCGTCGAGCTGATGCAGCTCGATTTCACAACTTGTTGTGTAGCCAACTCTTCTGACTTGGCCATTCAAACACTTTGCGCTACGTTGAATTATCCAAGTAATTTGGGCTACCGTACCTATACTTCAGTCCGTAGCAAGGCGGTAATTTGGTTTTGCGGATACTATTTTAAATAAGGCAAAATGTCGACCTTTTATATTTTAGCGTAAATGTATAGCCTGCACACGAAACCAACTAAAATCAATACTTGTCCGAATCAGACTATTGCCTTACGTCGATTCAATTTTTTAGAATCTACGAACCGACTCAATGCTTTCTCTTGGGCCAACTTAACACTTGCATCTATCTTACTCGATGCGTTTCTCGAGTCAACGTAACTCTTTGCATCGATCCGACTCGATGCATTATCGGGACAAGGTAACTCTTGTATCGATTTGCATCGATACTTAATCGGGTCAACGCGACTCTTCGAGTCAATGACTCAACATAATGCACCGTATGGAGCGGGATATTACATAATATACCACTCAAAACAAGGTTCGTCCTCGAACCGAAACCAACACTCAATTCCAAGTGTTTCTCTAGATCGTTTCACGATCTCGTCCAACTATCGTTGTTCCGTTTCAAACACTCGTGCAATCTTTCATTAACTTACAGTCTTTCTTACAGCTTAATTTGAATTCAGTATACAACTTGATTTGGATCGTACACTTATTCAAGGCATCCCAAAAATATGTGTATTTCAACCAAGCCCAGTGGTAGAAAATTGGAACAAAGCTGACAGGTAAATTTCAATCCTATGCTTGCCATCTCATACTCTCGATCGAACTTATCTTTAGCGACTGTTCTTGAAATTTTTTTCGCATCTGTACATTCGATACATATGTAATTCATTCAATAAAGTCACTATATGCGACGTAATTTAAAATCGTATTTCTCGTTTCGTAAGTTTCGTATGGACTATTAATTCTATGCGTCGCGTCGAGCCGTCGCACATCCGATCACAACGATCCTTCGCAACGCCTTACATTCGAAGTTGCTGTCCAACTATTTCTGAAGTTTGGCTATGTAACTTATCTCGATACATTTCTTTTGTTGACTTGCAAATGCATCAACACACAGGGCTACGCCTACTAGGTGACTTACTTAGACATCGTGCTTAGATTCTTCCGACGCAACTTTAAATTGACACTGCACAAAGGCCACAATCTACCCGACACAAAAGTTCAATTTGAGTCGACGATGCTCAAAGGCAATAATCGCTTTGATACGAAGGTCTTTACGACGCGTCTTACGTTCGATTCCTATCGAGTAGGAATTTCACTAGCCAAATTCCCAACTTGTCCATCTCGTAACATCGAATATAAGTCGATTCACGTAAGCTCAATTGCAAGGTGAATCCAAATCTAACGATATAGCTCGTAAGTCATTCTTTTATCGCTCACACTCGTACATAGCACGATTTTCAAAATCGCCTAGACTTATCATCAACATGCACCACATTGTATTTGTTACCGATGCAATTTCATATGCGATATCACATGGGTCATCTTACGGTCTGCAACATTCAATTTGATTTGGTGGTCAAGTCTTCCAAGGTCAGCTGCCCCGAAGTTACGCTCGATAATTATGGATTATTAACGAAGGACAGTTACTATGAACCATGCTATATTATTTCGGATCCAAATCACGTTCTGACGATTTCTATACGACTACCCAAATCTGGATAAAACTATTTCTATTGGCGCATCTGATGCACAACTATCTTTCGAGTAAAGTCATGCACTACCGTTGATAATTCCGTATTTTACGAAACAACTACTCGTATTGAGTTCGAATCCTTCTACCCACTGTCGACACCCGAGATGCTATACGCATCAAAACAATTATCGTTGACTTTATAGTCTCGCCCTGATCAATCATAAAGTTTACGATCAACCAGTTCGACACTTTCGTATTGCTATTTTCAAAAATTTCGTTACTGCAGGCCTGCCCCGTTTTGTATTCTCAAATCGTGCTTACGTTTTCTCAAGTATCAATTTCGATAGGTCATATCAATTTCGATGACACGAGGGTCAACTTTGAATTTGCATCAACATCGACTTTAGTTCGTATTGTATACCTCCAAGTTCACTACAAACTTTTCCATATGCATCAACTTGTTTTCAATTCGCCACATCCCACTATACTTTGATCGCGTAACCGAGTTACCGATTATCCAATATCGAACCCTCGAGTTATACGATCATGCCCTCTAAGTTTTGCGTGTTTCAGTCGTACTCAAATAAGTTTTGCCGTAACGTAACCAACTATCTCTTAGGCACTATTTACCCGCATCAACCAACTCTTCACCAAAGTCGCACATCGTACGATCCGATTATAATTTACATCGTCCAATATTTTTATCGAGTTCGCAAGTTGTGCGATTCGATTACGATTCGCCTTGCCCAACATTTCTATCGAGAACGCAAGTCGTGCGACTCATTTATAAGTTCAAGTTTCCTATCCCATCGATCTGATTATTGCTTCAAGGCATAATCGTTACGTTAGTCTCAGTCGTTCGACCGACTTATAATTTTTTGTCCGACGTATCATTCATCGATACGAGTCTTCGCCCTACCATTCCAACCGATTATCGAAGAACACTTGCATCAACGTACCGTCATACAAATTTCCAATCGAGTCTCAGTACTCTTCCGTCCGTTGCGGACAAACCTTCCGTAATTTCTCGCAACGCGTCGATACAATTCATCGCACAAGTGGTATAGCATATACCACTCAGAATCGAGTCATTCATCGCATACGTGGTATGGCATATACCACTAGAAAATCAAGCTATTTCCCTCGCATACTCGATATGAACCAACTGTTTATTCCAACTTACAATTTTTGCAGTGATCATGCCGATCACAAACGTAACTTTTGATAAATCAAAATCCAACATAACTCGGCCAATGTATTCATTTATCAACACAAGCTCGGTGTGCAACCGAACGATTTGTTCTATTGATTTATGATTTCAGTTCCTTCTATTGCATCTCGTGCAATGTATTATTAAGTTTCAACCGTTGCATCTCGTGCAACATTTTTTTTAATTCAGTCTCCTCCGTTGCATCTCGTGCAACATTTTAATTCAGTTTCCTCCGTTGCATCTCGTGCAATATTTTATTTTTGATATTCAAAGCCAATACTCGAATTTGTTCAACATATTCAATTTTTCATCTTTTATTTTTCTTGCAACGCATTATTCATAACTCGTTGCATTTGATACAACATTTCACGACTTTCAGTATATCGATGCAACCAATATTTCTTATATCGACTGTTGAATTAAAACAACAAACATTTTGATTTATATTTTTTAACTTGTTGCACTTGCAGCAACAAACATGTCAATTCACATCTCGCGACTTGTTGCGCTTGCAACAACAATTATTTTACAGCATGTTGCATTCGATGCAACAAGTTTTTTGCGACATTCTTAGCAAACATTATGTAATTTTAAAAACACATACGGCAAAATTACACGATTTGTATTAGACTTATTATATGGAACATCCAGTACAGTATCGAGTAGAGTTAAGAGTGATTTGATTGGTGGTGGACAACTCTTTAGAATTGAAACGAACCAAGTATCCTGAGAAAATTGAGCCTAGAGCTCTGATACCAATTTGTCACACCCCGACCTGAAAAATTGCTCGTCCTCGCATCAATTTATCCGAATGAACGTCCCCGCTGGGGCATGCTGCCGTACGAGTCTGGAATTGCACTTGTATAAGGTAAGATAACAAGTTCTCAAATGGTTATCTTTGATTTGATATTAGCAATAGAAGAAAACAAGACAAAATAATTCTCTTTATTCAACAAATGAACTGAGGTTACAAAGACTTTCAATAGCCCAATTGAAATTGTTAGATTGGCTACAACACTCATATTCTCTCTTGCCCACAAAGGATTTTACCGTTCTATACATCATGCCTTCTATATCTCGATCGCATCAATCCTGTTGCAAGTTCGAGCGTCAGTGCGATCGTACGCTTCAAATGCTACGACATTCCCTGTCTTAGTACGATCAAGCAAAACTCCGCCGCAAGCAGACCATTCCCCGAAACTGCTAGCAAACTAGTAGAGGATTAGTACTTTCATCCTCGCTATACTGATCAAGACCCACTTTAACTAAACTAACATTTAGTAATGTATTGATTCATATAACATACAATTTAGTTATCTTTCGATGTTCTACTTAGGATCGATTTCATGACATATTCGAAAGCAGTAAAACATGTTATCATGAAAAGTATGTTATTTGATTCGTATAAGCAAGCAGGCAACCAATAGCAATCTCTTATTGTTTCGTGACTTCTTACCAACATTGATGCATTCGCCCTTGCACCGATGCAAGGTGAATATGCCTCATTCCTTCCCTGTCATGTTATAAGTGCTCTGTGCGGGATCTATTGTTCCTGTACTTTTGGCCCACCATTCCTTAACTATATGAAGGTCATTGGCATATTCGCGCCAGAATAGACTAATTTATTTATCTTTTCTTTTCTTTTCTCTTCTCAAACTGGATAACCCGACATCCTTCCCGTACTGGTTTGTTGGCCCAGTATCCGAAGGACGCCGAACTTACCATCAATTGTTGCTTATCACATCAGTAGCAGATCACAAGTCATACCCAAAAGATGTCCACCAACAATGATTATTCATCCCTCCTAGGCCGAACGGTCCCGGTGCCCTGGCAAATATAACTCGTTCGAGGGAAATTACCACACCCTGTGCACGGGCAATATCTAAAGTCTATTCGACCATACAACGTGCGCATCAAACTCATACAACCAAACATAGTATTGAGTCTGAAACTCAGACTTTATGTCGTCTCACATTTCTCTATTCATTCAATGTATTCTCACTTCATTATTCGTTTTAATGTTCAATGGCACCATGCCCCAACTCAATGTTCGTCAAACGAATGACCCGAAGGTCCTGAACATCTTCGAGGCATCATGTCACATCCGACAGTTCTGTCACATTCATGCCACAACTGTTCTCTTCGCAATGAAGCTATCTTTTACGATTCTTGTGCACGTATGCACGCCTTGACATGATTGTTCTCTATTCTTCGAGTCGTGCATGGGATGCACGCCTCGATACCGAAATTTCATGTTCTATGTCTTAGTGTTCAATGTATATTTCTTTCCTCCAACTCGTACAACTGAGGCACACCTCGATAGGGTATTCAATGTTCTATAGCTCGTGCACTGAGGCACTCGCGCCGATATAGTCTTTCAATGTTCTAGCATACTAACTCGTGCGCGGGGGCACATAATGACTCATGCATTGAGGCACTTGTCGATACAGTTATCCTATTTTCTTATCGCTTGCACACTATGGTGCTCGCTTTTACGATATTCAATGTTCCATAGAGACTCGTATATTTGATGTACATTTCATTTCAATTGTTCTATCTAGTGTTCGACATGCACTATGTTCATCTCTCGATCGAACCACGCCCGTGGTCTCGAAAGGTTAACTTAGCATACAACTATATTTTACTTAGGCATGAAGGAGTAGGAAAAAGAAGTCAAAACTCCCCCACTTTAAGTCGATATGCCTTGTCGTTTCGTCGAGTCGATGCAGCTCAATTTCATGACTTGTTGCACAACCAACTCTTCTGACTTGGCCATTCGAACACTTTGCGCTATGTTGAATTATCCAAGCGATTTGGCCTACTAGGCATATACTTTAGTTCGTAGCAAGGCGGCGATTTGGTTTTGCGGATATTATTTCAAATAAGGTAAAATGTCGACCTCTTATATTTTAGCGTAAATGTATAGCCTACACACGAAACCGACTAAAATCAATACTTGTCCGAATCGGACTAATGCCTTGTGTCGATTCAATTTTGTAGAATCTTCGAGCCGACTCAATGCTTTTTCTCGGGCCAACTTAACACTTGCATCGATCTTACTCAATGCGTTCCTTGGGTCAATGTAACTCTTTGCATCGATCCGACTCGATGCATTATCGGGACAAGGTAACTCTTGTATCGATTCGCATCAAGATAGTATCATGTGGATTGAGATATAGTTGGACTTGCTAGATAATTAGACTGGACCTCCAGATAACTTATACGTATTTGAGTAGGACTGAAGTTTACTTGATACGTAGTTGTCATGTTTACGTATCCTAATCCTATGTATTTTAGGACTGGGACGTCACACTTTTGTCAAAAGTGTAATTTTTAGATGTTACACTAAGTAAAATGAGGGATCTATTAATAGGATATAGCTCTGACCCTTATAAGAAATTATATGAGGTGGCTGATGAATGGAACTTTTGTGAGCATCTTATGTGGACGATGGAAGAGAATTTATAGGTAGATAATAAAAACCTTTTTACATATTAATTATATAGTATTTATTTTGATGCAATATTAAGGGTGGCAATTTGAGTGTGACATGTCAAACTCGTCTTAGTCAGGGTCTAAACAGGGCCGGCCCCGGGGGTTGGGTTGTCATAGTCAGAGCTAAATTTGGTTGCCCATCGTGTAAAAATAACCAATGTATGATCCAATATGCATAATTAAACAATAAGATCAAAATAAAAAATATTTTTATGAACTAACCTCCAGCCATTGTTGCTTCAACATGATGAACTCTAGTACTCTCCTGCTACTTTCTCTTGGGTTTGAACTTCCAAACTCTAAACACTCAATTTTGATGGTGTACTATGTAGAAGTATGAGTGTCGAGTTTGGGGACCAAAATCCTTTATATAGAGGATTGAGCCTTCCATCATGCTCTATAGATGATGTTGTAGTGCCCCGTCCCAACTACGTTCCCCGTTCTCTGTTGTGACGTAGGGAACACGATTATGAAACATAGTCGCTATCGATTGGTCAGGACCGATTGAATTAAGATCATTTTCTCGTTATGGAATGGCTTTTTCGGAATCAAGTCCCATATTCAGAGGGCTGCGCCTCGAGGATGGACTCTGCGGCTGAGTCGGGAGAGGCCTTCCATTGCTTTTTTTTATGCCGCACTTGATTCTTTGGCTTTGGATTTTCTGAATGCATTTTTGTGAATATTTTTGATGGATTTTATTGCTTGCGTTCTTCGAACTTCGCATTTCATATCAAACTCAGAATAGAAGGGTAGAGTGCTAATCCGTTGCTTGTGTGATTTCAGGTGATCGTATAGACATCGTCTAGCGCATCCGTCTTCCTTCCTCTTACTTCAAGTAAATCAAGGCGAGTGGCTGAAACTTCTTTTTCCTTGACCCTCTTATTTTCAAATTAATCGATAACATCGTTGCGAATGGAATGTTAGAGATAAATTTACGGACACAACTACTTATTTCCATAGAACTGTACATGCTTTACTTGAGTATTCCTGCTATAGAACTGTTACATGATTTACCTTACATATATATCATAGAACTGCAAAGATTGATGCTATGAATGAATGTTGCAACAATAAGGCGAAACACATTGAAAACTAGCTAACTCTCAAAGATTTCGTAAACCATGCTTGAGTAATTAATTTTAGTCTAGCATGGTCATCGACAACTTGTGCACATGGTTTCGCTTCCTCGAATGACAACCCGGGCTACGGGACCAATTTTGGCCTAGGGGGAATAGCTGTGCTGGATGCTAGCATGGGTCAGTCAGAACTTTCAACGGGGCTAGCTACCCGCGATGAAAGGGTCGCCTTCTCGACCAAGCTATACATCCACAATGGCTTGAATTGCCAGTGACCCCCACCTACACACTATTTACAAGCTATTGATATAAAACTGATAGAGAAGAACATGGTAAGTTACTCTGCAACGGTATGCTCTACCGTGGGTAAGATTTATAGTAGTTATGTAAATTTTACCTATCCAATGCTTGCATGAATGGATTATGATGGCTAGAAAGTTCACCATATATATATATGAGTATTCACATAACTTCTTGAACCAAATGAGAGCACGGAACATAATTAGCCACCCACTAGTATACGACAATGTACTAATCCTTACTCTCCACAGGTGCTCCAAACCAAAAAAGTGTGCCAAGGAACTGTAGGCGACGCTTACAATATTTTGAAGCCTTCCTAGAGTACGAAGGCAAATTCTCACACATTTTGAAGACTCTGATCAAGACTCATGTCGCATCAACTCTCTCCGATCCCAGGTCTAAGAGAGTATTTTGTTGCTTATGTATAAAAGGATGTAAATGTATGGAACGACTATTTCATCAGCGTTCGTTTTGTATATGGGTTAAGTTGTAAATGTATGGAACGACTATCTCGACCAAGTAACTCAGATTGACAGTGCTCAAAGGCAACGATCTTTCTGACCCAGAAGTTTAACTCGAGGCGACGATGCTTAAAGGAAGCAATCGCTTTGACACAAAATCTCTATGACGCGTCTTACGGTAGATTCCTATCGAGAAGGAAATTTACTAGCCAAATTCTCAACTTGTTCGTCTCGCAACATTGAATATAAGTTCGATTCAGGCAAGCTTAATTGTAAGGTAAATCCAAATCTAACGACATAATTTGTAAGTCATTCTCTTATCGCTTGCACTCGTGCATAGCACGATTCTCAAAATCGCCTAGACTTATCATCAACATGTACCACATTATATTTGTTATCGATACATTTTCATATACGACATCGTATGGGTCATCTTACGGGTCTGCAATATTCAATTTGATTTGGCAGTCAAGTCTTCTAGGATTAGCTGCCTCGAAGCTACGCTCGATAATTATGGATCATTAACAAACGACAGTTACTACGAATCATGCTATATCTTATTTCGGAGCCAAATCACGTTTCGATGATTTCTATGTAACTACCCAATTTCGGACAAAACCATTTCTATCGGCGCAACTGATGCGCAACTATCCTTCGAGTAAAGTCATGCACTACCGTCGATAAATCTGTATTTCACGAAACATCTACTCGTATTGAGTTCGAGTCTATCTATCCACGGTCGACACCCGAGATGTTATACGCATCGAAACAATCGTTGATGACTTTATAGTCTCATCCTCATCAATCACAAAGTTTATGATCAACCAGTTCGAAACTTTCGTATTACTATTTGTGAAAATTTCGATATTGTAGGCCTGTCCCGTTTTGTATTCTCAAATCATGCTTACGTGTTCTCGCGTATCGATTTCGATAGGTCATATCAATTTTGATAACACAAGGCAACTTTGAATCTGCATCAACATCGACTTTAGTCCGTATTGTATACCTCCAAGTTCACTACAAGCTTTTTCATACGCATAAACTCGTTTTCGATTCGCCACATCCCGCTATACTTTGATCGCGTAACCGAGTTACCGATTATCCAACTGTGGTAGCCCATGCAGGTCTACGATAAGTTGTTTGATTACTTTACCGTACCAAACAAGCCCGTGTATAGGATTAGAGTCCAGGATCTCATCCACATACATGACCTCATTCCTTGCTTTTATTTCAAACTTACAACTGACCATCTTGATTTGCCTCTTGCTTGAATTATTCTCCCGTAAATTATTATCCCTCCTTCGTACGTACTAGGTAGACATGTTTCGTCGTTCCATCACACTACTTGATTAACTCTTATAAGTTAGGTAGAATGCCTCATGACCTAACACTCCAAGGCTTAGGCAAGAAGATAGTGGAATGATTGTATAGACCCAACAACGGACAAAACTTAGACTCTTGAGGACATAAATTATCTATATTTTCTTTCATTATTATTTTGCGTACTTATATTTTCCATCTTGACCAATGTTGCTATTATAGCCTAGCTTTGCAAGCTTATTCTTTTATCAAGCTTGTTCACGACATATATGTTATTGGAGGTACCCCACAAATATATTGTCTATCAGAACCGGTGCATGATGGTCTGATCAACCTAGTGTGCTTGGTTTGCTTTTCATAAAGTTATTCTATGTATAACAAGATATAAGTTAACTTGTCCCTTAGGATCTTATTAGCAACTGCATTGACAATTCTTTCTTTTCAACTGCTTGACTTGTATCTTGGTTGAATCTATTCTAACGTTGCTCTTATTTTTATGCCAGTAAGGATGAATCTTCGAAGCAGACGTGTTTCCTCCCTTGTTACCACCACTAGTAACTCAGCAGCTCAAGGAGAGCAAGCACCATCGCAGCCTCTGGTGGCAACCCCACTCACTCCTTTCCTGCAAGGACATCAAAATCCTGACATGACTCCACCAACGATACAACAAAATCCTCAAACTTACGTACCTCCGATGGGACATAATGGGCAGTCGAGTACAGCACCCTAGGGAGGATATATGCCTCTACCTCCTCTATCATTCCCTCAGCAATTCCTACTTCAGCCCGGACCACAGATGCCCCCACTTCCGACTGATGCGGACCCGACTACCCAGTTTATGCATGCTATGCTACAGTCTCAGTGGCAGCAAATGGAACTATTGAGGCAGAGCATGATGGCATACCTAGTTAGACCTCCACCACCAACCCCGGTACCAGATCCAACATCAGCTCCACAACCTCATCTAGGCTCCATTAAGGACTTTATCGACATGGGGCCTAAGAATTTTAAGGGTACTAAGAGTCCGATAGAAGTTTCCACATGGCTTATCAATACGGAGAAGTTTCTCAAGGCATCCCAGTTGCCAGCACATGATTGGGTGACAGCAGTGGACTTACTCTTAGAAGACAATGCTCATCACTGGTGGAAGGCGTAAGAAAGATGACTAGGCACTGGGACCACATGGAAGGAGTTTTACGACATCTTCTATGAGAGATTTTTCTCCATCCACGTTCGAGATGCTCTCTACGACCAGTTCCTTCATCTGAAGCAAAGGAATATGTCGGTAGATGAGTACGACACAGAGTTCAGCCGCCTGAGTAGATTTGGTGAGGCATTGATCCCAACAGAGCTGGAGAAGGCAAAGAGATTCTATTAGGGGCTCGCACCAGAGCTCAAGACTTTTACTACTATACAGTCTCGAGTCTCTCATACAGCTGTCTTGGAGGAAGCACGTACCCAGGAGCTTCTTTGTAAGGAACAACAGGCACATAGATGCCCCACACCGGTAGTTGCACCATATAGGGCGAATACGGGTGGACCTACCAGGAGGCCTACAGTACAGTACCAACAGAGGCCCCTACCCTACCAGAAGGCCACTTACAACTACTGTGGAAAGAAGGGCCACATTCGAGATGGTTGTCGGGTTCGTCTCGGCTTATGCTTGAGGTGCGGATCGGAACAACATAAGATTATAGATTGTCCCGAGTAGTCGAGGCAAGGGCAAGCATTTACCATGGCTGTGATAGACCCCCATCCCGAGGTTAGGGATCTAGCAGGTATTGCTCTACTTATACCCTTTTATTATTTAAGTCATGGCTTAGTATTAGAGCAATACATTCACTAGCTAAGTTATCATGCACGAGCACTACCTACGACACCATTAAAAATATCATGACCATAGTTTAGCAAGCTTATAAATAGAAACTCTTGACTTAGTTATTCTTGCATGACGTGCCTTAGAATCTGTGACCTCCGTCGACAACCCTCGTATGTTTTAGAAGAGAGAAAATCATTCAATCTCTACGTATACCATTTCGAACTTGGCATGTTTTCTCCGATTGGGTTAATAAATCAAGTGGTTTATAACGCCTATTTCCACCCATATCATTTTGATACCTTTACCATGACTCTGATGTTTGGAGCACAACACTAGTCATTTTTTTCCAACAAATTTTACCTACATAAACTAGACGGGCCACTCTACACACATGGCATGCATGTCCCACACAAACACACCATCCTGTGCTCTATTTCAAATGTGCCACATGCATGACTTATTTTCCCTTAGAACAAACCACAGATACGTATTCTCGTCCCATTAAATCTTTAACCATTCAATACTGACACATCCCCTCAAACGAACTGTATACCCAGGAACCATGCAAGACTAACAATGCCCTATATGGTAGGAAATGTTTTTAGTTTGGATTCCTTCTATAACTACCACCTCCAACTTTTCGAAAACTGATTTATGACTTGATGCAACCTACTCTCCCTTCATATTCAGTCACATTATATTTTTATGTATTATATTTATTTTAATTTCGAGGACAAAATTTTTATAAGTTGGGTAGGATGTAAACCCTCAAAATTTTCAAGGATATATATTTTTTAATTTTAAATTGCTTAAATAAATTGTTTCAAATTATTTTTGGTTATTTATCTATAAATATAGTCTTGGTCATGCTTAAATTTATTGTGCCCAATGACTAGACAATATGGCACGGCTAGTACAATCAAGTGCCTTGACTAGCATATAGCTGTAAGTGCCACTAGATTTATTTTACTTGAATATTTAGTTGGTTAAACTTATTAAATCGTACTACGGCTATCCTTTCCTTTTTTTAATATTTATTTATCTATTATTTTTGGGATTTAAAAAATTAATAATTGTATTAAAAAATAATAATAATAACAGTAGTAGTGATACCATACCGACTTATTGTTATTAGTATTATGATTGTTACTACTACTAGTACTACTACTACTACTACTATTATTATTATTATTATTATTATTATTATTATTATTATTATTATTATTATTATTATTATTATTGCTTCTAAAATTTTATTCCAAATATTAGAATTTATTTAGTTTAAAAGTATATGTAGCAAATAATTGTGCATGGCTTGGTAAATAAGATAATTTGACATAAATAATTTTCATATTATTGTAGAATGACATTGTAGATTTTTAGAAATTTTCGTACAATTTTAAATTTTAAAGGTTTTATATTAAGTTATTTATACATATAGCTATAACCAGAAAAAAAAGAATTAAATTTCAATTTATTGCGAGATTTCAAAATCTCGCGATATGATCTCCATCCCTTCAAACCGACTGTGCTGTGCCTTTCGATTTTGTTTGTTTCCTTTTTCCAAAGATTCGATCGACCAAAAAATACTCAATTCTTGATCAATTCGGACTGATTTTTTCCCTATAGAATCCCTATCATCTTCTCCACGGGATTACATCAAATCCTATTCAAAATCAAGTTGGAATTGATCCAATTCCAGATTTAAACACTCATATATATCCTATACGTGTTCTTCGGAAAACTTTTGTCTCGAGCCCTAGAGAACTCAATCCTCGACCCAGAGCCTTCGAGCAACGTCCCCAACCCTAGGCGTGCAGTTCCAGACAACTGCGCCACCTGATCGTCACCCGGATCGCCGACGATCACCTCCAACCCGCGTCGAACAGAGGAAACTCTGTTTTTGCACAGCCGCAAGGTATCCCCCTTCACCGTCTCACTTTTTCGTGCGTAGTTGATAGTTTTTGATTCTGTGAGTTGCAGTATAGAGCCTAGCTGATCCTCTCGAGATCCCATCAAAGGGATTTGAATATAGCTGCACAACCAATCCAGAAAATCGACGTAAAGTCAACAAAAACCAACTATCACAATTGACATAAATTGGCTTTCATGTATCCCTATTTGAAGTTGAATTATGTACACACCAGTAGGATTCTTTGAAAACTTCCTGAACAAAGTTTTAGACCATATGTAGCTTGTCAATTCCCATATGGTAGTTTAAATTCTCATGCAATATATACAATTATTTTTGAATCCAAAGTTCGTGAAAAATCTATTTTTTTAAAAACTAAAAAATAAAAATCTTCCCGATATGGCGTGTGCCCCGACAAACTGGGCGACGAGGTCGCAACCCATGAGCATCGAAAGACGTATATGGATGTTTTCGACGTGTGGAATTTGATGAAACTCGATTTCGTTGTGCGTGCACGACAGAATCGAGACGTATCGATCGAGATACCCCGTATCGACCCCTTTACAAACTAGGCCATAATATCGTGCACGTTCATCGTATCGAGACAAAACTTGCACCATCAGGACCGTATCATTTTTTTGATCCTGTATGCTAAGTTTGGTCCGATTCAGAAAAGGTCGATCAGAACGCCTTTTTAGCGGGCCTACGACCTGATCCAACGGGTAAAATTGTGCACGGCCCACCAAAATTCAACTTTGGACATACGGTTGGGTTTGTCTCCTCAAAACAGATCTGTTGACATGTAGTTTGATGAGTTTAGAGATCGTAGATACTGGCACGCGTTTTGGTGCAAAACGGGTCCAACGACGGACATCGTTTTGACCTAAAATTATGATTTTGCCCCTGTTCTAGAATTTGACTTTTGGACATGCATTTTCTAGACATATTTTTTATATCGAAACTGTTCTTGATGTTTATTTCAGCATCCGAGGTCGTTCGTAAAAGTTGGCTTTTGTCGCTTCGCTATTCTGATGATTTGACTCATCGGACGTCGCCATTATGTACACTACCTTCCGACAAGATACCATGCCATTTGCTGTTTATTTTACTTTAGCTCATATTTCATGCATTTACTTATTATTTCTTTTCTGTAAAATTATTGTGTTTCATAGTTATATTGAGATGCAGTTTACTTTCTAGTTTTATTTCCCGCTTTGATTATTTTTCTACACTTAAACCTAGAATTAAGGAACCACCTTTGTGTGTTGCATTCATAGGCCTTGACATATTTGTACCACGAAGTCGCAAGTCGCATATATAACTCGGACATGCGTGACTGGCTCGCCACCAGTACGTATAAGCTGTGCGATAAGATTAACCGCTAATAGTGTTGCATGTTTAGTTGACTTAGCGGTTAATAGAGATTATGTGTTATGGATACAACATAGTAGGCATTGGGCAGGGAGGACAATACCTTAGCGTATGGGCTACTATACACTTTACCTTTTGTAACCCGTGAGGTCCGCTGGAGACGCGGGTGAGATTACCCATGGATACTGACGGCCACTGACGTTCTGCGAAACGTTATGCTCTCCTGGGCCTCTGGTGCCCTAATGGGGGACCATGCCGATCCCATTTTATCCAAGGCCCACGCGTTGGAGGATGTTCTTAAAACTGCATTCATTTAGATTGGTTAGGCTACCTTATCCGTTAGGTATGGGTACTCTTGGTTTGGGTACATATATCTGATCGTGTCTTGGAACAGTAACTTGTCGCAGACTAGTTTGTCACATCTTGTCCTTGTTTGGTTGTAGGTGTGGCTCACTACTCCGATGAGAAGGTACTAAACCTTGTTGTAGTCCGGATACTCTATATTGGATTCGTGTCTTGGAAAGATGCTTCATCGTGGGTTAGGGTGCCATCTCCTGTCCTTATTTGGTTGGGGGGATGGTACGCTAATTCAATGGTGGAGTATTGGACCAGGAGATGATCCGATTGACTTATTATTATTGAGCAGTTTATATTCAGTTTATCTGGCATATTCTTTTTGTATCTTGTTACGTCCCTCTGAGGACCTGGTAATTTATTCTGGTATAGATGTACAGGACTTTTTACAGGAGTATGGTTCCGGTCTAGACTCATCCTTCACGTTCGAGCGAGTCGTACCTTATGATAACAGCTGCCCCTATTGGGTCGAGGAGCCTATTTAGTCATCTTTTTCCTTATTCTGTTTATCTTGGAGGTTGGACTCTATTTTCTTTCAGTTCATTATAGTGCCGGTAGTGGATTTGTCTCCGTCCGACCAACAACTATATTTTGACATTTACTTTGATTCATGAGATACCATTTTCATTATATTCTATTATGGATGAGATGTAGCTTTTACCTGTGACTGCCTGTTATTATTTGTTCACAATACAGCTTATGTGTGTATTCGAGATTTCCATATATTGGAGTATATCTCGTATACATGCAGCTGGCATGCTACGTTCCTAGTCCTATGTATTTTGGGACTGGGGCGTTACACCAACATCGAACCCTCGAGTTATACGACCACGCTCTCTAAGTTTTGCGTGTTTCAGTCGTACTCAAATGAGTTTTGCCGTAACATAACCAACTATCTCTTAGACACTATTTTCCTGCATCAACCAACTCTTCACCGAAATCGCACATCATACAATTTGATTATAATTCTCATCGCCTAACATTTCTATTGAGATCGCAAGTCGTGCAATTCAATTACGATTCGCCTCGCCCAACATTTCTATCGAGATTGCAAGTCGTGCAATTCGATTACGATTCGTCTCGTCCAATATTTCTATCAAGATCGCAAGTCGTGCGACTCGTTTATAAGTTCAAGTTTCCTATCCCGTCGATCCGACTATTGCATCGAGGCATAATCATTCCGTTAGTCTCGGTCGTTTGACCGACTTACAAATTTTTCGTCCGACATATCATTCATTGATACGAGTCCCCGCCTTATCGTTCCAACCGATTATCGAAGAACACTTGCATCAACGTACCGTCATACAAATTTCCAATCGAGTCTCGTACTCTCCATTCCATTGCGGACAAACCTGTAAACCCTTGAACCAATTTTTCTTTTTAATATTATTACTACATTACTATAGTTATTATTGTTATTTTATATGTACACATAAGCTATAATAGGAATAACATACCAACCACAACCTTTAAACTAATAGAAAGGAGCTTTATGCAAATTTGGTTTAGGGGAGGGGTTAATTACTAAATTCCCTTTTTCAAAATCCAAACGGCCAAGCCAAATCCCTCTGATAACCAACCACTGTATTCGAAATCTCTGTTCAAACTTGGCATGGTGAGTTCAAATCTTATTCAAATGTCTTCCTTCAAATCCCTTCAACATCCAAGACCTATAAGGATTTGCATATATATATATATATATATATCTATATATATATATATATATATATATATATATATATATATATATATATATATATATATATATATATATAGGGTTGGCTGTCGACACCAGAATCTCTATAAACCCTAATCTTTGTCGCAAGTTCCTTCTTCCTCCAGATCGAGCCAAGTTCTAAAGGGTCGTGGAGGGTAGCAGTTGAACTCTCAGCAGTGAAGCCCTGTTCCAACTTCCACTATTCTTTGTGCTTTTCCTTCTTCCTCATCTGAGCTTGTCTATGGCCATGGCCATGGCGATCGAAAAGGCTCCGAGCGCGCATAAGTCTCTTCTGTGCCAATGATCGACCAGGCAATCGTTGATCCGTTCGTTGCCTTGCCACGATGACAGATCCTCTGCCGAGAGCTCGCAACCTCGTCGTGGAGTCATTCCATCTCGTCCCCGATCGAAGCTTTGATCGTTCAGATCGAGTGGAGCGATCTGTCCTGATCATGATCTGCTCAGTTATCAATTGATCGGCTCCAAGGTTCGATTTTGAATTGGTAAGGATTCAAATTTCTTAAACATTACTTTCCTCTGTGACTTCTCTGTTTTGATCTGATTTTGGTATAGAAGTAGTGATCGATCGTACTAATTTGTGTTTTTGGATTTTGAGTTCATTGACCTTCATAAACTCTCTATTTTTGACCTAATAGAATTCAAACAGAACATTGAAAACATCTCCTCTATTCTTGAACATCAGGTGTTCGACAAATTTTCTGAAACATACTTGCTATCAGTTTTGGACTCAAGGAGTACTGTATCGGACACCAGGAGTACGTCTGACACCTATTCGAACTTCAAGATTTGCAGGTACAGTATGTTCCTGCCTAAATTATATTAGTAGGAGTTCGTGTTCTTAGTCGATACAAGTGGTAGGAGTATCCTGGGGGTTGGAAACGAGAGAGATGACACTGGGACATGGGTAGCTGATGAGTTATGCTTGACATTGGTACGTGCTAATGTTTAGGTATCAGACAGAACATAAGTTTGAATACCGTAGCCGTTGGGGAGTGATTTTAAGTATAGGTTGGCTTGAGCAATTGATGGGTTTATGTAGTTAGACTGGTAGTTAGGAGATTTGATAGTATGCTCTGTGTTAACACTAGTGTTTAGCAGATTGATATCAGTTCAAATAGTAATAGCTATTATATTCATATTTGCAGGTATGGTCATAGTATCATATCCGTTAAGAGAAATTAGGGTTTAGGTTTTAGTTTCATTGGACCGGTCTCTAAGTTGAGCAGTGGGCTTGGGCCCGACTGGGTTTAGTCCGAATAAGACTAAGTTTTGATTCAAATAGGTTAAGTGATATTTTGAATGATAGGTAGTTGTTGATGTTAGGTATTGAGTTCATGGGCCAGTTTGGACTAGTGATGGGTGATGATGCATTTTAGGTTGATTTGTAGGCTGTTTGAGGCAGGGAATAACTAAAAAGTGGAGGACAGACTAGGTGTTATTGGGATAAACCAAAGAAACTAGTAAATTTCAAAATTATAACATGTAGGAAAGAAAAGGGCTGATAAACCAAGCCAATAAGGCCATTTAGAAATACTAGGGTATTTAGCATTGTTTCAAAGGAATGTTTGATTGTAATTTGAATTTCATGCATTGATTTGAATTAACTCTAAAACATAGGTTCCTTGGACTCGACTCGACACTTGACCCGTATCCGTAGCTCAGGACCACAGGCAAGTATACCTTGCCAATCTTACAACTTTATCTACATGTTTTTCTATATCAGTTTCTATTAATTGATTCTCGACATGTGTTTATTTCATACCATGTTACTAATAGTATATGTCATTGATAAATACGTAGCCCTTGTTCACAGTTAGTCATAGAGTTCGTATTGGACATGCGTCACACCTTGATTGAGTCTTGTCATAGAATGAGTGCGTAGAAATGAACTACTAATCCTTGTATTTTGTTTTCTCAACCTGCGAGTCCACACTAGGGGCGAGGGTTGACTGTTTGTACCTGCGAGTCCACACTAGGGGCGAGGATGATTGCCTTGAACTAACCTGCGAGTCCACACTAGGGGCGAGGGTTAGTGATTAGTTTCAAACCTGTGAGTCCACACTAGGGGCGAGGGTTTGGTTATTTGTTGATCTCGTGTTCACTTGTTTTTCTTCCAGCAGTTCATTTATGCGTAGTTGTTCATATTCGTGTATTACTTAGTCTTTTCCTGTTTTATCCTGGATTTTCTTCTTGCATGATAAACTGTTAGAAAGGCTTGTATATTATGTATCTTGCTAGTCCTCTGAGGACCTGATGATCTCTTCAGGTTTAGCCGAGTATTGAGCCAGGTGCACACGAGCAAGTTTGAGCCAGCATTGGACCACGGTACCACTGCAGACAAGGGTACCTTGATGATTAGTAGTTTTGACTCAGTTATTTCCATTTCATGTACTATTTTATTTCGTCTATTGGTAGTGGATTTGTGTCCACCGGACGTGACTTGGATTCTAGATAAACTTGAAATTCTATTTTATATTATTCAGTCTCATTTGAGTTAGTTGATTGTATCATATTTCTGTGGATGAGATCTAGATGCCTTGTTAGTTCTATAGACACTGTGACTTGTATATGTATTAGACAGTATTCTACCACCGACACTGTGGCGTAGGCTGGGCTTGGACACGCCTCGTATCCGATGAGCGGGTGCGGGTCGTGACAAAACCTTCCGTAATTCTCATAACGCGTCGATACAATTCATCGCACAAGTGGTATAACATATACCACTCGGAATTGAGTCATTCATTGCATACATGGTATGTCATATACCACTCGGAAATCAAGCTATTTCCCTTGCATCATACTCGGTATGAACCAACAATCTATCCCGACTCACGATTTCTGCAATGATCATGCCGATCACAAGCATAACTTTTTGATAAATCAAAATCCGACACAACTCGGCCAATGTTTTCATTTGCCAACACAAGTTCGGTGCGCAACCGAATAATTCGTTCTATAGATTTATAATTTCAGTTCCTTTTGTTGCATTTCGTATAATGTATTATTAAGTTTCAACCGTTGCATCTCGTGCAACGTTTTTAATTCAGTATCCTCCATTGCATCTCATGTAACATTTTAATTCAGTTTCCTTTGTTGCATCTCGTGCAACATTTTATTTCTGATATTCAAAGCCAATACTCGAATCTGTTTAACACATTTAATTTTTAACTTTTATTTTCCTTGCAATGCATCATTCACAACTCGTTGCATTTAATACATCAACATTTCACGACTTTTATTATATTAATGCAACCAATATTTCTCATATCGACTGTTGCATTGAAATAACAAACATTTCGAATCATATTTCTCAACTTGTTGCACTTACAGCAACAAACATCTCAATTCACATCTCGCGACTTGTTGTGCTTGCAGCAACAATTATTTCACGGCTTGTTGTACTTAATGCAATAAATGTTTCACGACTTTCTCAGCAAACATCACGTAATTTCCAAAACACATACGATAAAATTACACGACTTATATTAGACTTATTGTATGGAACATCCAGTACGACATCGAGTAGAGTCAAGAGTGATTTGATTAGCGGTGGGCAACTCTTTGGAATTGAAATGAAGCAAGCGTCCTGAGGAAATTGAGCCTAGAGCTCTGATACCAATTTGTCATGCCCCGACCTGGAAAAATCGCTCGTCTTCACATCGATTTATCTGAATCATCGTCCTCTTTGGGGCATAATACCGTACGAGTCTGGAGTTGCACTCGTATAAGAAAAGATGACAAGTTCTCAAATGGTTATCTTTGATTTGATATTAGCAACGGAAGAAAATATAGTATACGAACAATTTTCTTTATTGATGAATGAACTGAGATTAAAAGCTTTCAATAGCCCAACTGAATTTGCCAGATTGGTTACAACACTCAAGTTCTCTCTTGTCCATAAAGGATTTTATCGTTCCGTACATCATGCCTTCTATATCTCGGCCGCATCAATCCTGTTGCAAGTCCAAGCGTCAATGCGATCGCATGCTTCAAACGCTACGACATTCCATGCCTCAGTGCGATCAAGCGAAGCTCCGTCGCAAGCAGACCATTCCCTGAACCTGCTAGCAAATTAGTGAGAGATTTATACTTTCGTCCTCACTGTACTGATCAAAGACCTAAATAACTAAATCGACATTTAGAAATGTATTGATTCATACAGCATATAATTTAGTTATCTTTCTATGTCTCCTTAGGATCGATTTTATGGCATATTCGAAAGTAGTAAGCATGTTATCATGGCCAGTGTGTTATTTTGATTCACATAAGTAAGTAGGCAACCATTAGCAATCTTGTGTTGTTTCGTGACTTCTTACCAACACTAACACATTCGCCCTTACACGGACGCAAGGTGAATACACCTTATTCCTTCCCTGTCATGTTATAAGTGCAATGTGCAGGATCTATTGTTCCTGCACTTTCGGCCCATCGTTTCTTAACTATATGAAGGTCATTGGCATATCCGTGCCGGAATGGACTAATTTGTTTATCTTTTCTTTTCTTTTCTCAAACTGGATAACCCGGCGTCCTCCCCGTACGGATTTGCCCAGTATCCGAAGGACGCCAAATTTACCATCAATTGTGGCTGATCATATCAGTAACAGATCGTAAGTCATACCCAAAAGATGTGCACCAACAATGATTATTCATCCCTCTAGGCTGAATGGTCCCAGTGCCCTGGCAATTATAACTCATTCGAGGGAATTCATATCCTACCAGTGCACGAGCAATATCTCAAGTCCATTTGACCATGCAACGCGCGTCTTATTCAAACAGCCAAACATAGTCTTGAGTCTGTAACTCAGACTTCTTATCATCTCGTATTTCTCACATTAACTTTCTATGTTCTCACATTCCATACTTTGTTTAAGGTTCAATGGCATCATGCCCCAACTCAATCTTCGTCAAACGAATGACCCGAAGATCCTGAACATCTTCGAGGCATCATGTCACATCCGACAGTTCCGTCACATTCATGCCACAACTGTTTTATTCGCAACGAAGCCATCTTTTATGATTCCGGTGCACGTACGCACGCCTTGAAATGATTGTTCTCTATTCTTCGAGTCGTGCATGCGATGCACGACTCGATACAGTAATTCCATGTTCTATGCCTTAGTGTTCGATGTATGTTCCTTCCCTCTAACTCGTGCAACTGAGGCATTCCTCGATAGAGTATTCAATGTTCTATAGCTCGTGCACTGAGACACTCATGCCGATATAGTCTTTCAATATTCTAGCATACTAACTCGAACGCGGAGGCACGAAATGACTCGTGCATTGAGGCACTTGTCGATACAGTTATCCCATGTTCTTATGGCTTGTGCACCGAGGCGCTCGCCTTTGCGATATTTAATGTTCCTGTCACGCCCCAGTCCCAAAATATGTAGGACCAAGTACGTAAACATGCCAGCTGTATACATACAAAATACAGGGGCCATTTATGTATACAAAAGCTGTAAAATGCAGTAAAACACAACTAACTAATCTCATCCACAAAATAAGGGAATAAAAGATATCATATAATGAATTATTTTGGTACAATATGTTGGGTGGAGACACATCCACTACCAACCAAATAAAAATAAAGAAGTACATGATATATATAAAAGGACTAAGTGGAAGTAGCAAGGAGGAAGCAAGTCACGTCATCTTCGAATAAATGGAGAAGACCACGATCCCGGCTAGGATACCTGCGGAAGACATGAACACACACCTGGGGAATAACCAGGTCCTCAGAGGGACGTAGCAAGATATAGAAAGAACATGCTAATATGAACTGTCAAAATAATAAAATAATATACAAAACTCTCTTAGACACCAATATGCAAAAGGGAATGCTAACCATCTATTATGCAATTTAGAGGACAACTTTCATGCGCATGGGTGGAATTTTAGGCTATAAGTATGCAACTGGCATCTAGTCATACGTATCCGTCCGTAACGTCCAAAACGTCAGAGGGCATCTGCAAATATAAATCACCACAGTTCCATCTGGAGACTGTGGTTTACCTTTTAGGATTCCCATATGCACTAGCGACTGTCCTCCTCCAATATTTCCTACACTGACCAAGGCATGCCCACGACCCGTCCAGTTTTGTAACTGCTCGAGTCTCTATACCTTAATCGTAGCAGTTACGATCTATCCGTCACATGACAATAAAGATGGCTAGTCCGTAAGTCATACCCCTAGCAAAATGTCTCAAATCGTGTAGTGTGAGTGTCATGGCCGACGGAGATATAAGAATATCCCACAATAAGAGGGTAATCCACTAAGTTAACATGCATATAATAAAGTAACGACTAATAGAGTCGCTTGCACCCAAGTGTGGCTTGGACGCGCAGTTTATATAAAAAATAACAAATATGAAACAAAGTAAATAATGCTGAAAATAAATAATAAAACAGTTAATTAGCAAGATAGACTTGCCTGGTGGGGTCGCCTGGTTTGGTGCGATGATCTAGGTGGCACTGACTATGATTTTAAAGTTGCAAGACGTACTCTGATGATGGTACGAATTATTTCGTTGGGTCCAGAACGGTCAAATTAGTTAGGGTCGACATAAGATATTAGGATTTGGCGAGGGAATATGAATAATGGGAATAGTCGCGGACAGAAGGATAATTAGATAAATAATATATATACGATTTCGAAATTATATTTGTCAGTTAAAATAGTTTTAGATAATAAAAAGAAAATTTATTGTAAGGCAAAAACCTAATTTGTGTCAAATATAATTGGTAGGTCCAAAGCTATAGTAAGACATCATATAATAGTAAATATGTATTTTTTTATTCAAAATAATTTTTACGAGAATCTAATAAAAATCGTTTCTAGCCAAAAATTCTATGTTTGTAAAAATATGATTTCTATGTACAATATATATCCTTAGCCCAAAATATTTTTAGAAGAATACCTAAAATATCCAAAAATCCTTTTTACAATAAAAACTCTAAGTTTATAAAAATAGGGTTTGATATAGAACTATATTAGAAATACTAAAATTTTATTTTATGATTTCGAAACTAACTTTTTTTTCTCATGGGTCAAAATGTTTCAAATGAATATATAAAATAAAATCTCAAAATTATTTTAGGGCTCTAACCTTTATTCCATATATAAAGTTTTGAAAGATAATAATATAATCCAAAAAAATAGTAACTTTAATAGTAATAAGTAAAGAATAGACTAGTAGTTTTAATCATATAGTGTATAACAATACTGATAACTAAATAAATAAAAACTTTTTTAAAAAAATTTCCCATATGCAGCTGTCCTCTTCTTTTATCAAAAGAGAGAAGGAATGCTTTAATACTTATGCAGAGAGAGAGAGAGAGAGGAACCGAGAGAGAAAGGAATGAGAGAGTGAGCGAGAGAGGGGGTGATCGGAAGGGTCTCACCTAGGTTTGGGCGGAGTTTGCGGAGAGGCGCAGGCGGCCAAGGCGGAGGAAGGGTGCGCGAGCGCGCGGCCAGGCGAGGGTTTCCTTGGCGCGGCGGAGCTCGCCGGTCATAAAGGCGGAGGAAGTGCGGAGAAGAGATCGGGAAAGGGAGGAAAGGGGCGAAAGGGGGCGGCCGGTCGGAGCGTCCTGCGGTGGCTGGGGCTAAGGTGCTGGATCTCGCAGCTTCGACGGAGGGGATCTGGCCACGCCGTGGATGTGGCGTAGACCGATGGTAGTCGACGGCTGTGCAGAGGACCCGGGAAGGAAAATGCCAGGGCGTCGTCGTCGGGATCGAAGCAGCGGTCGGAAAGGTGAGGCGGTGGCTCGATGGGATGGTGGGCGGAGGCACGAGCGGGTGGCGACACAGGCCGACCTGCCAGCGTGGAGGACCGGGTGAGGCGTTCTTCCGGCCGTCCACGAGAGGAGGCGGAGGTCGGTGGCGATCCGTAAGGAGTGCGGGCTTTTGCCGGCGCGCGGAGATGTCGGTCGGGGAGCGCACCACGGCCGTGTGGCCGAAGAGGTAAGGTTTGATATTTATTTATGTTGATTTTTTTTGTGGATTGATGGTCTCGGGCGATTGAGGGGATGACGGCGGTGGTACGGGTTGTGACGGTGGTTATACTGGTGTTTGTCGAGGATGATGTAGGGACGGGTCGGGGTTTGGCCTAAGGTCGGGAGGATGACAGGGTGGTGCTGGTGGGAGCGTTTACTGTGGCGTGGGATTGTTGGCGGAGGCGCAGAAATGGCCGTGACGATGGTTGGTGGAGCTGGTGGTGACAGGACGACCGAGGGTTGTGCTGCAGGAAGCCACGATGATGATGATGGCGATGGTAGTGATGGCTATCGGCAGGACGGGGAGAGGAGCGGGTGGTTACAGCGAGGCTGAGCTAGAGTTTTAGGCTAGAAATAAGATTTGATTGTGTCGGGGGCGTGTCCGACAGAGAAATTTTTGTACATGTAAAGGATGGAATAAGATTTGGACACATACACGGACACGATGCACGACACGCTTTGGATGGAGAAATTTTGAATATGGAATTAATGGAAGAGGTGCAAGGAGTCTCTCCTTATATAGGAGGTGGACTCCTAGTTTGATATGGATTGGATAAATTCATTTCCCCTTTAAATCAATCTCAGTCTAATCCAATTGAGATCTAATAAGTTCAAACCCAACTTAGATAAATCACATATTTAAATTAAACTATTTAAATTAAATAAATAAAATAAATCACCATTTAAATTATCACAATTAAATTCAAATTATCTTTTTATAATAATAATTAATAAATTTCAAAAAAATTTAATTATTAATAGGAAATAATTTCAAACTACATTTTTAATTAAATAGCATAATAATTTCGAAAATGAGAATAAATATTGTAAATAGTAATAGGAAATATCTTTAAAATACATTTTTAATAATTTAGATAAACAATTTCGAAAATAAACATAAATATTCAAATATTTAAAATACCTTCTTGCTAAATAATTTATTATAAATAATAAAAACAAATTTTGAAAATATACATGAAATAATTTTCATGTGCTTTACACGAGTAGAATATTCACATAATCTAGTTTTCTAAATTACCACTATTAAAATAAGATAGCCTTTTATAAATAACTAAAATAATAAGTTTTGGCAACCTCGATAGATACTTTTCACAACTTTTAATAAAAAAATATTATATATATTATTTTGAAACCATCACCGATAATAAATCAAAAACCAATTTTCTAAAAATATGTACCTCGCACATATTCGCACTCGACGAGTAAATACGAAAAAAGACGCAAATTCTCGCGCGATGTACAATACGACTATACGACGTATAAATACAAAAAAAAATCAGTACTGAAAATACAGTAAAAATTTAGGGGATTTAAAGTTCCATAGCTGTAACCCCTCTTCCCAATTTTTATAATATATTTTATTTATTTATTTGAATTAAATAGTGATTTTTATACTTTTATAAATAATTATTTAGTTAATTATTACGGTAGATGATTTTAGCCATGATGGAGTTTTGGAGTAAACAATGACTAGAAATCGTGGCACGAATAGTGCCATGGTGTGCTTTGGCTAGTGTATTAGCCCCGGTAGGGAAGACCGAGCCATAGTGATGTCCTAACTAAAAAAACCAGGCCAAGTTACGACTTGACTCCTATAAATAATTTAATTATTTTATTATTAAGATTTATGGCTTGCAGAAGAACCGGTTGTGCCATTTCAGCCCGAACCTAGCCCAAGCCTATGTAGTCGGACAGTGCGTCCAGAGACGTCCATGTCGACGTAATTTGGGAGGTAAACCTCTACCATACTTTAAATATGATGAATAAATGATTCCTAAAATAATTATATATACGGATAATATTAATATCATTAATATTGATATGATATCTTAGATTAATTATAGGACTGTTTCTGTAGACCAATGGATGTGGAAGCATGACTGGCTCACCCAAATTTACTATGGTTACCATTAGTTATTTTTAGTTGTCCATACTCTATTATTATTATTTATTTTTGTTGTGTCATTAAATAGAATTATTATTTATTATTGGCCTTAATATAAACTGATTTATAGAGCTTTTTATATGTAATGTGATTTATATATTGTTAAAGATATATTCAATTTTTGAGATAATTTTTAAGAGAGTATGTTGTATTCTTTTATTTATTACAAATATTTATCAATGGATTTTGTTATGAATATACATATCCATGTAGAAGTATATTATATATATATATATATATATATATATATATATATATATATATATATATATATATATATATATATATATATATATATATTAGTTATTATATATATATAAGAAATAAAAGAAAACAATAGGAAAAAAAAGAAAAGGGGCTAAAAGGAAAAAAACCAATCCAAGTTTTTCTCCAAACCCGAGCGTTCTCAGCTCAGCCGAAGGCCCGACACGAACTCTCAAAACCGAGAGCCGCTCGGTTACAACCGAGGTATATATACATATTTAGGAGCAAATTCATCGACTACTTCTAAAGCATGAACTCAAAACCCTAACCGCTAACCCAGCCATGGGCGACCCATTCCTGGCCCTGTGTGCCGTCGAGGACAGCCGCCGCTGGCCGGAGGCCGGCCATGCGTGCGCATCAGCCGCGCACAGGTGCGGGTTAGCAGCAGCGAGGTGCAGTGCAGCGACTCAACTTCGCGGTATGACCCTTCACTCGATACTCCATTATTTCACGAACCGTAAATTGATTTGGGAAGCCAATATAATCGCCTAGAAACCACAGTAATTAGATTTCATAAAGGTTGCACGACCAGTACATGAGATCGACCCGAAGTCGGTCGAAAACCTGTCCAAAAATAGGGCTAATAACAGTCCATGAGCCCACATTGGAAGATCGATTCCGATCGGCCCAGTAACCGTTTAGAAATTCTACCTAAATACAGTTATAGACAACATATAGGACTTCACGACCCTTTTTGTGGATTTAGAAATCATCGACTATGCGTTGAGAAATCGAATCCCAAAGCTTACCGAAAACCTGCTTTAAAAATATTAAAAACCCTCGATACGACGTGCTACCCGCCAATCCGGACGACGTGATCCCAAATCGAAAGCATCGAAAGGTGCGTAACGGCTTCGTGGACGTGTAGGCTTTGACGGAATTCAAATTGGTCGCGTGTGCGCGACGAATTTGATGCGTATCCGTCAAAATTCACCGTATCGGCCTCTGTGCAAATTTCTTAATTACTTTGTGCACGCTCGTCAGATCGAGACGAAACTTGCACCAGCAAGACCCTATCGTTTTTATGGTCCTGTATGCCAAGTTTGGTCCGATTCCGAGACAGTTGATCGGATCGTCGTTTTACGGGCCCCACGGTCCAATTCAACGGGCGATTTTGTGCACAGCCTGCCGGAATCCAACTTGGGACATACGGTTGGGTTTGTATCATCAAAACGAATCCATAGACATATAGTTTGACGACTTTAGAGACCATTGACTCTGGCACGCTTTTTGGTGCAAAGCAGGTCCAACGACGAATACCATTTTGGCCCGAAATTACCGTTTTGCCCCTATATCCAGAATTGGACTTAAGGACAGGCAATTCTAGCTAATTTGACTATTCTAAGAACATTGGTAATGTTTATTTCAGCTTCCGGGGACTGTTGTACGGGTTTTGACTTTTGTGGCACACTGAGTGGTTTGGACTATCGGGTTCACCAGCAAAGGACCACAGGCTAGTACAGTTTATTGTTTGTTTTCAGTATTGATCTTTACTATACATCAGTGTTTAGTCGATAGATATGTGATTTTAGTTTTATGTTGATTTTGTTCCTTGTTGTGTCGGAAGGGTGAAGTACCAACGACGTGTGATCTGACCTTAAACAGTGTAGACAGTGTATGCAGTGATTTATTATTGCAAAGTAGACAGTGTAGACAGTGATTTATTATTGTAAAGTAGACAGTGTAAACAGTGATTTATTATTGCAAAGTAGACCGTGTTTCTTTATTGCATTATTCAATATAGACAGTGTAACTTAGACAGTGTAGACAGTGTAACTTTAGACAGTGTAGACAGTGTCGTGTAATTGTCCCGAGACCGATCACATGTCAAAGGTACTTCCATCAGTCGGTGAGTGTTGTCTTTGTATTTATTTAATGTTTTCCTTATTTAGTTTTATTTGTCTTTTTTTTATTTTATGAATCATATGTCTAAAGTCTAATCTCTGTAGTATAGTCATTTTCATATATTGAAACTGCATTCAGTGAATTGTGCTCGTTCCATTCCTGACTGGAAACTAATATTTTTCAGGTTAGTTGTGGATTCACTTAGCATGGGAGATACGGGGGTACTTGCAGGCAAAAGCCTAGAGACTAGCCAGATAGTTGAGTTGTAGTCATTCATATTTTTGTACAAGTTTATATTTTTCTACAATTGTAAAACTTGTGATCATTGTAAATTAAATTAATTTTTGTGATTGAGCATTATTTGTGATTTTGATCTTCATGGCCGTGACAGCATTCTACCGCCGACACTACGGCGTAGGCCGGCTTGGACACATCTCGTATCCGTTTAAAAAAAATGGGTGCGGGTCGTGACAAGTTTTTGTGGTGGCCCATGCAGGTCTGTTTTCGCAAATCATGCGAACTCGTGATAGTACTTAAGTTAGTAGTACTATTGCGAGACTGCGACTAGGAAATGCTCATTCACGAATTAGGTATTAAATTAATTTAAGAGAATGACTAGGACTAGGAGTCCCTTATATAAATTTACCGATGGGTAGTCTAGGCCATGGAATTTAGATGAGGAGTTATTAATTTTGATAGTTTGTCAGATCCCCATAGGTACACTATTATCTCTTGATATGACGATACGATCCAATATGGATATACTATTCAGTTGGTAAGTTAGGCTTTCCTAGAATTAAGGCTCTAATCTTGGTAAACTGTTCAATCTTCTTTTGCTTTATTAGATATAACCCTTATAGCATAAGTTAGAATTGCCTATTTAAAATCCTATTTTGCCGTAAGGGAATAGTTTATAATTCCTGATTCGGTTATTCAAATACGAATCTCGAGGTAGACTGATCCAAAGTTTTCCTCCATGGTTTGAATACACATGAAATAGATATTAGAATGTTTGTATTCCTTTTGTCTTCAGTTATTCCTCCCTGTTAAATCTTTTATTTTAAAGGGTTGAGACTGATAGGACAAATACTTACGCCTTATTTCATAGTCAACTTGTTTGAATCCCTAGAAGCTTATGAACTTTTACAGATATAGTTAAATGAATATTAGTTAACTCATAATGGCAGGACAGCAGCGCACTGTCGCCATTTATTTGAATTAGGGAGACTATGGATTCACTGTAGCCAGCAGCGCACTGGCGAGACACGACCCCTAGAGTTGAAATTAGTTTAGGAAAATATTAGTTATAGAATACTGCTAAAACTATGGCTAGAGGTCCTCTTTGATCGTAGTTACCCTGATGTCGAGATAAGGTAGAGTATCTGATAGCATATGATCACATATCACGGAACCAAGAGTTTACCACCGCCCAGGTATACGGACGAGGCATAATTCTCGATAAAATGATTTCAGACGTGATTACAAGTTTATGATACTATGGAGGATAGGACAATGCCATGTATGTCCCATAAGGTCCAAAGCCAATATTAGTAGAAGTTTTATAAGTTGGGTGGCATGTCTCCCAACATAGCAATCCGTGGTCCTTGTGATCTATTGACGAGGAAATTGACTGACACTAATAGGTTACCTAGGATATAGAATTTAGAGGTTCATCACCCATTAGTCGACCAAGGCCTTATGGACAAGAAGATAGTAGGAAGACCGTATAAGCAAGAACACCTGGTGAATTTTTGATTCTCACAAAACTTGAACTAACTGTGCCTTCCAAAAAAAAAATCTCGTATACTGGTATTTTGACTATCTTGACCAATGCTGCTATTACAGTCTAGTTTTGCAAGCTTACTCTTTTATCGAGCTTGATTCAAGACATATGTTTATTGGGGACGCCTGCTAACATATTGTCTAATCATAGTCGATGTACTACGGTCTGATCAACCTTAGTGCACTCGGTTCGCTCTCTCTTTGATTATCCCACGTGGATTGAGATATCGAGGTATCTATGATCTCATCCTCGACTGTATTGACAATTCCTCTTGAATTATATGTTCGTCTTTGAATCACGAAATTGTATTCAGTAACATCTTCCTTGAACTCTTTATTGTTTTTGTCTTTCACTGAGTTGGAAAGACGAAAGCTCGTGATGGTAGAGAGATACAGAGTATTCCCCATGGCTGTGATAGTTGTATACACACGTGTAGCTACCATCGGCCAGCCATGTGACTACAACCTTGCCTCGAGTTACTTGCCCTCCTCTCGACCCCCAAACTACTATTGGGACCTTCTAGCCATTTGAGTTTGAGAATGATTAGGATTTTACCCTTAGTCAAAATGCCAACCTAGGAGACTATCTAAACCAAACGTTGTGAGTCTCTAATCATTTGCATGAAGCTTGCTTTAACTAGCAACCCATAAGCCTTAACCCAACCTTTTTTCGACCAAAGCCCACAATTTAGACATGAGATGAATAGACAAGGGTAAGGACAATCATTTACCATGACTATGGTAGACTCTCATCCCAAGATTGGTTACCCCGTCGATAACTCTTGTATACTGTAGACGAGTAGGTCGTTCTATTTTTCGACCATGTGTCATTGTACACGCTCGTTTTCTATTTATTGAGGAACGATCCTTGACTTGACTATATCTACCGTATCCCATTACGTCGTGCCTTATTCTTTATTAACAAGAGTCGATGTACAGTATTCGAACTTTGAAATTCTTCTAATCTCATTATTCCTAAAACCATGTCCTAGCTTCTATGGTGAGTAGACTGTAAGCCTTCTAAATTTTGGAATAAACGAGGATTATCGATTGAGTAGAAAAATTTCTATTAGGATGATAATTAGTGTCCCATGGACTCCCACTTTCCATTTAGATCATTTTGTGTCCCCGGCCGTGTCATTAATATTCGGAGCACGAGACTAGCGGTTACCTTCCAACAAATTTCATATGCAAGATCTAGACGAGTCCACCTTCATCTATGTATATTATGTCCCACTCAAACACGTCCCCTTATACTCTATTTTTATGGTACGACTTTCAGGACGGAAGGAGTAGCTATAACCCTTACCATAATACCGGTATGCTTCCCGATTTCCATTAGAGACTCAACCTTGACTCAATTCATTCAACCCAATATATGGTTGTGATTTACTCGAAGCCCACTACGCACATGTCACTAGTGTGCCACTAAATTGTGTCTTCTCGTGCTACTTAAACACAGAAGTCACCGAAGACGCATTTTTGGGCTTTAGGAACCTAGCTAACTAAATCGACTGGCGACTAGCTCAACCACTTGGGTGGAAACAGATTCTAGGTTACCCTAGCCTAGTAGAAATAGTTTTATCATTGGAATCTTGTCCAGTCAATATAGATTGAAGTCCAAGGTTCATCCAACCAACGATTGATGTCCAATCAGGGAACCCATTAAGACCCAGTAATACCTATTCATGCATACCACCATAATTGGACTATTAAACCGGACTATTTGAACAGGTCCCTATACCTATTATGTAGTTTTCACCTCTTAGAATGTGATGCCCTTTGTAACAATTATTCCATCTACCTGGAAGTCGCGATACGATCTTGTATTGCATTTATATCCCTTATTTGTGTGTTTAAATAACCACGAAAAAGATCACGACCTTGATTTCTCAAATTTCGTTCTATTATAGAACCTGTTTAGAATTTTGAAAACGGAACTTCTGTATTGCAAGAATTGCAAGCCCCTCTAAGAAATGAAGGGTTTCTTCGATTTAACAAGTGACTGGACTAGAGTAGCTCGATCTAGCAAAATAGGTCAATGGCTCATAACTTTCTTTCTATCTGCATTGTTGGATACTCTCTATCGCTCTTGAAACTTCATAAATGATCTCAATTATTCTTCCTTATCTTCCTGTCTTTTCTATTTCAGAGTGACAAATGGTCACGCTTATTAGAATTTAGCAATATTTCTTAACTACTTGTGTAAATTTGTTGCATGCTAGATTTTGGGTGGTTTGATAGATAGGAGAGGATTATAGTGACCATAAGCAGTAGATATCTATTGGTAGCAATTTTAGCAATTAGTTGGATGATTATAAAGTTTAGTGACATGAGATTTAAGGTGGGTAGAAATTCTCAAGGATTCGTAGTACGAAATGACCATGAGAATAGATGATAGCTAATGGAAACCGTCTTCTATCATAGCGGATGGACTCTTCCCTTAAATTTCGAGGATGAAATTATTTTTAAGGTGGATAGATTTGTAACCCCTCTTCCCAATTTTTATAATATATTTTATTTGAATTAAATGGTAATTTTTATACTTTTATAAATAATTATTTAGTTAATTATTACGGTAGATGATTTTAGCCATGATGGAGTTTTGGAGTACACAGTGACTAGAAATCGTGGCACGAATAGTGCCATGGCGTACTTTGGCTAGTGTATTAGCCCCGGTAGGGAAGACCGAGCCATAGTGATGTCCTAACTAGAAAAACCAGGCCAAGTTGCGACGTGACTCTTATAAATAATTTAATTATTTTATTATTAAGATTTATGGCTTGCAGAAGAACTGGTTGTGCCATTTCAGCCCAAACCTAGCCCAAGCCTATGTAGTCGGATAGTGCGTCTAGAGACGTCCATGTCGACGTAATTTAGGAGGTAAACCTCTACCATACTTTAAATATAATGAATAAATGGTTCATAATATAATTATATATACAGATAATATTAATATCATTAATA
>JANAVB010009592.1:3310442-3625235 GCA_029216955.1 Iris pallida
TACTTTTGTGGCACACTGAGTGGTTTGGACTATCGGGTTCACCAGCAAAGGACCACATGCGAGTACAGTTTATTGTTTGTTTTCAATATTGATCTTTACTATGCATCAGTGTTTAGTCGATAGCTATGTGATTTCAGTTTTATGTTGATTTTGTTCCTTGTTGTGTCAGAAGGGTGAAGTACCAACGACGTGTTATCTGACCTTAGACAGTGTAGACAGTGATTTATTATTACAAAGTAGACAGTATAGACAGTAATTTATTATTGTAAAGTAGACAGTATAAATAGTGATTTATTATTGCAAAGTAGACCGTGTAGACTGTATTTCTTTATTGCATTATTCAATATAGACAGTATAACTTAGACAGTGTCGATAGTGTAACTTTAGACAGTGTAGACAGTGTCGTGTAATTGTCCCGAGACCGATCACATATCAAAGGTACTTCCATCAGTCGGTGAGTATTGTCTTTGTATTTATTTACTATTTTTCTTATTTAGTTTTATTTGTCTTTTGTTTTATTTTATGAATCATATGTCTAAAGGCTAATCTCTGTAGTATAGTCATTTTCATATATTGAAACTGCATTCAGTGAATTGTGCTCGTTCCATTCCTGACTGAAAACTAATATTTTTCATGTTAGCTGTGGATTCACTTAGCATGGGAGATATGGGGGTACTTGCAGGCAAAAGCCTAGAGACTAGCTAGATAGTTGAGTTGTAGTTATTCATATTTTTGTACAAGTTTATATTTTTTCTGTAAATGTAAAACTTGTGATCATTGTAAATTAAATTAATTTTTGTGATTGAGCATTATTTGTGATTTTGATCTTCATGGCCGTGACATCGTTCTACCGCCGACACTGCGGCGTAGGCTGGCTTGGACACGTCTCGTATCCGTTTAAAAAAAAATGGGTGCGGGTCGTGACAATAGCGACTCGTACATTTGATGTATATTTCATTTCAATTGTTCTATCTAGTGTTCGACAAGCACTATGTTCATCTCTCGATCAAGTCACGCCCGTGGTCTCGATAGGTTAACTTAGCATATAACGATATATTTTTCTTAGGCATGAAGGAGTAGGAAAGAGAAGTCAAAGTCCCCCCCACCTTAAGCCGATACGCCTTATCGTTTTGCCGAGCCGATACGGCTCGATTTCATAACTTGTTGCGCGGCCAACTCTTCTAACTTAGCCATTTGAGCACTGCGTGCTTTATTGAATTATACAACCAATTTGGCTTACCGAGCCTATCCCTCATTCCATTACGAGACGGTGATTTGGTTTTGCGGACCCCGTTGTAAATAAGGCAAAATATCGACCTCTTATATTTCAGCGTAAACATATAGCCTGCACATGAAACCAATTAAAATTAATACTTGTCCAAATCGGACTAATATCTTGCGTCGATTCGATTTCTTAGAATCTTTGAGCCGACTCAATGCTTTCTCTCGGGCCAACTTAACACTTGCATCGATCTTACTCGATGTGTTCTTGGGACAAGGTAACTCTTGTATAGATTTACATCGATACTTAATCGGGTCAACGCAACTCTTCGAATCAACGACTCAGCATAATGCACCGTGCAGAGCGGGGCATTACAATCGGCGTATGAACTGCCCGACCAGAAGGCTGAAGCAACAGTATCGTCCAGGAAATCAAGGTCTAGCACTCCGAGCTCAACAGCCTGCGCCACAAAATGGCCAAGACCGTCACCGAAATGCTTAAGGGCGCGTCTACTCCAAGACTCGAGATGAGGTGTTCGCCTATGATACAGTCATAAAAGGTATAATGATTTTCAATAATAAGCCTGCTCGTGTACTATTTGATTCAGGTGCTACACATAGTTTTATAGGGGTAAATTTTGTCGATGAATATAAATTCCATGGCGCCGCTAGGCCTTAACCTTAGTTTTAACACCCTGTCGGGCACATAAATACCTGTAAACACTATCTGTAAAGACGGTTGCTTATTTATTGGTGGAAGGAAATTGACTCTTAATATTGCAGTTCTAGACCTTAAGGACTACGACATCATTTTGGAGATGGATTGGCTCAGCGCTTACTCGGCCACCATTGAATGTGCGTAAAAGAATGTCACCTTCCGTCTACCGAAGGGAGCCTAAATTCTGTTACTCATGTGGTGAAGCATCAATGGCATGCATGGTGATCTCGGCAATTTCTTCTCGGAGGATGTTGCATTTTGGATGTAAAGGCTACTTGGCCTTCGTTCAAGATATACGACATGATGGTGCAAACGTAGGTCAGACCGACATTGTGGTATAATTCCTCGATGTGTTTTCGGGCGAGCTAACGGGCATGCCACCTGATCGAGAAATAAAGTTCACTATCGACACCTTCTCCAACACTCGACCAATTTCTAAGGCCCCGTACAGACTGGCCCCTACAGAATTAAAAGAACTCAAGGTACAGTTACAGGAATTGCTTGACAAAGGGTTCATTCATCCTAGCGCCTTGCCATGGGGAGCGCCTATGCTATTTGTAAAGAAAAATATGAGTCTATGCGCCTCTGCATCGATTACCGTGAATTAAACAAAGTCACCGTCCAAAACAAGTACCCCTTTCCTACATCGACGATTTGTTCGACCAACTCCAAGGTGCTACGATGTTTTCAAAGATTGATCATCGATCAGGTTATCATCAACTCAAGGTCAAGGCAGATGACGTGCTGAAATATGCCTTTCGTACTCGTTACAGCCACTACGAGTTCTTGGTAATGCCATTCGGCTTGACAAATGTTCCTGCTACCTTCATGTATCTAATGAATCGGGTGTTTCGTTCGTTCCTCGACAAATTTGTAGTAGTCTTCATCGACGAAATCCTCATCTACTCGAAGGACAGAGTGCAACACATAGAGCATCTGCAGACCATACTCCAGACCCTTTGAGATAATCAGTTGTATGTGAAGAGGAGCAAATATGAGTTCTAGCTAAATAGCATGTCATTCCTTGGGCACATCATCTCCGCTGGAGGCATTTTAACTTATCCGAAAGAGGTTGAAGCAGTTGTTGATTGGAAGCAGCCCACATCAATCAGTAAAATTTGAAGCTTTCTCGGCTTGGCGAGATACTATAGATGCTTCAACTTCGTAAAGATTGCATCACCCTTGACTCACCTCACCCAAAAGAGAGTCGCATTCGAGTGGTCAAACGAATACGAAACTTCATTCCAGGAGCTAAAATAGCAGCTCGTTTCAGCCCCGATACTCGTTCTTACTAAAGGGACCGAGGGATTTCAAATCTTCAATGATGCTTTTGGCCCGGGCTTGGGGTGTGTGCTCATACAGTAGGATAATGTGATATCTTTTGCTTTCAGATAGTTGAAGCCGCATGAGAAGAACTATCGTATGCATGACCTAGAATTAGCAGCAATTGTGTTCGTATTGAAATTATGGCATCACTATCTTTATGGCATAGTATACATAATTTATACGGATCACAAGAGCCTAAAGTATCTTTTCACACATAAATAGCTGAATTTGCGGCAGAGGTGATGGCTGGAACTAATCAAGGACTACGACTTGACGATCGACTACAAGCCGGGCAAGGGAAATGTTGTAGCGGACGCGCTGAGTCAGAAATACCTAGCTTCACTATCCATGAACAGTAGACTGCTGCAATGACTTGGAGGGAATATGCATAAAAATTTGAGTTCGATTCATGGGCGCGCAGCTAGCACAACTGCAATTAGAGCCGAGCTTATTGGAAAAGATCAAGTTTGTTCAAAAGGATGATCCATTCCTGAAGAACATGCGAAGGCTGATATAAACAAGAAATATATCTGACTTTGCGGAGGACGAGTAGGGAGCATTGCGAGTGAAGGATCGGCTATGTATCCCGAATGATTCAGAACTCAGAAAGGAGATAATGTTGGAAGCACATTATACAAAATATTTCTTATATCCTGACTGCACTAAGATGTATAAGGACCTCTGTATTGTCTTTTGGTGGCATAGTATGAAGAGAGATATGGCACTTTTTGTGTCGCAATGTATGACCTATCAGCAGGTTAAAGTTGAGCACCAGAGACCGGGCGCTAGAATGGAAGTGGAAGCATGTCAATATGGACTTTATTGTTGGCATGCGAAATGCCACAAGGGAACAATGCCTTCTGGGTCATCGTCGATAGACTAACTAAGTCAGTATACTTTATTGCTGTACGCCCAATCCCAATATACAGACTAGGTTCGTAAATATGCTAGCTGTATAATAAATATACGTAAGCTATAAATACAGTATAATCATGATAAACTAATCCCATCCATAATATAAAAGAAATAAGATAATATAAATCAAATATCAATTGTCATTGTATAAGGGGTTGGATGGAGACAAATCTACCAACATAAAACTAGAACAAAGAAAATAGCAAAATAAGAATGCGAGCAGCAAAGGATGATCCAAGAGCATATCATCTTTGATAGGTAGGAGAAGATCACGATCTTGGCCGGGATACCTACAGAAAGTCAAGAAAATATGTACTTGGAGAGATCACCAGATCTTCAGAGGGACGTAACAAGATACAGAAAAACATGCCATATAACTAAATATAAACTGCTCAACAATAAGTCAATCAGATTATGACATGGTCCAATACTCCATGCTTGAATTAGCGTACCATCCCTCCAACCAAACAAGGACGGGAGATGGCACCATAATCCATAATGAAGTATCTTTCTATGCCACAAATTTGATATAGTATCCGGACCACAACAAGGTTCAGTATCTTATTATCGAAGTAGTGAACCATACTTACAACCAAATAAGGACAAGATGTGGCACACTAGTTCATGACAAAATGCTGTTCTAAGCCGTAATCAGGTATAAGTACACAACCAAAAGTACCGGTACCTAACGGGTAAGGTCGCATAACCATTCTATGTGAATGCAATTTAAGAACAAACCTCCAACACATGGGCTCTCTGGCTAAAAATGGGATCAACATAGTCCCTACTTGGGCACCAAGGGCCTAAGAGCATAACGTTCAGCGAAGCGACAGTAACCGTCAATAATAGTAAAAGCATAATGCTTCGTAGAACGTCAGTGGTCGTCAGTAGCAATAAAGGGATCGTCAACCCGCATCTCCGATGGAGCATACGGTCACAAAAGGTAATGTGTATGGTAGCCCATACGTTAAGAAAATATCCTCCCTACCCCATGCCTATCTATGTTGTATCTACAACACATATAACCTCTATTAACTGTTAAGTCAAACTAATCATGCAAATATTATTAGCAGTTAATTCTATCGTACGGTTATACAAACCGATGGCCGGCCAGCTACGCAAGTCCGAGTTCTACATACGAATCGCAACTTCGTGGCATAAACGTGTCAAGGACAATGAATGCAACACAAACGAGGGGTGGTATCTTAAATCTAGGGTTAGTGTGCACAAAAATAGTTAAGTAACAGAAAATAGAACTACATATTAAAACTGTATCTCAATACAACTATGTAGCATAATTTATTTTGTTAGAAAATAACTAATAAATAAATACATATAATATGTGAGCTAAAGTAAATATATAGTAGATGGCAAGGTATCTTGCCTGGTAGCGACGCCTGGTGTGGTGCGATGATCACGATAGCACAAAATATGATTTTGGTGTTAAAACTTCACAAGATGTTCTCCGATGATGGGACATACTATTCCATCGAGTCTAGAATAATCAAATATCTAGGATCGACATAAGAAAGTCCTGTTTCGCAAGAGAAATGGAAATATGATTAGCCATGGTCAAGAATTGATAATCGATGAGATTGGTGTAAGTAATACATATACTATTTTTAGAAAAATATTTATAATACTTGAAAACTCTATTTTATGACCCTAAAATATTTATATAAATACATACTTGAAAATAAGTTTTAATTTTGAAATTACCCATTTTATTAGTTAAAATAATTTTAGAAAAATACTTTGAAAATCTAGAACTATCCTTTTTAGAGAAAACAACTATAATTTAATTAGGTAGAAAATATTACAATAATATTTTTAGATGAAAAGCTTATTTTAAATATCATAAAATAATATAAATATACATTAGCCCAAAATAAAAAAATTAACTTTAAAAATAATTTTTGAAATTTTTTGCATGCTATAGATCATCATGTCAACTTTTTGAAATATCAAACGGATCATAAAATCGAGTTCGGGATCTCCCGAAATCTCAAAAATAGTACGACATATTGATTTTTGGACAACTGGCACTCAAATAATTTTACAGAAAAATATATTGTGAATTTGCTAAATAAATTATAGAATATCGAAGCTAACCTCAATACAGTTCAAACAAAAAAAAATTAGAGGTAAAACAGAGTCCGGATTTGAGAGTTATGGCTCTTCAATGTTGCTACAGCAGAGGCTAATTTTTATGACGAATTTTGGTATTTTAGATGAAAAAGAGAGAAATTATGATAGTGGAAAGACAACCGGGATCAGACCCGAGGCCAACACAGGCTGATACGAAGAGGGTGGACACCGACACGGTGCACGCACAATAGTGGTGGAAAATTTTGTGGAAAAAAATTTGCAGAGAAAAACAATAGAAAGACTCCCCTATAAATAGGGTGGACGAATTCTAATTAGATAAGGATTAAGAACGATTTAAATCCCACTTAATAAATCTCACATTAATTTAAGTCTATTTAAAATCATTTCAATAAGATATAACCCAAATTTAAAACTAGATAAATCACATCTTTAATTTAAAATTATTTAAAACGTAATCCAATAAAATCTACTCCCAATTTAGATTACAACAAATAAATTTAAAATATCTTTTTGTAAATTAAAAATAATTCTAATTAATTTAAAATAATTTAAAATATTTTTTTCTAAGCAAAGTTTTACAAAATATACATGAATTAATTTTCATGTACATCGCACGCAACTAGTACAAATTATTTACATAAATATTACTTTCAAAATTAGTACTATACTTTTATATCAAATAAAAAGCATTTCTATAATAATAAAAATAAGTTTGGCAAATTCGGTATGACATATTTATACTTAACAAGTATATAAAATATTTACCTTATATTATATCGAAACAAAATAGTTATTTCTATATTTATAAAAATCCAATAACAAAACTGTTGTATAAAATAATTAAAATACTTTATATATACGTATTCATACTTGACGTATAATAAATAAAAAACTATAGTAAAATTTTAGAGGGTTACAATTGTCATTAAAGTCACTTGGAGCGTCAATCGGCTTACTCAGATATATCTTGATGAAATAGTTCAGCCACACGGGGTCCCAGTATCCATCGTCTCAGATCGGGATGGGCGATTTCTATCATAGTTCTGGAGTAGCCTTCAGTCCGCTCTGGGTTCTAAGTTGAACTTTAGCTCATCTTACCATCCTCAGATCGACGACAAAACAGAGCGCGTGAATCAAATTCTCGAAGACATGCTTCGGCTCTACGCAATTGACTTGAAGTTGAGTTGGGACGTCCATCTACTTGTGGCCAAATTTGCATATAGCAATAGCTATCAATCCAGTATCCACCTGGCGCCGTACGAAGCTTTATACGGCCGGAAGTGCAGATCATCCATTTGTTCGGATGAAGTCGGGGAACGACAGATACTCGTTTCGGAACTGGTGGAGCAGACTGTACAAAAAGTTAAGCTGACATAAGGGAGATTGAAGATAGCACAAAGTCGGCAGAAGAGCTATGCCGACACCCTACGACGAACCCTCGAGTTCCTGGAAGGCGCTCATGTGTTTCTCAGGTAACGCCCATCCAAGGAGTCACCAAATTCAACGCAAAAGAAAAACTGAGTCCAAGATTTGTTGGTCCTTTCAAAATACTCAAGCAAGTCAGCCAGTAGCTTACCAAATTATATTGCCGCCAGCACTGTCGGATGTGCACAATGTCTTCTATGTCTCTCAGTTGCGAAAGTACCAGCACGATCCGAGCCAGGTGATAGATTTTGGCCAGCTAGAGCTGAAGGCAGACTTATCATACGTGAAAGAACTTGTGCAGATCTTGGAGCACAAGGATAAGTTGCTTCAAAATCGTACGATCCGCCTCGTTTGTGTACTCTGGAGGAACCATTCGGTCGAAGAGTCGACCTATAAACTCGAGTCAGAAATGAATGAAAAGTTTCCTTCGTTGTTTCCATAGAGGTAGGTTATATTCTTAAGTTTCGAGTACTAAACTTTTTCTTAGTTGGTTATAATGTAGTGCCTCATTCCAACTCCGTGCCCCGTTTCTGTTGCGACGCGGGGAACGTGGTTATGAAACACTATCGTTACCCATTGGTCGGGAAGATTGAATTAAGATCCATTCTTCGTTATGAAATGGCTTCTTCGAAATCAAGTCTCATTTTCAGCGGGTTGTGCCTCGAGGATGGAATCTGCGGCTGAGTCAAAATAGGCCTCACATTGTCATTTTTTATGCCATACTTGCTTCTTTGGCTTTGGGTTTTTTGAATGCATTTTCGTGAATGTTTTTGATATATTTTATTACTTTTGTTGTTTAAACTTCGAGTTTTGTATCGAACTCGGAATAGAAGGAAGAATGTTAATTTGTTGCTTGTGCAATTTTAGGTGATCGTGTAGGCGCCGTCTAGCGCAACCTTCTTTCCTCTCACCTCAAGTAAATCTAGGTGAGTGGCTGACCCTTCTTTTCTCTTGACCCACTTATTTTAAAATCAATCAATAACATCGTTGTTAATGGAATGTTAGAGGTAAATGCACGTACACAACTGCTTATTTCTATAGAACTGTGCATGCTTTACTTGAGTACTCCTGCTATAGAAATGTTACATGATTTACCTTACATATATGTGTTTTCCATTGAAAAGTTTAATGAACTTTTGTATTTAACAAACGAAAGAAGAGTACAACTTTGATCCTTTTATTGGATCCTCTGGGTACTATTCATTTTTTTGGGCGTATGATGATGGAGATAGAATACTGCTTCTAATTCCTTTACTCCGTTAACGATCCGATGACGTTCAAGAAAAAATTATAACTCTTCATGTTTGATTGGGAGGTGTCACGACCCGCACCCGCTTTTTGGGACACGAGAGCGTGAGCAAGCCAGCTACGCATTAAGCGGACTCCAACCCGACTCGAATACGTAAACGCTGTCAAGAGCATAGTAAACTGCCAAATCATGGCAAAAGAAATCTATATCTTAATCCACAATAAATGTACGAAACTTGAATGAACACTATGGGGCGTGGTCTGCAGCCCACTAGCATAAATGTCCGATAAGACTCCAAAGAATATAACAAGAGTCTTTAACTCAATCAATAAATAGGATATCACATGATAATGAAGGAAAGCACGAGCTGGATAATAAATGTGATATCAATACCTGATTCTCGCAAGCAATATCGTAATCATCTGAAACCCACAAGTGTCATAATCATCCTCCATCTAAAACTGCTAAATAACTTCTTGTAATCGCTAAACATGAAGAGATCATCAGGTCCTCAGGGGACATAGCAAGATACATAAAAACATGCCTATCTAGCGGTTTAATCATGCATAAATTATAAACATGATATAAGCAAGGAACGAGACAAACACATGGCAAGAAACTACGACCAAAACTGCTAACAAGTGACTATCGACAAGTGGCTACTGACAGGTGACTATGAACTGGAACACAAGAACAACTACACGTAACTGAACTGCTAGATGAACAAGTGAACACGAGATCAATGGAATACCAAACCCTCGTCCCGAGTGGACTCGCAGGTTTGAACTAATTACTAACCCTCGTCCTGAGTGTGGACTCTCTGGTTAGTTCAAGGCAAGACACCCTCGTCCCGAGTGTGGACTCTCTGGTGCAAATAAACAAGTCAACATCCTCGTTTCGAGTGTGGACTCACGGATGTAAATAGATCAAGATAATCACCCTCGTCCCGAGTGTGGACTCTCTGGTGCAAATGGTCAACCCTCGTCCCGAGTGTGGACTCTCTGGTTAAGAAAACGATAACAAGGATTTAGCAGTTCAACTACATGTACTCGTTCTATAACATAACTCAAGCAAGGTACTGGTGAGATAAGGTACAACTCAGTCAAGACACAATCAATTCCAGTATAACTACACTATCAGGTCAAGCAAGACCATAAACTGGTGAACATGGTATGTAGAAAATAGATAAATCAAGTCAACTAGAAAGCTAATGATAACTTATAAGATCTAAAGAAAATAGAGTTTCTAATGACAATAAAATAACAACATGAAACCTATAAACATGAATTTAAACTGTAGATGGAGACAAGGTATCTTGCTTGGTGGTAGCACGAAGGACCATCAATATTCCGTCAACTGGTAAGCCATAAAGTCCAAATCTCACAACTGTCTCCGAAAGCTGAAACATACATTGCCAACATTCTTAGAATAGTCAAATTAGCTAAGGTTGCCTGTCCTTAAGTCCAATTCTGGACACAGGGGCAAAACGGTAATTTTGGGCCAAAATGGTATTTGCCGTTGGACCTGCTTTGCACCAAAAAATGTGCCAGAGTCAATGGTCTCTAAAGTTGTCAAACTACATGTCTACGGATCTGGTTTGATGATACAAACCCAATGGTATATCCAATTTTGGATTCCGGTGGGCCGTGAACAAAATTGCCCGTTGAATCGGATCGTGGGGCCCGTAAAACGGCGATCCAATCAACTGTCTCAGAATCGTACCAAACTTGGTATACAGGAGCAGAAAAACGATACGGTCCTGATGGCACAAGTTTCGTCTCGATCTGACGAACGTGCACAAAGTAATTAGGAAATTTGCACAGAGGCCGATACGGTGAATTTCGACGGATACGCATCAAATTCGTCGCGCACACGCGACCAATTTGAATTCCGTCAAAGCCCACACGTCCACGAAGCCGATATGCACCTTTCGATACTTTCGGTTCGTGATCACGTCGCCCGATTTGGCAGGACGCACGTCGTATCGAAGGTTTTCTAAGTTTTCAAAAACTGTTTTTTTTCTTGATTTTTAGAATCAACGATCTTTCTGTATAATAAGCGTAAAATAGTTCTACAAAAAGTGTTAATCTCGTATAGGTTGTCTGTAAAGTTGTTCGATTGGTTTTTCTCAAACTGTTAGCAGGTTGGCGAGAATTTGTCCGCAAAAGGGGCTACATGGACTGTTATATACTCTGTTTTCGGGACAGGATGTCCGTCAATTTTGGGTCGATCTTTTGGTCAATCTAGAGCATCTACATTAAAAGTAATTAAAGGAATTTGAAGATGTATATATAGGCTTCATACCAGAGAAATCCGTTTGGAAAACGATCGAGTGAGGAGGCTGTTTTTCTCGTTACGAAGTTGGCCCTCCCCTCGCACTACCATTGCTGCTGCTGTTCTATTTTTCCGCCTTGTGATCGCTGTCCGCGGTGGACCTGGCCGGCCGACGTCGGCTTGTAGCGGAGCACGGAGGCCAAGGGGGTCGCCCAGCCTCGAGCGTGCCTCTGGGCGTGGTGGCGCGCGCTTAGGATTAAGGTTTGCTGCACCCTCTCTCCCTCTCTATCGTTTATACATATATACGTATATGTATGAAATCGATTTTGGGGGGTTGGGTGTGGGGGTTTCCTGTGCGGGGGCTGTAGCTGCTGGCTGGCTTTGGTTTGGGCTGGCTTGGTTGGGATGGGATTTTCTTATTTCGTTTTTTCCCTTTTTTTCTAAAGCTTATTATATATATATATATATATATATATATATATATATATATATATATATATATATATATATATATATATATATATATATACATATACATACACGTATACTTCTATATACATACACTCAAAGCAAAAATACATATATATACTTCCATATTTAATAAAACTAGAAAATGTTTTTAATAAAAATACTATAACTCTTCTAGAATATTTACATCACAATAGTATCATTGTACATATATATTTATATACACAAGTATACATACATACCTATATGAATTTTGTAAATATATTAAGCTAGAAATTAGTTAATATACTATAATTAATATACCATTTGTATAAATTACTCAAAGACTATAACAGGAACTATCGATATATATGTACACATATTGTCCTAGTTAAAGATCCCAATTCCAAAAGTGGCATTTCTAGCAATATTATCATATTTCGAAAACTAATATATATATATATATATATATATATATATATATATATATATATATATATAAAATATATATATATATATTTATATATATATATATATATATATATATATATATATATATATATATATATATATATATATATATATAGCAAATAATACATTAAATATCATGGACATCTTTAGACGCACTGCATGACTACATGGGCTTGGGTTTGGTTCGGGTCAAGTCCGGGCAAGAATGGTACAACCGGGTCTCCTAGAAAGTTCAATAATCTAATAATAATTAAATAATTAGATTATTTATAGGGTCATGTTACAAATTAGCCTAGTTTTCCTAGTTAGGACATCACTATGGCTCAGCCTTCCTTGGCATGACTAATACACTAGTCAAGACACGCCACTGCACTATCCGTGCCACGATTTCTTGTCACCTTGTACTCCAAATTTAATCATGATCAAAGCTCTCTATCGTAATAATTAGCTAATTAATTATTTATAGAATTCTAGAAATCACCATTTAAATCGAATAAATAAATAAAAAAATTTCAAAATTTCGGGAAGGGGAGCTACAAATCTACCTACCTTAAAAATAATTTTGTCCTCGAAATTCTCTGTCATAACTATTCCTTAAAATTCAAAAAGGTAGTCTACTATTACCTAAATCTCCTTAAATTTAATTTCTCAAAAATAGTTTACATCCTTCTCCTAGCAATTTTGTAACTACGAAACCTCGAGGACTTCTACCCACCTTTGGTCATACTAATCCTGAAAATATGGTCACTAAAATCTTATATCCTTCTAACCAGTTATTAACAATTTTACCAACAGATCTCTAGGGCATATGGTATCTATAATCCATCATATCTATAAACAACCAAATATTCAATAATCAAGCAATATTATATTATAACATAAGAATTTCTGATGAATTCTAGATAGCACGATCATTCGTCACCCCAGAATAGTAAGGGACGAGAATCAATGGTACGGGAAGGTAAGGAAGAATAATCGAGAACGAATACAAAGTTTCAAAGACGGTAGAGAAATTTATAAGAGAATTTTCAAGGCAAAGTGGATTGAGATTTCTAAGGGTTTAGTCAAATTTGCAGGCTCATATCAGTACAGTTACGTAACCGATACGATATGCTCTGACCTGCATGGGCCACCAAAAAAACTTGTCACGACCCGCAAGGCAAGGCACCCTCGTCCCGAGTGTGGACTCTTTGGTGCAAATAAACAAGTCAACATCCTCGTCCCGAGTGTGGACTCACGGATGTAAATAGATCAAGACAATCACCCTCATCCCGAGTGTGGACTCTTTGGTGCAAATGGTCAACCCTCGTCCCGAGTGTGGACTCTCTGGTTGAGAAAACGATAACAAGGATTTAGCAGTTCAACTACATATACTCGTTCTATGACATGACTCAAGCAAGGTACTGGTGAGACAAGGTACAACTCAGTCAAGACACAATCAAGTCCAGTATAACTACACTATAAGGTCAAGCAAGACCATAAACTGGTGAACATGGGATGTAGAAAATAGATAAATCAAGTCAACTAGAAAGCTAATGATAACATATAAGATCTATAGCAAATAGAGTTTCTAATGATAATATAATAACAATATGAAAACTAGGTATCTTGCCTGGTGGTAGCACAAAGGACCATCAATATACCGTCAACTGGTAAGCCATAAAGTCCAAATCTCACAACTGTCTTCGAAAGCTGAAACAGACATTGCCAACATTCTCAGAATAGTCAAATTAGTTAGGGTTGCCTGTCTTTAAGTCCAATTCTGGACACAGGAGTAAAACGGTAATTTTGGGCCAAACGGTGTCCGCCATTAGACCCGCTTTGCACCGAAAAATGTGCCAGAGTTAATGGTCTCTAAAGTCATCAAACTACATATCTACGGATTCGGTTTGATGATACAAACCCAACGGTATGTCCAATTTTGGATTTCGGTGGGCCGTGTACAAAATTACCCGTTGAATCGGATCGTAGGGCCCGCAAAATGGCGATCCGATCAACTGTCTCAGAATCGGACCAAACTTGGGATACAGGACCAAAAAAATGAAATGGTCCTGATGGCACAAGTTTCGTCTCGATCTGACAAATGTGCATAAAGTAATTAGGAAATTTGCACAGAGACCGATACGATAAATTTTGACGGATATGCAACAAATTTGTTGCACACACGCGACCAATTTGAATTTTATCAAAGACCACACATCCATGAAGCCGATATGCACCTTTCGATGCTATCGGTTCGCGACCACGTCGCCCGGTTTGGCGTGACGCACGTCGTATCGAAGGTTTTCTAAGTTTTCAAAAACTATTTTTTTTATTTTTTCTTAATTTTTAGAATCAACTATCTTTCTGTATAATAAGCATAAAATAGTTCTACAAAAAGTGTTATAATCTCATATAGGTTGTCTGTAAAGTTGTTCAATTGGTTTTCTCAAACTGTTAGCAGGTTGGCTAGAATTTGTCCGCAAACGGGAATACATGGACTGTTGTATACTCTATTTTCCGGACAAGATTTCTGTCGATTTTGGGTCGATCTTTTGGGCGATCTAGAAGATCTACATAAAAATTAATTAAAGGAATTTGAAGATGTATATATAGGCTTCATACCAGAGAAATTCGTTTGGAAAACGATCGAGTAAGGAGGCTGTTTTCCTCGTTGCGAAGTTGGCCCTCCCCTCGCACTACCGCTGCTTCTGCTGTTCTGTTTTGCCGCCTTGTGTGCGCTGTCCACGGCGGACCTGGCCGACCTGCGTCGGCTTGTGGCGGCGCGCGGAGGCCAAGGGGGTCGCCCAGCCTCGAGCGTGCCTCTGGGCGTGGTGGCGCGCGCTTAGGATTAGGGTTTTCTGCACCCTCTCTCCCTCTCTATCGTTTATACATATATACGTATATGTATGAAATCGATTTTAGGGGGTCGGGTGTGGGGGTTTCCTGTGCGGGGGCTTTAACTGTTTGCTGGCTTTGGTTTGGGCTGGCTTAGTTGGGCTGGGATTTCCTTATTTCGTTTTTTTTTCTAAAGCTTATATATATATATACACATATATATACGTTCACGTATATATACATATACATACACGTATACTTCTATATACATACACTCAAAGCAAAAATACATATATATTTATATATACTTCCAGATTTAATAAAACTAGAAAATGTTTTTAATAAAAATACTATAACACTTCTAGAATATTTACATCACAATAGTATCATTGTACATATATCTTTATATACACATGTATACATACATACCTATATGACTTTTGTAAATATATTAAGCTAGAAATTAGTAAATATACTATAATTAATATACCATTTATATAAATTACTCAAAAGACTATAACAGGAACTATCAATATATATTTACACATATTGTCCTAGTTAAAGATCCCAATTCCAAAAGTGGTATTTCCAGCAATATTATCATATTTCGAAAGCTAATAAATATATATATATATATATATATATATATATATATATATATATATATATATATAATAGATAGCAAAAATACATTAAATATCATGGACATCTTTAGACGCACTACATGACTACATGGGCTCGGGTTTGGTTCGGTTCAAGTCCGGGCAAGAATGGTACAACCGGGTCTCCTAGAAAGTTCAATAATCTAATAATAATTAAATAATTAGATTATTTATAGGGTCATGTTACAACTTAGCCTAGTTTTCCTAGTTAGGACATCACTATGGCTCTGACTTCCCTAGTATGGCTAATACACTAGTCAAGGCACGCCACTGCACTATTCATGCCACAATTTCTAGTCATATTGTACTCCAAATTTAATCATGATCACAGCTCTCTATCATAATAATTAGCTAATTAATTATTTATAAAATTCTAGAAATCACCATTTAAATCGAATAAATAAATAAAATATTTCAAAATTCGGGAAAGGGGAGCTACACGAGGGGAAGACAATTCGGCTCTCTGAAGTGTGCTCTGACTCTCAGAATATGTGTACGACTGTCTATGTATATTTTGAAATAAAGGAATGATCCTTCTATTTATAGCTGCTTTATGGAATGATCTACTCATGTACGTAGGAACCCTACGTGTATGATATGTTGGGCGCAAGGGCGATGCATGCGTGAAGGTAGGACTAAATCTGTTGTAATTATACTGTTGGGCTGCGAAAAAGTCGACACATGGCAGTTGTTAAGAATCGGCTGTTGCTGAGATCTTGGCACCCGTTCGTGATTGGAACTGAGTCAATGACACATGGCATGTATTCTCTACTCAAAGATCTCGGACAGTTGGAAGAGAAGATCCCTATGCCATGAAACAAGCTTAGGTTGAAAACTGATCCTGGCGTATGAGATCATGTGTGGTAAGAACGAAATACAGTGTTGGCTTAGAGATGAACCTACGCTAGGAATATCTTTAACATTTGTTGAACGCCTTGGCGTAGGAGAGGATCCATGTGGTATTTGCACAGCTGTCTATGACAGCATTTTAATCATTTACGATAATATAAGTCACCAGCTTTGTCTTCGAAGCATTTTGGCTTTTAGTGGCGTAGGTTCGGGCTATGCCTGAATTGAACCTATGCCATCTGTTCGGCGTGGTAGTCTTCGGGATGAGCAGCTCTTCGATTTCTGAGCTGCCGTCGTCTGCACTAGAGTCGAGGCATGCTGCACTTTGTTTGAGGCCTCGTTTTGCCAGCCGACTTCGTTGTCAAATAAGCGTTAAATGCCCCCTTGGTTAAAGGGACATCTAAGCGTAGCCTCCTAAATGGCGTAGTAGCTTCTATGGTGTTATCGCCTTTATGGCTTATTAGCCTTAGTAGCCTTTATTGCAGAATAGCCCAGTATATTGAATCTAGTCAACTTTTCCTGAAGTGTTACCACTGCATGGGCGCAGGCCTCGAAATATTGACTTAGAAAACATCGAGATGGCAAGTTCATTTCCATTAACACGAGATTCATCACATTAGTTTCGGGGACGATAGGTTCATTGCTATTAATGTGAGATTCATTGCGTTAATCTTGGAGGTTTTTGACCGACTGCCACTTGGCATACGCGCCTGACTATACTACTGCCTATAAGTAAGGGATTTTGAGAATGAAGGACCTTGCCCATTTCTCTTCTGCACCCGACTTCATGTTCGACATCGACTTGATTTCGGATGGCCGTGAGCCTCCTCTTTGGTACTTTAGTCGATTGTTGTTTGTAGATCTCATTATTCAAAAAAGTTATAGTTTTGACAAAGAACTACTTCAGAGAACAGAGATACGTCCGATTGTTTGGCAGAGTGGTTCAAACTTGAACAATATCTTGACTGTGTTTTGCTTCCAAACGAGTGCCAAGATGTTGAATACCGTGTTTGGGTTGATTGCCAACCCAAACTCCGTTCAACCAATGTCCTGTTCATATGTCGGACGAGCTGTGCCGCCTGTCAATGGTTGTTTAACATGGACGAAGATAAGGTAAAGTGGCGTGCCTATGCTACTTGCGCCTGCTGTCAGTGGCTGATTCACATGGCTGAAGACAAGGTCAAGTAGTGCGCCCATGCTGCCTGCGCCTTCCGCCAGAGTCATCCACATGGCAGAGAATAATGTTAAGTGGTGCGCCTGCTGCTAATAAACGACCAAAGTGATGCGGCTACGCTGCCAGCGACTGATATTCATAATAGAAGTGTTGAGCCCTAGAGTAGACTTTTTGTTGTAGATGAAAAATCTTCTTTATGTAATTGATTTCGAATGAACAAAAATCTTCTTTATGTAATAAATTTTCAATGAATAAAAATCTTTCTTTTTCTGCACTCATATTACTTTTTCTGTTGTCTTTTTGATGCCCCAAATTTGATCTTGACGTCTGGCATCCACTATTTGCAGTTTATAGGGATGTACCTAATTTGAAGTTTGCTTTGTTTTTGGGGCACATGAATTCCATACTTCTACAAGATCTCCTTCAAAATTTTTAAAACTTAAACAAGTTTTAAAATACTTTGAACAAGAAGCATGGGCAGTGCAGTCTTTTTTCCAACACTCGTGTTGTTTTGAGGGTAGGGATCTTCCGAGCCTTTAAGCTGTTTTTGGCGCAAGACGTTTGGACGCCTTTGACAGGCTGTCAAATCAATCTTTTGGGATAAAATCTATTAACTCTTGGCATGATCCGAAGCGATGGCTATTCGTTTCAGCTTCTATCGGGGACCGCGTAGATGCGGCCTATAAATAGACATCGAGTTGGAGAGAGACAATTTTACTTGCTCTCTGATTCCTTTGAGAAAAAAATTTCCTCTGTGCTGTTAGCTTTCTTATCTGACTTCATCCTCATGGCCCCCAAGTCCACTGTTGTTGCCAAGGGGAAAGGCAAGACTAAAGCCCAATCTGATGTGCTCGTATCGAAGCCGCTCGTCGTCGACTTGACCCGTCCTGATGTTCGAAAGGAACTCAAGGGTGAGTGGCCATCGATGGCCTCTGAACACATCGACACTTTATATACTAGCGGTCACGTGGATGTCATGTCCATCTAGTTTATCACGCGTCGCCCTTCACTGTTGCAGCTCATGGGCATGGATGAAGAGCTAGGTTTAGTAAAATGTGCCCAAGCTTCGAAGCGTGTGGACTTTTAGCCGAGAGGCTATGTCCAGTAAAACGTGATGTCATCATAATTTTGGCCGATGCGCCTGACCAAGCCATGAGGATCTGTTAAAGTGATGCGCTGACGCTCTTGCATGCTGATGCGCTTGACTTAGCCGTAGGGCTATATCAAAGTGATGCGCTGAAGTTCTGGCTAACTGTCGTGCATGACTTAGCCGTAGGGATTTGTCAAAGTAATGTGCTGGAGTATGGTCTTTACACGCGTAGGAATGCTGCACGCTGAAAAAGTCCTATCTCTTTTAAGTGGTAGGACTTTTGTCTGCATCATTCTATAAGTTCTTTTTGTAGCATTGACTATTTTGTTAATATTTATGTTTCTTTTTGTGCCGTATCACTGACGTCACCAACGGGCGAATTCTTATTTGGCGAGGTGGGATCAAACTTTGAAGATGACATCGTGACCCCATAAAAAATGACCATCTTTACAGGGCAGCCCCGTCCACGGATGGACATATTCATGGCTCAGTATTGTACCTTTCTCAAGGAGATGTTGGGATCTGGCAAGCTTTTTCGAGAAGATGGGTAAGCGGTTATTACCTAAAACTGCAATTCCTAATCGGAGACAAGGTAGGGTGCGAAGAAGTTGTGGTCATGAAGCTGAAGGAGGAATGTTTCTTCGAGGCTCATGGCCTCAAGATGCGTCTCCCAGGGAAGGATCGTCAACTTCCACTCTCTATGTTCGCTTTTCTAGCTACGCAGCGAGTGATGGACTGGGTGCTGACCTGTAACCTCTCTTCCCGAATTTTCAGAACTATTTTTTTATTTATTTACTTTATTTTATTTATCGTGTTTAAAGGTAACTTTTCGTCAAAACTTTGTGAAAGATAAATTGTGATTATTTTTGTTATCAAAAATTACTTTAAAATATATGTTTTTAAAGTACTAATTTCTTGTAATAAAAATATTTTAGTCTTGAATTTTATATTAACATCATAAAGATGTTTGTTATTATTTTTGGACTTCCAAAACTATTGGCTTCGAAAGTGATTTGAAACATATTTATTTTGATCAATAAAAAGATTTTTGTCAAATTGTTTTAAAAAAATTTGATTGATAAAAATATATTTTAAATTATTTTGATGATATCGTTATATTAAATTACCATGATGACTATTTATTTGAATTAAGATTTGATTTATACTAATATGCTTTAAATTATTTTGACAGACATTAATATTATTGATTTAAAATTTATATGATTCAAATTATTTGATAATACTAGATGTTGATTTAAATTAATATTGTTATCTACTAATGGATTATGATTAAATTGAACATGTTTTAAATATTTATTTGATTTAAATAAAGGGAAGAAGACTTATCTACTAGATATTTTGGTCCTTATCCAACTAGGAGTTTTGTCTCCTATTTAAGAAGAACCCCTTCCTAAACTTTTTCTCATCCTGTGCTACAACAGCCAACTAATGTTTCCACAACCATTGCCACCATCATTATCATCCATTAACACAACCATTGAGCTCTCCATCGTATCTATGTCCTCCTTTTGCTTCCACTATTTTATTACATGTACATCTTTTTCCTTCTGTCACGACCCGCACCCGGAACAGGGGCACAAGTGCGTAACAACGCCCATCCTATGCCACAGAATTAGCGATAGAATGCTGTTCTTGGTCGCTAACTATCAACTCACACAATGATATAATGTGATGTTGGATCATTAAGGTGAACGTGGACTGAACAAGATGGAATGGCTGACACATAGTAAATATGAGATTAAAACAGTAAAGGGAAGGGACTGCACCAAGATGTGGCTAACATCTAAAACCCGATACTTGAATGGAAGGTTGATACATACAGAAGGATGTAACCACTTGCTAACAAGGAAGATTTAAGTACAAAAGAAGGGCAGACATCTAACTGATATTGGGACAGACAAACATACAATGGACAAAGACAAGGGATATGTAGGGAACCTCACTAATGACTGATACTTAACTAAGGAAGGGGTGGCCAAGTTCAAGAGGACAGATGTATTCGACTGAACAATTACTAAGGGTGTCTGAATCAAATGGGTGTAAGGGACAGAACCAAGTATAGGTTGATACTTCATCTGTCAAGCATGACATATATTAAGTGTCATACAATGTTCTGTGTTGAGGGATGGTTGGGGACATCAGTAGAGTCACAAGGACATTCATATGTCCTTATGTGACTGGTCCACAATATCAAATGACTGCACAAGAGTATGCTAAGAACAGAACAACAGTTTACATCACAGAAAACTAAACCCCCAAATCCATATACTCCACTAAAACGATTCCAAAATCACTAGACAACACTCACTACTCTTAACACATAATATTATCAATGTAAATACCAAATCAAAACTGAAATTATAGTATAGAAAATCCTAAGAGTCATTTCATCGAACAGTTGGTGTGCGTATCTGATACTTTTGTGATACGCATCTCAAATGAATTCGAACTTGACCCAAATCCTTTCTAATGCAAGAGGGACCCTAAATGAATGCATCTATATTAATGAATGGAAAATTTGAGGGTTTAGAGGGCTCTTACCAATTGGGTGTTGGAATCCCAATGAAAAGTCTCTAGATCTAGATCTCCACCAAGTTCCAATAGTCAAAATGCTCCAAATGCTCCCAGGCTAGGCAATAGAGGCTTCCTCTCTTCAAGGGGAAGAGTATGCAATTTGTTTGAGAGGATTTGGACTCAATTTGAGAAATGGAGAAAATTTGGGGAAGAACACAATTAGCGTTAGGGTTTGTGATGAAAGAGGGAAGAAGGAAGGAAAGTTAGATTTTAATAGGAAGGGGATTGATGTGACCGGCCATGGAAGTTTTAGGGTTTAGTTTGGGGGTGCAAGTGACTAAAGGCCTTCCCTACTTATCATACCAAGCCCTTTAAGGAAAGGCCCATTCTCTCTTAATGTTTAAGTCACTAAATGGATTCTAAATGACACTCTAACTAGATTAGAGTCTAACTTAACTAAGTTTCTATGGTTATGACTAACATCTAATCAAGGTGTATCTAAGGTTCACCAAAATATGATACTAACACAACACATTAATTAAATAACATTAAAATAATTAAAAATTTACCAATTACCAAAATATCCTTGTTCTAGAATGTGGTGGTGACACCTTCTGTGTCCTACACGCTCGAACACGGGTACAATCCTCAAAACCTACCGTGTCAGATAACCCCGACAAAAGTAGAACTCTAATCCTAACCCTAGCAGCCTATTGCCCTGCTCCTGACCATCCCTCCTCCTCCTTCCTGACGAACCAGACCAGCCATCTTGACCCCGGCTCTCTCTGTGTACAATAACCACACGCATCACCAATGCAACCCCATCCCTGTCCGCCCGACTTCCCGCTACTGGCCAACTCGGCTTTCCATTCCACCGTCGCCACCACCAAAAATTAAAATAATCAAACCCTAACCTTCGTAGCACGACCTACCGTGACTTACCTCACCACCGGGGTCCACCCTATCCAAATGAGTCAGCCGCCACCATGCTCGTGCCCGCGTCGATCTCCTCCGCCCTCTGTTCACCGTGCCAACCATTGCGTCAGTGTCCGCCGTAACCGATCTCCAGTCCTAGAACCCCCATCCACCTAGCCCAACACCACCTTCTCAAGCCCCCTTCAGATCCACCAGATGTGCGCTGGGTCGCGCCGCGAGGAACCACGCAAGCCCGACGCCGGCACCGAGTCGCTCCCTCCACCGGACCGCTCCTCCGTCTAGACTCGTAACGTTGCGTGTCTCCACCTTCTGCCTCCATTTCCGACGTCCTCGAGCTTCGCCCAGGCTCTGATCGCCGGCTGGACGAGGGAGCGCACTCCGGTGAGCTCTCAAATCCATCCACTCTCTCTCTCTCTTTCTCTATCACTTTCTATCTTCTTTCTCACCTTTTTCTTATGAATGTATTTTGTTAATACTAAATATTAGGGGCCAGAGACCAGAGCCGACTAAATCCAATAGGCTTAGATGTGGGTCGGGCCTAGTGGGTCGGGCTATGGTAAATAATTCCTCTATGTTAATAATTAACTTGGGCTTTATAAATACTTTAAACATGGTTATTTTTATAAATATATTTTAATGGACCTATAAATGTATAAATACCTTGGGTTATACAAGTCCTTTCGGTTTTGATATAATCTCTAATTTAATATAAATATTTTCTAAAATATCTTTTGGTTAAATATTACTATTAGATAATATTTTCAATATACTTTCTACATAGTTATAACTATTTTTCTAAATATAAATCTATTTTGACTAAGAAATATATTCTTAATCCAATTCCTTTTTAATTAAGATAGTTATTATGATCGTGGCAAATCATTTCGTATCTCGTGTGAATCTGAATTTCTATATATCGATCCCAGCTAATTGGACTATTCTGGATGCAATAAAATTATCTGTTTCACCATCAAAGGACCCTAGGTGAATACATTTCTTGTTTGTTTCTAATTTTGTTAATTACTATATTTCCATGATTAGTTATGATTATACTTGATTCTTGACACGTTCATTACATGGATTAGTGGTATATGGATTTTAGTCATGATACCATATTTTCATATTTTGTCGTGTAGCTTATAATTATCGTGCTTGTTTTACCGTATTTCGTGACTCATTGTCGTGACTTGATCCATGTGTAGTAGTCGGGCAGGAGAAGTGCTAAGTAGATATGTATTAGACCCATAGACATGCTTTACTTTATATTTCATGTATATTAGACCTTGGGGATGCAAATCATATGTAGACCGTACAGTGTAGTGTCCTAGCCCAATCACATATTAAAGGTGTACTTCAAATCACTTAGAAGCTTATGTTTCCTTGTTCCATGTTTTACTTGTCTTTATAGTCGTGGTTAACCGTTTCCTTTATTTTCTATTCCATTATTTTAGTTTATTTTATTCATCATGTATGTCATTTCTACTCACTATTTTTATAGTTATTATAATATATTTGGAGCTACATGTTTGAATTATACTCGTTCCATTCCTGACTGAAAACCTATTTTTCAGATTAGTTGCTGCTACTTTATGCGTTGGTCATTGAGAGAGATATGGGTATATGATGAGGTTGACCCTAGAAAATTAGTTAGATAGATGTGTTTATAGCCGTTTTTGATTTTTGTGAGACATTATCACTACAAAAAGTGTCTTTTTGGGATGACACTATTAGGAACACTAGTCTAAAAAGTCCTAAAAGTGTAGTTTTAGGGACGACTATATTCTTGGTAACAAAAAGTTATATTTTTTTAGGACAGATTGTGAAAAGGGATCACTATTTGGGACTAATAAATTTTTTTGTTCCAAATAATTTACATTACAGTCCCAAATAGCTCGGCGGGAATGCAAAACATTTGGCAGCTAATTGAAAATTTTTGGGGGGGAACGTTTTCCTCTATACTTCTCCATTCTGACCGTTCGATCAGATGATGTAAATCTAGACCGTCCATTCCAAAACCATTCAGAACTTATTCATACTACAACAAAAAGTGTCTCCATCCTAAATTTTTATTTTGGCCGCCTACCCCCCTATCAGTTCGACTAAAGTATTTCCCCCAATCTCTCTCTTCCTCTCTCAATTCTCAAACAAACAGAAAACCCTCTCTCTCTCTCTCTCACCCCGACATCCCCTCGATCTCCAGCAGAAGCGGGCCGACGATCTCGTTGGATCTGACGTCGAGCACCGTCAGGTTTCCTTACACAACTTGATCCTGTTGTTCATCAGCAGGATCTCGTTGACGGTCCCTAACATGTTGCCCAGGCTCGTTTGCTCGCAGCCCCGGACACCAGCGAGTTCTCGATGGTTCTGATCCTCTCTTTCCCCTCCAGAACCTATAGATTCGTCCCATGATTGCTGAAAGTTAGGGTTTTTATAGCACTTCCTTGCTCCGTCTGGCTCGATGGCGTCGAGCCGGAGGAGGGGATCCCAGTGCGCCACCAGGCGCCAGTGGAACGTAAGAGATCTCGTCCTCGCCAAGATGAAGGGGTTCCCGGCGTGACCGGTAGTGGTAACCTCTCTTTCAACCCTCCCCTCCCCTCCCCCCCACTATGAGTAGGGTTTTTCCTGCTGCCCAAACCCTCGAAATTTGGGTTTTGGAACTTTTTTGTTGAAGTTTGTCTCCCTTTGTTGGTTTTGGATGGAAACGATGATAGCTTTACTCGATTTGTGGGGTTGGATTTTAGTGGGCATGTGCTTGCAATCGAGGATTAGCTCTTGCGGTTACAGTTTTCCTGTTGCCCCCTTCAATCAGGGTTCTCATGTTGCCCTAATCCTAAAAGATTGGATTTAGAATGTTTTATGTTGGGTTTTTCTCCCTTTGGTGGTTTAAATACTCGGTCTACATTTGGCTCAGACATGGGCTCACATGTATCATGGAAATGGTTACTTACTGCACCATATGCCTGAATTCTTTTGAAGGAAAGGAAATGATATTTTAATACGAGTTCCTTTCTAAGATTGGATTAAGACATTACATATACCGATTACGTTTCATCAGTACTGTATGGTGCTAAGTTTCTCTTATAGAGCTAGAGATTATCTCTGTTCGTAGCATATCTAATGGTTATGATGTGGCTCCTCGTTGGATGGCTGACTATTTTATTCTGCAATGTCTTTCACTCTTCCTATTAACACTAGTTATCTTCCTATTAACACTAGTTATGTTTGAATTGAATGACGAACATCTCATAATCAGGTAGCATCCTACGATGCGATGCTTGTTGTTTTCCATATGAGATTTCTGACGTTAAGATTATGCATACCAAGGTTTAAGGCCCTAGGAACCACAGAACTATGTCCAATTCTTGAGACACGTTTTTGCCAAACATGATTTGTAGTAAACGTTTTGAGGTACTATCTTCTAACTATTGATGTATCCTTCTCTGATATGGTATGTACCATCTATGCTTTGTTCTTATATTTCAATATGTAGCTTTTAAGTTAATCAATTTCAAGGAATTTTATTCTTAAATGTAAAGTCTTCGGTTTAATTTTCATCTGGTATTATCTATATGAGTTATATAATACTAAGTAGAGTTATATTGGCTTACTTCTAGTCATGCCTCTTTGAGTAGCCATATGGTTGTCAATTGCTGTGCTTAGCATCTGAAATTATATCATTTAGCTAAGTTAGAAGGCATATAGAGATTGGTCTTTGACCTTCCCAGTCTGAGGTACATTCAAAAGTTTCTTCTTCGAAAGAAAAAGTTCTAGATACCAAAATAATAAAAGAAATGAGGTATAGAACACATTTAACATCTAAATTGCAACTCGGGTCCAAGGCAAGTGCTTATTGAGATGCCTATTCTCTGAAGCGTGTGCTTCTAGTTGAATGTACCTCAGACTGTTGCATGCCCAAAATATCTAATTGCCATGTAGAAAAGAGTGCCTTTTTAGGCACTGGGTCAGGGCAAATATTCGACATGTGGCTTTCATATACTATTGTGAATTAGATGTGTAGCTGCTTTTGTTGTTGGTTATTCTTTCTCAGACAGATATTCTTCAGAAGTTTATAACTTTTTTTGTTCATGTTTTGTCCTGACCCAGTTGGAAAAACTAACCTTTTGCTATTATTATGTTGATTTGGTTAGACAAATAAACATTCGACATGTTTGCATTATCTGGTGATACTGATACACATAAACCAGGCTTTGTTTATCCTTTTGCAAATTAAAGGATAAACTTGCAAAATTTTGTTTGTGTAGCTGCTCCTGGCATTTTTCCCTAGTCTTCATAGTTACAGATTCTACGTAGTATTTGACTTAGTCTTCATAGTACAGATTCTACATTTCCTTAGTCTCTTTTTTTGTTAGAAAGATGCCTCCTTCATATTCTACTTGTTGCTGCTGCTAGCTTTGTTTATTCTCATATTTGACAAGTGATGTTGGCTTAATTTGTTAGAGAGAGATTGAGAGTTGGCTTTTTGATGTTTGGAAATAGAGAATGGCTTTGATAGAGGTTTATGTGTGATAAGCCTTGTTCTTGTGTTTCTCAATAATGTTCTCATCTTTTGTGCTGTTTGGAATTGGAAATAGTGAATGGCTTTGTTTCTGTGTTTTCATGTTATTGCTTGATGTCCCTCCCCCTACCTAGTCTATGATGAGGAGCAAGTATGCAATATCGAAGTGTGAATTCTCTTGAGTGTGGTTGGTTCTTTGTTTGCATCCATATCAACCATGGTCTTGGTCTATGTGTGGTTGGTTCTTTGTTTGCATCCATATCAACCATGGTCTTGGTCTATTATCTGGGTAGATATTGTTATATTTTTAACATCAGATACTACATTTGATTACAACATAGGTAATCCAAAATAATGAATGAAATATCGCGACGATATGGATATTATGCATAACAACAACAAGGATCTTGCTTTTAGCCTCTGAGCCCCAAAGTTTTTTGGGAACTAGAACAATTTTCTTGTTATTTTTTGTCTTAACATTTTGGCTTGTCCTTTGAATTTTTTAACAAAAGTCTTGCATCAACAGCAAATACTTTTTTTTGGGTGTAGTTGACAAGCCTTGCATATTGCAATGAAGTTTGGGATTTATTGGGCTGTGCATTTTAATGTGGTAACAGTGTCTCTTGCCGAACTTTTTTTAATGAGACATGTCGTCTATCAAAATGATCTAAGTGAGGCTAGGTCTGGTTTAAATGAGTCCAGGTCAAAAATTAAATTTTGACCTAAGCGACGAACCATCGACGTCAAATCTGTCGTTGGTCCTAAAATCAACGACGTAAGGCATGTTGTCGAACCGTCAACAAGCATGACGAAATGGTGTCTCAGTTGACACTCCATCGCTTGGACATCATCTGTTGTATCATATCCATCGTCGCTAATTTACAGGTTTTTTGTAGTGCAGGTGTACCAATTTATTTTACAAGAACAACGAAAATGTGTTCTATTTACTTGGGAAGAAATGAAAAAAAATAAAGTGCCTATTTGAGCTGAAATCTAAAACATCCCCAAGTTATGTGCAACAAAGAAATGAAAATTGATGCAGGACCAATGTGCAAAGAAAAATATATGAGTTATTAACCAACCATGAAACGAGGAACAAGTCACTTCAAAACAAGAAGGGTGGGATATGAGAATCCTTTCTCAAATTTTATTACTATGAATCCATTCTCAAGCTTTATTCCTATGTTTCAGATACATAAATAAGACATAGACAAGGCGTATATTTTGGCATATCCTATTGTATCTTGGAGTGTATGTGTCGTGTCCAGTACGTGTCGGACATGCCACTATTGTTTGGAGTGTGTGTTTCCTATAGTTAGAAACAAGAAGACCCTCATGAAGTCATTTCTAGTTGTTAAAGTTGTTACTCTCCTATTTGCAATACAACATCACCTATGGAATATGAAGCTGCTGAAAGATGTAGACACTCACCATCCAAAGATTTTTTTGCTTTGCTTTCAATATTTGAATTGTGACAGAGAAACTAGAACCAGAAGTGCATATCCTGAGCCTTATGATCCTTGCCCCTGATCAACCCGAGATGGTCCTGCCAATCCCCTTCGTCCTTGATGGCAAGAGGTACGCATTTGCTCTCAAGGATGGAAGTTTGTATCGTCTCAAGTTCTCCTTCACCGTTTCCAACAACATCGTGTCGGGCCTCAAATACACAAACACGGTGTGGAAGACTGGAAGTAGACTATCTACAGGAAAACTATGCAAAAATTATTAGATTTACTTATTCTTGTAAAAAAAAGTTATGCATGGCAGTAACAAAATTAATATGTGCGGACTTTGATTCTCCCCTGCAGTTGAGAATAATAAAGTGATGTTGGGAACCTTCAGTCTTCAGAAGGAACCTTACACAAACGAACTAGAAGAAGAGACCACGCCCTCTGGAATGTTTGCAAGGGGATCCTACTCTGCAAGAATGAAGGTATATAGTACATATATACATTTATATTATACATAGTCAATGGGGAAGAGGGTGATGATATGATGAAACCCTTTGTCCACTAGACTTTGAAACACAAGGAATGACTGTCAATGATGAAATCAATGCACTTATCGTTAAACCACTTCCTCTTGGGGTTAAGCTTCATGCATTTATAGACGCATGCCAAAGTGGCACCGTACTTGATCTACTATTTCTTTACAGAATGAATAGGTTTGTGGTCCTTCATATTTGTCGCGTATAGATTGCTGGTATCTTTTTTTAATTCGCTAACATGAAAGCTCTTGTGCAAATGACTTTAAATGGGTAAATAAATTATACCAATCCCCCTTACCTACTCATTGATGCATCGAGATACATCTATAGACTGAGAACATTTCTAAGAATGACCCTCTTCATGCATAAATTAGGAGTCCCCAAGCCACTTGATCATATTTCCTTCTATTTGCAACACCAATTTCTTTTTCTGGCCTGCTCATTGGCTTTGTTTACCAAGTTTACAACTTTCTCCATTATCGAGGAAACAAAAATGAACTACTTATACCAGAAAGAACATGACTTGCAGCTTTATATTGCTTTATGATCCTTAAATATATCCTTACTTACCTACATCCTCATATGATTTTAGTAAACTATAACCTTCTTCTTTTTTATTCTTCCCATCTTCCCTAAAAACACTAAGTTTAGTTATGTATCAGAGGAGATAAGCGCAAATTTTCTCATCAGGAGGTATCTACTCTTCCGAATAAAACTGAAGTATGCTATCCTTTGGTATTATTTTGTGCTTTCCATTTGATGTGGATAATTTTGATGTGTAGAGTCCAAAGGGAAAAGAGAGCATAGATGCTTGTAGTTATGTACTTCTTACTATCTATAATAATATTATTAAATTAGACATATCTATTGGACTGTTGTGCTACCTTAATATGACTTGCTTTACATGAATATTTCATTTCTTGTAGTCCGAACAAGCAACTTGGAATCAAATTGAAATATTAAAGCTCTCTAACATATTGAGGTATTAACTAATTCAACAAAAAACGAGTCCTATATGGACGATACTAATAGCAACAGTGATGAGGATGGCGAAGAAGCAAATGATGAATCTATACTACCTATTTTATAGGTAAGAATGGGCCTACTTAGAGGTTTGGTTTCTTTTGTTATCTTCCATTTGCTCTCACAATAATAATGTTTATTAACTACATACCAACAGATGAATCTATAATACCTTTTTTTTCTTTAACTGCATGCCGACAAATTGGAACTTATTACTGTAATTCTTGCAAGAATAATATGTAGTTCCTATTTAAAATGTTTCCCAAAATTTTCTTTTTCACTTAAAGTGTCATTTTTCACTTAAAGCTTCATATTTCCTAATCTGTAATTTTTTTTGTAATTAGATGGAAATACCTAATTGATCATTTTGTTCCAATTTAAACATTCACAAAATAATGTATTCTAGTCTGTACAAATTGGTCTATACAGTTTGGAACTTGTCTTTCTTTTTTGGTGGTTTGGACAGTTAACTGGTCCTTGCTAATATATTGGCATGTCTTAATTTTATTTGCAGGTCATTCAAAAGCATTCTAGATTTACTCAATGATGGGTGACGACTTTTGTGATGGAAAAAATTTTGGGTTAATTTTATGAATGTTTAATAGATGATTCAAAAATATGGTGTAGTGCTTAATGTTTTGGGTTCATATTTTTTTATGTAATGGGTGGAGATGATGGGTTCATTTTGTAAGTGATGATGGGTGATGTATTGTGTTTTGGATTTATTTTGCAAATGATAGCAAATGATGCTGAATGTTAAGCTTTTATGATGTTTACCAATTGAACATTATAGTTATATATGGATTTTGTTGTTTTGTACTTAATATAATATGTTTTTCTATTTTGTAAATGATTGTAAAGAATACTTGATGTTGTTAAGCTTTTTTTGTATGGGAGCTCCGACTCCTGGAGATACGTCTAAGCACAAGCTCGACAATGGCCATGATCATATGAATTATGTTATATGTGTATTTAAATTGTATGTTTTGTAGCTGGAAAATACAAACAATAATTTCATAAGCATTACATTTGAGACGGTCATGTAATTGTCCTAGATATAAACAACATTTTTTTGTGACGCAGGCAAAATTTTCTAAGACGGATGTTATTCATCACAAACTCTTTCATTTTGGTACAGTTTAGTAAACCATCATAAACATATAATAATTCAAACTCTTTTGGTACGGTTAGATTTTTCGAACCTAATTAGGACGGTATTTTCTGTCCTAAATTTTTTTGCCACACCACCCTAATAGCACTGTTACATTTCGTCCTAAAATTCGTCCCAAATTACGATTTAGGACTAATTTGGGCCTTTTAAAGACGAATTTTCGGCGTCCCAGAAAGACACTTTTTTGTAGTGTGTATTTTATTCAAATGTAATCTTGAATATTGTAATTTAATTTTAGTATTGTGAATGAGCAAATAAAGAAATTGATTATGAGCAAATATTTTGACTTTGATCATTGAGGTCTAGACAGCTTACTACTTCGATTCTACGACGTAGCCTAGACTTGCCCACACACTTATATCCTGAAAGCGGGTGTAGGTCGTAACAAATTTTTTTGGTGGCCCATGCAGGTCAGTCTTCGTAAATTGTGCAAACTCGTGGTAGTCCCATATTAGTCGTACTGCTACGAGCCTGCGACTAGGAAATGCTCATTCAGAAATAGGTTGATTTGAATTCTAGAGAAAATGACTAGGCCTAGGACTAGGTATACTGTGGATAACCCATAGATTTATTTCGAATTGATTGCTTGGGTAGTTAAGATTGTTGCATAGGCTACATGATATAGTGATATACGTTGAATATGGAGATAACCCTATTCAATGAAGTTGAAATATTTTTATGATAATATTGCGATTTGATAAATGACTCTAATCAAAAGGTGGGTAGAATCCTCGATTGATAAATTAAGTATTTTGGTTACTGTTGAAGATAATTTTTTTTAGCTTTTTGTGTTTTTGAGGTTTAAATTTCTATTTGGTCGATGAATTTATTACTAAGGTCGAATATAAATTTTTAAAGGAAATAATTTTGATTTAATCAATAAAATTGAGGTATGATTTGAAAAATTTATGGAATTTAAATTTTGAGGAATTTATAAATTTTGTGAAGTTAGATTTTTGAAGACAATACCAAAATAAATCACTTTAGTGACGCCTAAAAACGTCACTAAAGTATATGTAAACGTCGCTATTCAAAATTAGTGACGAATTTAGCGACGAAAATTCTTTGTCGCGTATTTCCTAGTCGATAACACAAAAAATGTCGTTATTGGTCGCTATTGTGACGTATATTAGCGACGAGTTGACATCGCTATTTTTTTAGTGGATATCGATGTTTATCGACGAGATGTTACTAATCAGCGACGTATATTTTTGTTGCTAAACGTCGCCGACAGTTCAGTAGTTAGCGACGTAATTTGCAATGACTACATTGCTGACATGACGAAGTTTGCCAAGTCAGCAAATTAGCAACGTCTAGCGAATGTTTGCGACATCTGCGATACATGCTAGCGACGTTCAGATACTCGTTGCTAGCCGTCGCTGAACGTCGCTAAACTACAAAAAGAAAAAAAACATAATTCTGGTTGCTTGTTTTTTATCTAGAATCTACCTGTAGTTTAAATTACAGTTTACGAATAGTAGACCCGGAGCAACCCTCCGTAGAATTCCCTGGGTTCGTCGACCCCTTCGGTGGAACACTCAACACCGGTAAAACAATATAGAGACAAATGATGAAAATGCACTACCAATAATCAAATAAACATAGTCGAACGATAAAAAGACATAAAATAGCTGGGTGGAGACACATCCACTACCAAACGGCTATAAAAAGAGTTTGTCCAATAATGTTCCAACAGTAGGTTAACATAACACATATTATCACTAAACGTACAAAATAAATACATAAAAACCCAAGAATGGGTCAGCAAACTACATCACAATACATAAAAATATGTCCAATGAAGGACTACGGCTGGTCAGCAGGAGGAGGAGTACAGCCCTGTATCTGGGATAGCATGAACCTATACTGCTCCGGTGTCAGCATCACCAGTGATGACTCATCCATAGCAGCAGGAGGAGGCAGTGAAACCGATATAGTCAGTGTCGATGCCGACACACGATTAGGAAGCGTCTGCTTCATGGCTAGTAGTCCAGATTTACAGGAACCCATAACAGCCGTCAGCCTCGAAAGCTGATCGCCCATGGCCACCTGTGTCCCCTACACTGCCTGAATGAAACGATCCGTCCTCTCGCTCGTCTCCCTCATTAGGGGTAAGCGTCGGTATAATCGGTCGATAATTTTTCAGACATGTTGGTACTTTTTTAAATCGGTATCTAAAAATCAATACCAATATCGTATCATTTAGAATCAGTTTTTTTGGGTTTCGGTTAAATCGGTATTCAGTCAATTTTTGTTCGATATCGATATTTTACCAATTAACATTTGATCAATCAATACACTTAATATTTTAGAACCTCTTAACCTATAATATATTTTTTTACTTTTTTTGAAGCATTAAATTTTAAAGCCAAGCCTCTATCAACCAAACAATTAATCAAAATTATGAGAACAATATGTAGCAAGTCGCAAACACCTAAAAATGAGATTAAAAGATCAAATGCGCTCACTAAATTTAATCTTTAGTATAAGTTTAAGTAACAAAAATTCACTTCAAAATTCTATGAGCACAAAAACATAAGCTCAAAAGATCAAAAACTCAATTCTTAGCATTCTTAACATAACTTCAAGTTCGCTAAATTCAATTCTAAGTTCTAAGAAACTGACCAAAACAAAGATAAAGATAAAAATTAGCAATATAAATTAATCAAGAACGAAATTCTAATATATATATATATATATATATATATATATATATATTTTTTATATATATTATTTTATTTTATTTTATTGTATATATAAAATGGAATCGGTTCGGTTCGGTATGGTATTACACTTAAACCGCTACCACTACCATTATACCATATTTTAGTCGGTTCGGCAATTCGATATCAGTACATAATTTTGATTTGGTTTTTTGGAATATTTTTAATCGATATTTGGTCGATTTTCGGTATCATTTGGTATTTGCTCACCCATATCCCTCATGGTGCGCTCGAGCTGTGAGCCCTTAGCCCAATTTTCCTATTTATTTTTTTAATTTAATTTACTCTCCTCTAATATTTCCTTTTTGTAGTGAATGTAAATAAATAGTGAAAGGAGGATAGTGGGCTTTGCAAATAGAAAGTTCCTTAAGGGGTTTTGTGCAAAAACCCAATTCAATCCAAACCCCCAAATATCCAGGGACCTAAATGCTAATGTGTTAATTCAAAACAGAATAGATAAGCAGGGATTTAAAACCAAATATTCAAAAACTTCCAACGGCTAAGCTCGGGGCAGTGCTGATATGATTAAATTCTCCTCCTCTTTATTTCAACAGGATTCAATTTAGCCTATATATATGTATGTTAATTAATGCCTTCGTATCCCCTTAAACCCTAGAATTCTTGGCCGAGTTCTTCCCAGCCTTCCCCTCTCGAAGTCGAGGCAACTTCCTGCAGGATCGAAGCAATCAACAGGTAACTTTCCTCCACCCTAAATTCGATTCAATAAGACTATTAACTCATGAGTACACCAATGAAGGCAAGGTATTTGTAGTAATTTATGAAAGGGATTAGTAGCGATGGGGTAGAGTATCAGGATATGAATCCGGGACTATGCATAGCCTTAGCCACTGCATACATATTTCCCTTGCTGTGAAGCATCTAACCATCTGCCCACCTGTCCACACTCCTTTTACAACTAGTACATGTTAGCCACAGTTCATTGCATTCCTACTTTAGTAATATCCTGCAATTAGGATGCAATTTTGAGTATCAACATAGGTTTGCCATGTCCCTTTACTTATCTGACCACCATGTGATTCAAATTTGTAGCATATTGGTGTGTTATGATCAGATATGAACTCTTATTCAGATCATTAGACCATGTACAGATATGTCCTGCATCACTAGTTCACTATTGTTCTGCCCACTTTAGTTATGACGCTTTCCTTTCTTCGAATTGTTCTGAATCTGAACCATGACAGACCCTCATGCTTAGACATATATTGTCCATTTGCCCTACATTAGAGTATTAGTCCCTATCTTATAAGTTTAGTCCTGGATTCATCATTGGTTAAACTTTCAGTTAATTGCACATATTGACACTAGTTCATTTATGGAAACATGAACTTTCAGTAACTATACAAATCACTTTAGGTACTCAGTCCATACCTTACCATCTACTGTATGTCCTGTTCAATAGCTTTGGTTGTTAGCCAATTAGTAGTTTTGGGGTATCAGTGATATGAGGGTATCAAGTGTCAGTTGGTGTCATAAGGAGGAAAATGATTTTAGCCAAGGCCTATGTGCAAGTCCTCGAGTTAGTGTCAAACTCGTGTTTAGTGTCCTGGTATGTGTGTGTGTGTGTGTGTGTGTGTGTGTGTGTGTGTGAAAGTTACCTAGGAGTAAGTGTCATGGGAAATTAAGGTGAGGTGTGCGTAGGCAAAGACTGTAAATGACCAGAGGCCACTTGGCTATTATTGTATTCGCATTTGTCTTCCTAGCTGTTGCATTTGCAGCATGCATTCTGCCTTGGCAAGTAGCAGCAAGACATTGCCTGGCCTGTCATGCTTGGCCTTGATTAGCGGCAGCATGGCCTGCAGCAGGGCTTGCCTTGCCTTGATCTTGACACAACAACAATAGTAGGGGGCCAATTAGCCACTTTGGTTGAGTGTTAGTTAGGATAACTAGTGTGCATGTATGAGTGAAGTGGTGAGTTAGTGTATTAGTGTCTAGCATGTACGAGTGTACCAGAGAGGATGCATCATGTATCAGAGAGAGTGTGAGAGAAGTTTTATATGAATAGTTAGAGTATCATAAGGGAAATTGGGTTTGTAACAGTCCTTCAACCTTGAAATTCACCCACCTGCCTATTCAGTCACAATAACCCAGGTTTCAGCCTTGGTGTAGCTCATCATGTCCCTTAAAGTAGAGTTCAATCCACTGTCATGAAGTTTCAACTCTGAAATGGACTCCACCCATGACCAACTATAGGATTGAATGACTGAGTACAATAGGGTTACCTAGTGTCCAGATGACACTCTATACATTGGGACCCAGATGGGATTGGAGTCTAATACTAGGGAACTAATGGGGGCATATCAGTTTAGAGCCCAAACCCATCAAGTATACCCGAACACTAAGATCACAAATCAAAGGAGGCAATGCTGGAAGTTAGTTATTTGCAATATATGAAGTGTAGGATACTTGAGGATATGTCCTACAGTAAAAATCAGATTATGCAGGCAATACTACATAGCAGTGTTAGTGAAGGAGTGTAGGCTATGCAGGGAATACTCATGTCCTACTCTGAGTAAGGACACATAGTGGTCAGAGTTTTTAGAGGGCAGTACAGGTTCTACTATGTAGAAGACATGGCCAACATGTCAACTATAGGTATCTGATGTATCCCTAAAACATAGGGACATGAGCAATTAGGTATGTGATAGACAAGTAACCAGTTGGGGATATAGGTAGGAGGAAATTAAGGGCAGGAATGACACTACAGTTGGTCTATGACAGGAAAAGAAATACAAGTTAGACATGGGTCGTAGTGAATGGCTAGGGGTAGGATATTAACTCTGGACAATTCAGTTGTGTACTAGTATATCAAGAGTTTAATTGATGAACCAGTATATGTTCAAGCACTTGTGTAGCAGCACATTTTAGTTATAAAGGACCTTCCCATCACAAACACATGCACATGCAAGTATAGATGGACACTAGACTGGACTTGAACAAGTTTGTGATGGTAGCTTGGTGTCTCAAATAGGAGAAGTGGTGTATATGTTAGGATATTGGAGAGTCAACATTTGTGTGGGTTATGTGATCGATAGCAGAGGGCAGTAGCAATAATAGTAGACAACTGGTTATAGAATTTATATACAATTGTGGATGAAGCCTGGGTGTTATGGGTAACATTATGTGATCCATAGGATTCCAGGGAAGGCTATGACCTATGAGTAATTACTACATTTAGGTGGCTTTGGGTAGTATGTTACCAAGTTAAATATAGATAAGAGGACCATGTTGATATTGGAGAATAGAAAGGGGCTAGAAGTCTAAGGATAGATAGATTGCTAATTTCTTTTATTACCATATTGACACTGTAAACTCTAAAAATAGGTTCATTGGACTTCTGACTCAACATTTGGCCCATGCCAATAGCTCAGGACCGCAGGCAAGTATACCTTGCCTTTCGTTACAGCTTTATTTACATGCTTATCTGCTTTCATTATCCAGTTGATTACTGACATGTGCTTTATCATTGCTCACAGTTAGCCTTGTAGCCTTATTTGAATATGTTTTTCACTGGTACTGGTTTGAGTTGTATCGTAGGACAATCACGTTATAAACTGAACTGCTATTTCCTTATTTCGATTTGTTACAACCTGCGAGTCCACACACGGGGTGAGGGTTGATCGTTTGCACCTGCGAGTCCACACACGGGGCGAGGGTGACTTGTCTTGAAACTGACCTGCGAGTCTATATTCGGGGCGAGGGTTAGTGATTAGTTCAAACCTGCGAGTCCACACTCAGGGCGAGGGTTTGGTATTCTATTGATCTCTTATTTATTTGTCTTCCTGCAGTTCATTTATGCGTAGTCGTTCATACATTCATGTCTCGTGATTGTTTAGCTTTTCCTGTTTATATCCTGGATTTCTTTTATGCATGATAAACTGTTAGAAAGGCTTGTATATTATGTATCTTGCTAGTCCTCTAAGGACCTGATGACCTCTTCAGGTTTAGCCGAGTATTGAGCCAGGTGCATGCGAGCAGGGTTGAGCCAGCCTTGGACCACGGTACCACTGCAGACGAGGGTACTTTGATGATTAGTAGTTTTGACTCAGTTATTTCCATTTCATGTACTTTTATTTCGTCTATTGGAAGTGGATTTGTGTCCACCGGACGTGACTTGGATACTCGATAAACTTGAATTCATATTATTATTTATCATTCAGTTTCAATTAAGTTATTTGATTGTATCTTAGTTCTGTGGATGAGATATAGTTTGCCCCGAATGTTCTAGATTCTTGTGACTGATGTATATGCTAGACAACATTCTACCGTCGACACTGCGGCGTAGGCTGGGCTTGGACACGTCTTGTATCCGAAAAGCGGGTGCGGGTCGTAACACGAGCATATCAAATCATGCGGTGAGCGCTGCATCGTCCATCTCCGACTGAGACTGGGGCTGCTCCGCAATCCTCTACAACATCTTGTCACGTAGCTCAGCATCCTGGCGACACAAGCTCTCTCGACTCGGGCCGACTCCTGTGAGGGCTGTAGGAAATACACACTGCCGGAGAGGCCCCTGGATGACTGCATTGCTACAAAGGCACCGTAGGATCCTGTACCGTAGTACACACCCCTCTGAAGGCTACCAACAACGGTCATCCAAAGCTCCTCCAACGACTGATGTAGAGGGGCTACGAGGAAGTGCCAGCCTCTCCCTCTGCAGATGTACTAGCACTCGCATGCTCTAGCCGAAGATACTAATCCTAGAAGGGTATGCATCTCGATAAGCATAATATTTACTATCCAATGTCTAAGTCGTAGTTGCTAATATCTAAGGTACTTACTAATAACTATATGGATATCTATTGCATATTTTCTAAGTTATATTAAAGTTAATGAAACATAAAGTAACACTTACATATCTCTGTATGGCCCTATCATCAGTGAGCTTTCCGTCCTTCCGAAGGGTGGCCAGGAAGACGGTCACCATGGTGGCGTCCTTACCCCTTTGTACTATTAAAATAATTTGTTTGTTATTGAAATTAAATATTTTATTCCTACTTTCATTAAAATAATATATATTTAATAGAATACATAGCAGGTGACAAAAATATTCTGTTATGGGAATCGAGCTACCACACCACTTCCCTTTCCTTGTCCTAGCCGTCTTCGCTTTCTCCGACCGTTCCTTATACCTAGGATCGTCGAATCTAGCCCTCATCGCAGTCCACTACTAGGACGTGATCCAACCATGGATCGAACATCCAGAGGGCTCTCGAGCCTTCTGGTCGTCGATCGTATTACGAATCAACTTGGCGACAATGACAGAAAATTACTTCTCGATCATCTCAGCCTGGTGTGGTGGATAAAAATATATTTTTTGCAAGAATTAAAATAGTTAGTTATATAATATACATAAAAGATGATTGATACTAAAAGAATATACTTTAGTTACCTTGAAGTGGGCAAACCAGAATGCCTTCCTCTCATCCGAGGCATCCGAGCAGTTGATCCAATGGTCACCGTAGTTGGACCTCAGAAATAGCCAGTGCCCTCTGAACCGACGGGGGACGATATCTATACAACGATAATTATATTCATGATTATATATATATATATATTAATGTTAACTAGTTAACTTACTTTGTAGGTCTATCGGACCAAATCTCCATCCTAGTCCCGTCCGGAGGGGCGCCTGGGGGATCGCTCTAATACGGAGACAGAGTAGGTGCGACCTCCTCCACCCGCTACTCCATCTCCATAGTGCCGTCAGCAGGAGGAATGATAGACGAGGTAGTAGTCTCAGGCCTGGAACTGCCCGTCACAGGATTACTGTCGCGTACCGTCAACACAGTCGGAGATATGACTAGTCGGTACACTGGAGTACTCGAAGACGAGGGTCTGGAACCATCATCCGATAACGGAGGAGCACTCCGTCCACCGGTGGAACCTCTACCTGGACGGGGTGCTCCTTTAACTCGGGACTGACCATGGTACGATCCTCTACATCCTGCCATACCTGATAATAACATATGATAAATATATATATACAAGAAATATAATACATATCTAAATCAAATCTGCATGCATTTAACAAATTACTGTTTATAAAAGATAGACCGGAGCAACCCTCAATTGAATTTTTAGATAATAACCAAGTCCAAATAATAACATCCAGAAACATCTCAGTCTAGATAATAACCAAGTCTATATAATACCAATAAAGTCATCCAAAAACATCCAAGTCTAGATAATAACCAAGTCTAAAAAATAACCAAAAACATCCAGAGTTCTACAAAAACATCCAAGTCTAATCCTGAAATAAGTCTACCGGAGACAAATCTAGTCAAAAGTCATATCATATATATAACTCTACGCTCTACGCTGGGGCAGATACCATTCCTTCAGCCACTGTGCATAAGAAGGGTCCATGTGATCAAGATCAGCTATAGGAGCTGGGTGACTGGAACTCCTGGTGCCATGCCTTTTGGTGCTAATTTTTTCTTCACAACGATCTCAACTTTAGGAATCACTTCCTCCTTAATAGTAGGAGGTAGCACTTATTCCTTAACCTTGATATCTGCTTTAGGTATCACCTTCTCAGTAGTAGGAGGTACCACTTCCTCCTCAGTAGCCATCTGTACCTCTCTTAAGCGACGTGCTCGGGTCATGGTTGCCATCTGATAGGATTGATGGAAACATAGAGATTAATTAGTGGTTAAATAAAATGACAGTATATTTCACATGTCTAAATAGATGTTACTTGATATATTTTGTATATTTTTTATTTTTAATCATCTTCTGAAAATTTATCTTCTTCGTTTTCCTCGTCCTCATCTTCCTCCTCATCTTCGCTTTCATCGACTTCATTTTTCTTTTCAGATACTTCTACCACTTCTACACGATTAGACGTGTAATTAGGTATTTTTGTTGTATCCATGTCAACTCTATTTGTTACGAGAGGTAGCCCGTCCTCCTGATAAGTTATTTTGTCAACATCGTAGGTATTTCTGGCTGTAGTCTTGCATACTGCCCACCAGTCCAATCTTGTTGTTCCCCATCTAGGATAAGTAGTGAAGTAAATGAGCTGAGCTTGACTTGCTATGACAAATAGTTCGTATCCTTGATATTGACGCCGATAGTTAATATCCACAAGACCTTGCTTGTCAATTTTTCAACCTTGATCTTGGATCGGATCGAACTAATCACACTTGAATAACATGATCTTAGTCGTCTCTATGACATAGTTATATGTCAACTCCACAATCTCCCGTAAGACGCCATAGAAATCATTGCCTTGATCGACATTTTTGTAGTTTGTAGATCTGATACACAAACAACTATTCTTTCATTGTTGATGTTTATATGAAATTCTATTTTTTGATGTATTTCTGTTTATGAAAAGATTAACAACTTTAAATAACTTTGATGTAGATGAATTGAGATTTTTTGAATTTTGTTTTCCCAAAAACAACATATCTTAACTGTTAAAAAGGAAAAGAGAGTAGTCGACTAATTCACAGATTATTCGACAGTTTTAGTCAGTCATTTTTATTTGACATAAAATAATTGTCGTTATTGTCAGCTTGACAACGACAGTCAAAAACTGTTATTTATATTTTGGGACGCGTTATTAATGACGGATGCTCCGATAGGCCAAAACTGTTATTTATCGTAATTTACGACAGTTTTACCTGTTAGTTTACTCTCCTTTAGGTCGATGCATCTTTTCAAATTTGACACGTACCCGTCAAGAAATTTCAGGCCATGAATCCACCTACAAAGTCTCCCTTTATCCTCCCTATTCAGTAAAAAATTGCTTTAGCTGCTTATACTTTCTATTGCCTTCCTCTATCAAATATAATGCAGGACGTCTGCATATATCTTCCAAGTCCAACCTGGCCTTGGAAATGTCTTTCGTCTTTTCTTTTATGTCTATCACAGTATTAACTATGTTGTCAAACATATTCTTCTCAATATATATGACATCAAGGTTATGTCTGATCAGTTTGGTGCTCCAATATGATAGGTCCCAGAATATACTTCTTTTCGTCCAGTTATGAGTATTACTAAATCCATCACATTTGTACCCCTTTGTAGGCTCTTCGATAGCACTTGAAAAATCTTTGACCTCCTCCCATAGTGTGTCTCCGGTCCACCTTGGCGGTGGATTGGCCTTCTCCACAACTCTAGCACAAAAAGCATTCATGTTCCTCCAGAACGGATGATCCTTCGGCAGGAACAGTCGATGACAATCGAAGAATGACAATTTTCCTCCGTATTTCAAACGGAAAGCCTTCGTGAGGTCCTTGCAATACGGATATGAGAGACGACCATGAGTCGTTGATGGTCCACATAAGTGCGGCCATCATCTGAAAGTTCTATTTTCTGGAAACATCATACGTGTTGGCGCATACTTCCCACATCTGATTCAACTTATCTATCTGAATGTAAGTACACATCGATGTTCCTCTTCAGATTGTTCAGACTTGGGATGATAAAGGAACATATAAGGATTCTTCATACACATCCACGGTGGTACGAAGTAACAATCACAAGCCAATATGAATATTGGGAACTCGAAAGTACAAACGGCGTAAAACCGTTGGAGGGGAGCTCCAATCTTACATTACGTGGATCAGAAGCAAAATTTGGATACTCTTAATCAAAGTGCTTCCATATTTCTTTATCGGATGGATAATCCAATACTCCATCGATCTGTTTTCACCTATGCCAACTCATGTTCTCGGCAGTCTCCTTCTGTCACGACCCGCTACCCAAATTGTTGGGCCGGGTCGAGCCATGTCCAGCCTACGCTTGGTTAAAGCGTAGTAAGCTGTTCTAAGAATAGACAATAAAGGACCTAAGCTGCTAACAGCTCTAATATCACATTTAAAAGGTTCATCACAACACAACATCTATAAGCGAAAGTAAAATAAGTACAGACTTAATAATACACTTCTAAAGTATTAAACTGGAGACAAAGTCCAGTGACTACAAGATATAGTCTAAACAGTTCAATAGCTAAGCCAAAAATAATCTAAGCGAGGTTCCCTGCGGGGACTTTTTCGGGAGCAATGGCCTGGTCCTCTGCAGTGGGCCCATAGTAAGGATCACAGAGCAATTCTTCCTCAGACAGTATGCCTACAACGTTATCCTGTCAGGACGGAAGCAAGTACTGGTTCTACAAACTAAACATACTGAGCATGGAATGAAAAGAGATGTAATAAATAAGAATCATGTCATATCATCGTCTATCATGTAGAAGATACATTTATCATGGTGACAGATGTATATATAATGTTTAAAACTGGAGCAGGCACGTGATCGGTCAATAGGTATAAAATGTACTGCATACAAGTCTACATATAATAAAATGTACGTACTTACAAGTCTACAAGCATAGGTGTACATACATACAAAAATACGGGATAATGGCCTACGACAAGGTATGCATGTAATGCGACCTTGCTCGGTACATACGTACGGGAGAAGGGGGCATGATCACGTACTTAGCTATCAGTTTCCCCATAACCCAAGTTATAACATGTGAGAAATACAAGAACAGTTTAAAGCATGTGAAAGATACTGAGATCAGTTTAAAGCATGTGAAGCATACGGTAGGTACATAGAATTATGTAAGATACAATTTTTAGTTTAAATAACTGTATTAACATTGTTCATACGTAATTCATTATCATATGCAGTAAATAGAGTTTGTAGGGGTACTCGCCTCAAGCAAGGCAAGGTGATAAGAATGCAGAAGAAGAAGCCTAGTGTCCTATCACTGTCAAAAAGGGTATAACAAACTCAGATCCTATTATATGTTAAAGACTCTAGACTGCTAACTCTAACACTAGTGGTATGCCATGACTTCTAACTGGGACACTTAGCTAAGTGATGCCCTAGCATAGTAGACCAATTTGGGGTGACACTAAGCCTATAACCAACACTTAGAGTCCTTAGAAACTCAAGGATCATTCTAGAGTTTTACAAAATCCAATCATATACGTATATACTAATAATAAGAATTAATTGTAATTCAGGGTGATATATAAGCAAAAATCTACAGATGTCGTCAGATGATAAAACAAATATCACTAACGTGTCCAGAATGGACAAATTAGCTAGGATAGCCTACCCATAAGTCCAATTTGGACACAGAGGCAAAAAGGTAATTTCGGATCAAAATGGTGACCGTGTTGGACCCACTTTGCACCGAAAAATGTATCGGGGTAGAAGTCTACAAAACCTAGCAAATTATATGTCCACGAGTCCAGAATGACGATACGAATCCAACGGTATATCGGGAATTGGATTCCGATGAGTCAATCTCAAAATGACACGTTGACATGGACATTTGAAATTCGATCTACACGGAAATGCGTGCTGATGCTAAAGTCCACTAAACCTAAATTCTGAGCAACTCATGTCCGAATGAGTAGGCAGGTACCCAAATCCGGTAAAGTTGTGTAATCCCTGATCAGCGGTCAACCAAGATGACTTTCCTTGTGACTGATTCTAGTGGTGCCAAGATTCCTTCGCCTTTCTTTTGGGACTAGCTTCCGTCGTTAGTTCATGGGTTTGACATTGGTGGTTGGCCTGTGAATGTAGTCCTATTGGACTAGACATATCTCATCTTTATCTAGTACGAAGCCTTATCCTCCTGACCCCTAGCTGCCTTAGATCGAAAAACCTCAGAATGACGATAAGAACTCAACGGTATATCCGGAATTGGATTCCGATGAGCCGATCTCAAAATGGCCCGTTGACTCGGACATTAGGGCCCGCTTTGCACCGAAATGAGTGTCAGGGCCTACGTCCTCCAAATCTAACAAAATTTATATGAAATTGTACCAGAACGATGCCACGAGTCTATTGATGGTGTCAGAATTGGAATTCGGAGTCACGGGTCGAAAATTAGGATTTTACAAGTTGGAAATTACGAATTTGAACGGCCAACTTTGGCGTCAAATTCAACCAAACAAATAATCTCACTATAAAACGAAACTTAAGGGACAGTAAGAGGGTTATACCAACTAAGCATACGAACTGGTGGCATGCCAAATGGAGATGCGACGACGGAGATACGAGTCTACGAAGTTGGCTCCACAAAACTGTCAAAAAATAACATAATTTAAACTGTCAACTTGGCGGCCGGTTTTGACATAGCAAATGATGGAATTAACGGTAGAACTTTAGGAAAGTGAAGAGGGATATACTGAGATTGTGACGGAAGAAACGGATCGACGATCCAACGGTCGGATTTTTTGAAAAGTGTGCACGAAGTCGCTGCGACGAAATACGAATTCTGAGTTCAAAACTCGTGCGTCACGACGGGATCCCGTAGGAAACGCACGAATCGTCTATGTGGCTCGTCGGAGGGGACGACGACCACCCAGGGGGGTCGCCCAGGGTCGCATGCGGCCGTGGGTGGCTAATGGCGGCGGTGGTTAGCGACGTGCGGCCCATGCTGTTTAGCGTGCGTGCTGCATGGCCGTATATGGTAGCGCACTACCAAAATAAGTGGTTTTAGCGACGCCCAAAAACGTCGCTAAAACAATAAAATCCGTCGCTAATATGAAGCACCGACGCAATTACCGACGTTTAAGTTTTGTCGCCGTTTCCTTAGTCGCTGATTACAAAAACGTCGCTGAACGTCGCAATTACCGACATCCAGCGACGTAATTGTACGTCGGTGAGTTCTCGACGTCTACTGTCGTGTCGTCGGTATATTAGCGACGTATATGTAGTCGCTACACGTCGGTGAAGTCCTGGAATAATTTTCGACGTCTACCGTCGTTTCGTCGGTAATATAGCGACGTGAATGTAGTCGCTAGACGTCGGTAAAGGTCCTGGATAATACCGACACTCACCGACGTTTAAACGTCGGAAAAACGTCGGAGACCTGTACATTTTTTTGCAGCTAGTCGTCGGTAAACGTCGGAAAAGCGTCGGAGACCTGTACTTTTTTTGCAGTTAGTCGTCGGTAAATGTCAGAAAAACGTCGGAAAAATGTATTTTTTGCAGCTTATCGTCGGTAAACGTCGGAAAATGACGTCGATAAACGTCAGTAAGCGTCGCTAAACGTCGCTAAAATTGTAAAAAAAATAAAAAAATAAAACACAGATTCTATATTACCACTCACAATTCAAGATGCTACACATATAGGTACACATTCAAATCCCCACTCACAATTCCAAATCACAGCGCATTCAAACCCCCACTCACAATTCAAGATGCTACACATATAGCTTTAATCTAAGTTAATTAACATCCAATCCAAACACAATTAACATTTATCGACGAAGGAATTAACATCCAATCCAAACATCCAATCCAAACAAGTCACAAGTCAAATCGATACAAACACAATTAACATCCAAATCCAAACATCCAATCATAAGTCACAAACATATGATGATACAAACACAAACAAAAGTCCTAACTAGGACTACTAGTGATCTGGTGCAGGAGGGGCACCGCCGCGACGAAGGGATAACAACTCCTCATACTCCACAAGTAAATCGATACAGATGGAGCGCCAGGCTGTGACGTCGGTGGAGTCGGTGTCGAAGAAGAAGGCGGTGGAGGCGGCGGAGTCGACGACGATGAAGGCGCACCCAGAGTACCAGCATGCTCCAACGCTGTAAGTCGCTGGTTGTATGAATCCATGATAGATAACATTCTACCAATGCTCTGGACCATCGAATCCTGCGCCAATCTCACCGTCTCGGCCATGGTCACCTGTCCTGTCTGCAACTCCATCACCGTGCGCTCTAACCCTCCAACGGTGCGCTCTGTCCTCTCAGTCGTCTCCACGAGCCCCATAATGTCGCGGTCGAGCGCATCCAATCGTGCTATCAGCGCAGGATCGTTCGTAGGGTGCTGAGACTGCTGCTCGATCCGTCGTAGCAGGTCGTCACGGAGAGACTCCATCATCTGGTGGACTCGGGCAGACTCCTGGGACGGCTGTGGACCATACACACTAGCAGGAGATGTCCTAGAGGACTGGGTCGCAACTAGGGCGCCATAGGATCCCGTACCGTAGTACGTACCCCTATGGAGGCCACCAGCGGCGGTCATCTACAGCTCGTCCGCCGACGGAGCTTGAGTGGGCTGCGAGGAAGTACCGGCCACTCCTGCATCAGGTGCACTAGCAGTCGCCCGTTCCCGCAGCCTCTGATACTCGGCCTAGAAAGTATGGATAGTACTCTATGATTTCTAATTTCTAATTAATGTACTTATTTTTACTAACTTCATGAATATTTATTTGCATCATATTTACTAAGTTATATTAAATTTGACACGAAGTATTAAATTAAGATAACGTATTGTAATACTTACATAGGTCTGCTCGGCCCTCTCGTCAATAAGGACTCCGCCCTTCCGATGGGTGGCCAGGAAGACGGTCACCATGTCGGCGTTACCGACCTTCCTTACCTGTAATTAAATATATTATCTTAGTAATAATTTATCGGATTTGCATTAAAATAATATTTCTAAAAGAGAAAGACATACCAGACGACGGAAATGTTCCGTCATCGGAATCGACCCACCGCACCACTTCGAGGCATGTTGCCTAGCCGCCTTAGCCTTCTCCGACTTCTCCTTGTACCTTGGCTCGTTGAATCGAGCCTTCATCGCATTCCACTGATCAGGGGTGATCCAACCTTTGATCGGCTTTCCGGTACGATCACGTTCCTTCTGATCATTAATAGAGTCGCGGATCAGCTTAGCAGCGACGGAAGGAAACATCCCCTCGATCAGCTCGGCCCGGTGCGGTGGATAGTAAAATATATCCTAGAACAGTACGAAACCAAATATTTATCAGTTATATATAATATGCATAAATTAAATGATTCATGTTAAAAACAAATCTATTTTAACCTTGAAGCGCGTAAACCAGTAGTTCTTTTTTTCGTCTGGAGCATCAGAGTAGTTAATCCAGGGACCACCATAATTATGCCTCAGCATATCGCCTAGGCGTCTCTGTACCCCTGGAGGACGATATCTATACAGACATATTATATTCATGAAAAAAGTTAATTTATGATAAAAACAGAAAAAAAAATCATAAACCAAAATACCTACTTTGTACCGTCGGCTCAGATCTCCGTCCTCCCCTCCTCCGGAGGTGCCCACGCATCATCTTCATGATGCTGGTCGGCCGTCGGCGCATCCTCCTCCATCGGCTCATCGGTCGTCTCCATCGTCGTATTAGCAGTAGGAACGCTAGAAGGGTGAGCACTCTCATTAGGCCTGGAACTACTCGTCCCAGGAGACAATCCACGTGGCATCGTCCCAGGAGGCCCAGCTACTGGCCGATACGGCGGAGTAATCGGCGACGAGGATCCAGAGCCGGTACCAGTAGGAGGTACCGAAGGAGGACCTCTACCAGTACCTATAGGAGGACCTCGCCGTCCTCCTGGTCGGTACCCTCCGCGACGACCTGCCATACCTGATAACAACATTGGATAATACAACAAATTAATAATAGAGACTAGAAATATGAAAGTACAACAAAGACAAGATAATAACCAAGACAACATATGATGATACATTCTACAAGAATCATCTAAGTCCAGATAAGTACATCTCTCTCAATCATCTTCAGAATAATCATCTTGTTCGTCTTCCTCGACCTCATCTTCCTCTTCCTCCTCATCTTCACTTTCGTCTTCACCTTCGTCGGCTTCGTCTTCCTCTTCGGATAATTCTACAACTTCTACATTATGTGTCGTGTAATGCGTAACTTCCGTAGAGTCCACATCGACAATATTGGTTACAGGAGGTAGCTCGTCCTCCTGGTAAGCTTTTTCATCAACATCAAAAGTATCTCTAGCTTTAGTCTTGCATACTGCCCACCAGTCAGACTTCGTTGCTCCCCGTCTCGGATAAGCTGTGAAGTACACGAGCTGAGCCTGAGTTGCTAGGACAAACGATTCGTAGCCTTGATATCTACGCTTGTAGTTTATATCCACAAGACCATGCTTGTCAATTTTCCAGCCTTGATTTTCAATCGGATCGAACCATTCACACTTGAACAACACGATCTTTGCAGGTTCTCTGCCATAATTATATGACAACTCCACAATCTCTCGCAAGATGCCAAAGAAATCATTTCCTGGATTGACGTCTTTGTAGTTCGAAGACTTGATACACAAACAACTGTTCTTCGTGGAATCAAGATCCAGGAAGCTGTCTCTGATCGGAGCATTTGTTGACTTGAACCGAAAGCCATTGACACAATAACTTGGCCATGTTTTAACAAAAGTAATTGGTCCCTTGGCAAGAGTTCTAATTAATTCAATCTCGGATGAAATTAGACGATCGACCTGAATATCAAAGAAGAGATAATAAGTTATTTATTGCGCAGTTGCATTAGAAGAGGCCAGTAAATATTACCGAGCTGCTTACATATTCGCTCAACCAAGAAGGAAAATGACGTCTCATTTCTTGTTCTAATGCTTCGTCTGTTAGATAGGGTCTAACCAGCCTCAACTCATCATTATATGTGCTGGAAAACAACGAAGCATTAGAACGATTAGTACAATAATATTAGCTTATACTATTACATTGAGATGACGTAAATTCATCATTCCTTTCTTACCCCTCTAGCTTCTCTTCATCCTCGTCGCAATTGAGTAATACATACAACTGAGCAGCCCTTAGCTCTTCGTCATTCAAATATCTCTTCTTCATTTTCCCCGAAGGCTTTCCGGATGCATTGAATACTTTCAGTATTCCATCATTAAATTCTTGATATCCGTCGTCGTTTCTCGGAGCCCTCGTTCTATTCGTAGCAACATGAGGTTTGAAATAGGAGGAGCAGAAATTTGTAATCTCCTCGAGAATATAGGCTTCACAAATAGAACCCTCGACCCGAGCCTTATTTTTTACCTTTCTTTTTAGGTGATTCAAATGTCGCTCGAACGGGTACATCCATCGATATTCGACGGGTCCACCAACACGTGCCTCGTAGGAAAGATGAATCGGCAAATGCTCCATAGAGTCGAAGAATCCAGGAGGAAACACCCTCTCTAGCTTGTACAGTGTTACCGCAATGTCCTTCTCTTGCTTTTCTAGACGATCAACGAGCAATTTCTTAGAACAAAGGTCCCTGAAGAATATGCTAAGCTCCGTCAATGGATCCCAAACTGCCTGCGGTAAGAATTCCCGAAATGCAATCGGAATTAACCGCTCCATGAATACGTGACAATCATGGCTCCTCATACCTGTCAGTTTGTTCTCCTTGAGGTCGACGCATCTTCTCAAGTTTGAAACATACCCATCTGGAAATTTCAGACCTTGAATCCACCTACAAAGCCTCACTTTATCCTCCTTCTCCAGTGAGAAAATTGCCTTAGGCTGCTTCAACTTCCCATTCCCGTCCTCTATCAAATGCAATGCAGGACGTCTACATATTTCTTTCAAGTCCAATCTAGCCTTAGGATTGTCTTTCGTCTTCCCCTTTACGTCCATTACAGTATTAATTATGTTGTCAAACACATTCTTCTCGATATGCATGACATCAAGGTTATGTCTAATCAGATTGGTGCTCCAGTATGGCAGATCCCAGAATATACTCCTCTTCGTCCAGTTATGAGTGCGACCAAATCCGTCACACTTGTAGCCCGTAGCAGGCTGCTCAATAGCACTTGGTAAATCTTTAACCTCCTCCCATATCGTGGCTCCGCACCACCTTGTCGGTGGATCACCCTTCTCCATAACGCCAGCACGAAAAGCATTCCTGTTCCTCCGGTACGGATGATCCTTCGGCAGGAATTGTCGATGACAATCGAAGAAGCACGGTTTGCCTCCGTATTTCAAACGGAAAGCCTTAGTGTCGTCCATGCAACACGGACATGAAAGACGACCATGCGTGCTCCATCCAGATAACATTCCATAGGCCGGAAAGTCGTTGATGGTCCACATAAGTGCTGCCCGTATCTGGAAATTTTGTTTTCTAGATACATCGTACGTGTTGGAACCTACTTCCCACAGCTGATTCAACTCATCAATCAATGGCTGTAAATAAACATCGATGTTCCTTTTCGGATTGTTCGGACCTAGGATAATAACGATGAGGAACATATATGGAGTCTTCATGCACATCCAAGGCGGTAGATTGTACGGGGTGACGATCACAGGCCAACACGAATACTGGGATCCCAAAAGTCCGAATGGGGTAAAACCGTCAGAGCAGAGACCCAATCTAACATTACGCGGATCAGAAGCAAAATCTGGATACTCTCGATCAAAGTGCTTCCATGCTTCTCCATCAGATGGGTGATCCAACACTCCTTCGGTATGTTCCCGCTTATGCCAACTCATGTTTTCTGCAGTTTCCTTCACCATAAACAACCGCTGCAAACGCGGCGTCAACGGTAAGTAGTGCATCGAAGAGGTAGGCTTCCTGGCACCGACAGACTTTCCTCTACCACAGGCCTTGTAGCGATCGACACCACAAAATCTGCAGGCGTCTTCATCCTTGTCATCTTTGTAGTACAACATGCACCCGTTGCGACAGGCATCGATTTTTTCATATCCCATCCAGAGCGATCTAACCATCCTCTTAGACCGGTAGAAGTCTTTAGGCAACTTCGCACCCTCAGGCAATATTTCTATAAGCAACTCTATAATACGGTTGTAGCAATCTTGCGACATGTTAAAATCGGACTTGATGCTCAACAATCTTGTAACCACCTCCAACGGTGAATGATCCTCACAACCAGGATATAATGGAGTCCTTGCATTCTCCAGCAACTCCATGAACTGTGCAGCATCGGGGTTCGGTGCCTCCTCAGGTGCATCATGATCATCCGGATCGAAACTAGGCCCGGCCGCGTCGAAAACCATGTTCACCAACCCATCGTCGTAAGGAGCGTTGTTGTGGACATCCACATAAGGCTCGTACTCCGATGCTAAAGACACAAGTTCTCCGTGCTCGCTCCACTGATAGTAATTCGACGTGAAACCCTTCGAGTACAAATGATACGTGACATCCACTTCTGAATGATATTTCAAGTTGCGACATCTCACACACGGACACTTAATTTTGGTACCATCCATGTACTGAGGGAACGCCTTGGCAAACTGCAGGAACTGGTGTACACCCTCTATGAATTCATCCCGCACACCGCACATGTCATCAGGATGACGGTTGTACATCCAAGTACGATTCCGCAGATAGTAATTCAGCTCCATAATTCTGTAAGATAGATACATCAAGGTAGTGAATGATATGTAAGTGTCAAAGCTTTTCCGATGGATTGCATTTATCTTTTCATCCATTCATTCATGCATTGCATTTATCTTTTCAGTTTTGCATATCATTACCTACTATTATACATGCATTTATCTTTTCATCCATTCATTCATGCATTGCATTTATCTTTTCGATCAACAATCTAGTAAAACAAGGCTAAACTAGGTCAATAAGACAACATCTTGGGTTACATTGGTCAACTGGATTACATTGGATGTGAAAATCTGTATCGTAAGACAAACTAAACATAATTAGTATATAATCATGTAACTGGTGGATCCGCTAGCTAGTAAGCCGGATGTACTTAATATCAGAGAGTATCAGATTAGTATCAGTATATAGGTTAGGTAGACCGTATCAAACGCATATCGGAATAGTAGGCCGAATAGGAGGCCGAGATAGTCGAATGAGAAGAAGGGAAGAAGGGAGGAGCAGATGGGTCCAGAGCCATGGTGGAGGAGGAGAAGTAACATGAGAGCAGTTTCCGCCGTAACATCTCCTGGCTCTGCTGGCAACTGAAGTCCAGATGCTACAAAGGACGATCCTTCGCTGAAATCGACTACAACATCCATCAGTTCAAGTTCATTCCTAGATGAGTATATTCCAATGCCATAGAGGAAGGTCAACAGACTGATGGCTTCTATGGCATTGGAATCTACTTATATAGGAATGAACTTGAACTGATGGGTGTTGTAGTCGATTTCAGCGAAGGATCGTCCTTTGTAGCATTTGGACTTCAGTTGCCAGCAGAGCCACAGGAGATGTTACGGCGGAAACTGCTCTCATGTTACTTCTCCTCCTCCACCATGGCTCTGGACCCATCTGCTCCTCCCTTCTTCCCTTCTTCTCATTCGACTATCTTGGCCTCCTATTCGGCCTACTATTCCGATACCGATACTTTGAACCTTGATCTTAACACAAACCTATATACTGATCGATACTAATCCGCTACGCCCGATACTAAGTATATACGGTCGATACTGATAGCGATAGTCCGATACCGATAGCGATAGTCCGATACCGATAGTTCGATCGATACCGATAGTTCGATACCGATAGCGATAGTCCGATACCGATAGCGATAGTTCGATACCGATAGCGATAGTCCGATACAGATACACATGGACCTACATATCTATATATCACTAGTAGCCATACTCCTCTACATACTACTCTACACTAGGATCTAGTAACCATATACTAAGTCAAAATCTAGGGTTTGACTGAATATGGGTTAACTTTCTGGTCAAACTAAGTCAAAATCTAGGGTTTGGTCAAACCTAGACTAGTCAACAAGGTCACTTAGACTATTAAGTCAATTCTATGATATACTAACTCATAACTAACTATAGGCCAATATAACTAGGATATCCTAGGATACCATAATACTATATCATATATACATATCAAGGTATATATACCCAATGTCTATAGTCTAAACATATATCCCTTACAAGGACTCTCAAACACATTACATAGTGTAGCATCTCATTAGCCATAAACCTATACTCTAATCCATTACCTACTCTATAACTCAATTGTTACCCACCATACTCTAAGAGCATCTCCAACCCTATTGTCTTGTTATATGTTGTGAATCATATGTGGCATTAGGCACAAGACAATGTCTTGTCTAGGTGGCAAGATTATATTGACAAATGACAATGAAGTAAGAAAATCTTCTCCAATGCAAAATGTTTACTTTTTTCAACTTGGAAGATAAAGTATTAAGATATTTACTTCTTTCCCAACTTTCAAGACAACTACTCATATTCTTTCTTTTTCCTAATATTTTTTATTCATAATTGATGACATAGAGAACAAGACATTGTCAAGTGCATTGTCTAGAACTAGACAACCAACTTCACAATGTCTTGTTTAATTTTTGCCACATAAGCTTCACAATTGACTTGACAATTGCATTGGAGAAGAACTTTTGAATAAAATTTTGTCATTCCTATGTGGCAACAACTTTTTTCCAAAGTCACAATAGGGTTGGAGATGCTCTAACTATCTACTTGCATTCACACACATTTATAGCAATATGTATAATATACTCACTAACATCTAACCCTCTCTTCCATTTGTTCCTTTAAATCAACACATATCTATATATAGATAGCCCAAATCTGTAAGGTATACAACCGGTTAGGGTTAGGGTTTACCTGACCGTCACGGCGAGGGGGAGCGACGACGGCGAGGGGAAGCGACGGTGGAGGTGGCTGCCGGGAAGGAGTAGGAGGAGGAGCGGCGGTGGAGGTGCTCTGGCGAACGGCGGCGGTAGGGGGTCGGGTTCGGCGGGGGCTGCCGGGAAGGAGGAGGAGGAGGAGGAGGAGGAGGAGGAGGAGGAGGAGGTGCTCTGGCGAACGGCGGCGGTAGGGGGTCGGGTTCGGCGGGGGCTGCCGGGAAGGAGGAGGAGGAGGAGGAGGAGGAGGAGGAGGAGGAGGAGGTCGGAGAGGCGGTGGAGGAGGAGGCTGGGCGGTGGAGGAGGAGGCTGGACGGGGTCGGTGCTCGCGGCGGTCGGTGGGGGCCGCCGAGGGCGCGGTCGGACGGGGGTCGAGGGGACAGGGGTGCTCGGGGTCGGGAAATAATGGGGGGGGGGGGGAAGGAAAATATTGGGGGGGGGGGAAATGGGGGGAAGTGAAATCGAAACTGACCTATATTCGCACATTAGCGACGTAACATAAGCGCGTCGGTAACCGTCGCAACTTTATTGATATTAACGACGCCATATTAAAAACGTCGCCAAATGTCGCTAATATCAATGATATTAGCGACGTTCACCGACATATCCGCGACGTGAGTTTTTCAATACGCAAACGTAGTTACTATACGACGCTGAACGTCGCTAGTAGTGACGTCTTGCGACGTCATAAGAAAACGTCGGTAAATTATTTTTTATCTGCGACGTTTCCGGAAAACGTCGCAAATTACGTCGGTAATATGACTTATTTTGGTAGTGGCGGTGCGCGACAGCACGCGATGGTTGTGCACGGGTGGCTGCGTGTGACGGTGCGATTGCGGCGGCGGTGGTTAACGACGACAACACACGAAGGCCATGTACGGTAGCTGCGTGCGACTGCACGCGATGGCTGCGTGTAACGGTACGTGGTGGCTGTACATAGCCAGGCTGTACGTAGTAGTTGCCGGAGTTGGCCCATCCCGGCGAGGGGTCGACAGGTGGAGGCGAAGTTGATGATGGTGATGGTGATGAAGGTGGTATGGTGTTAATGGTGGGGATGGTGGTATTGGCGACAATGGTTATGAGGAGAAAAGAGAAGATGATGATGTAGAAGAAGAAGAAGAAGAAGAAGAAGAAGAAGAAGAAGAAGATGGGGGGGGGGGGTGTTGTGATGGTGGGAGGGGGAGAGAAGTGTTGTGATGGTGATAGGGGTGTTTGTGTATGTAATGAAGATATATATATATATATATATATATATATATTATAGAAAAGAGAGAGAGAGAGAGAGAGAGAGAGAGAGATTATTAAAGAGAAAGAGAGAGAAGGTCGGCTGGGGGGGTGTGTGCGCTGATGGAGAGAGGTGAGGTTGAGTGTAGGAGTGATTTAAGAAGGAGAGAGAAAGAGAGTTATATATATATATATATATATATATATATATATATATATATATATATATATATATATATATATATATATATATATATATATATATATATATAAGAGAAAACGAGATATTTGATAAAGTCGAGAGAGGAAGAGAGATATTTTTGTGTAGGGAGAAGGAGTTATGTATTAGTGGGGTGTATGGATAGTCATGTGAGGGGTCACATAAAATCTGGTTGGGTGTTGGGTCAAGTTTGATTGTGTTTGGGCTAAGGTTTGACCATGATTACAAATTTAAATTATTTATAATCATTGATGAAATAGGAGCATACGGGGGCTAAATTGAATGGACACAGGTGTCATGTGGGTAGTAGGCTTAATGTGGGCCGTGTCCATATTTTAGGTCGACAGGTTTGGGTCGAAAGGTTATCCCCAATTCAAGTCAGAAATAAATGTGACTCCGTGGGACGAATTAAGATTGGGTCTTTTGTCAGGAAAGTTGTGTGATAAAAATGACGCACAAGGTGGTGTGTCTGAGTGGGACACGAAGGTCATGGGTGTAGGGTGTTTTAACTTGATCATGCAAGTGAAGTTGGTTTTGAGAAAACAACTAGTCTTGTGCTCATAAATTAAAAGTCATGACAATGTGCATATGATAATCATAAATAAAAGTAGGAATGGTCGAATGGCCTAAATTGACTCGAAAGTTGCGCAATACAAAAAAGAGCACAAGAGAACGAGTTTGAGTGGGACACCTTATACCAAAATTAAGATAATATGGTCTACTACAAAACTCATAAAGAGAGTTTCCAGATATTGGCATATCTGACGCTCCAGAAATTAAAGTCACAAAAAAGTACATTTAATGATCAAAAACAATTATAATAAAATATTTATTGAAAATAATTTATTAAGGAAAATTTAAAATAAACCCTAAAATTCAGAGGGCTTACACCTTCACCATAAACAACCTCTGCAACCGCGGCATCAAAGGCAAGTAGTACATCGAATCGGTCAGCTTCCTTGCACCGGGAGTCCTACTTGTACTTGTTGCCTTGTAGCGATTAACACCATAAAATTTGCATACATCTTCATCCTTGTCATTCTTGTAGTGCAACATGTATCCGTTTGGACATGTATCAATTTTATTATATCTTATCCTGAGTGATCTTATCATTCTCTTAGATCGATAGAAGTCTGTAGGTAACTTGGCACCCTCCGGCAAGATCTCTATAATCAACTTGATGATTCTTTGTAGCATTCTTGAGACATGCTAAAATTGAACTTGATGCTCAGTAGTCTTGTAACCACCTCCAATGGTGAATGATCCTCATAACCATAATACAAAGGAGTCCTTGCATTCTCTAGTAACTCTATGAACTTCGCAGCATCGAAATTTGGGGGCCTCCTCAACCGCATCATGATTGTCCGGATCGAAACTAGGTCCCATAGCATCGAAAATCATGTTTACCCTCCTTTTGTCATAATCAGCATGGTCGTGGACATCTATATACGGCTCCAAATTAGGCTTCAGCTCCGATGCTAAAGACACAAATTCTTCGTGTGAGGTCCACTGATAGTAATTCAGCATAAAATCCTATGAGTACAAATGATATGTCACGTCCACTTTTGGATGGTATTTTAAGTTGCGACATCTCATACATGGACACTTAATTTTGGTATGGTCAATGTATTTAGGGAACGCCTTGGCAAATTATAGGAACTGCTCTACCTCCTGTATAAATTCATCATGCACACCGCACATATCATTAGGATGACGATTGTACATCCACAAACGATTTAGCAGATAGTAATTCATATATATTTGAATATAATTATGTAAAGATGGATACATATTATTTGAGTATGTTATCCAAATGGACGCATAGATGGATACACATGAGTATTAAATAAGTGTCGTCACATGTTCAATATCAGCCCTTCTTTTCAAAGAAAATTACTTCTGCAAGCCTTTTAAGGCTTTTAGAGTTCTACAAGATTTTTAGAAAAATAATAAAAAAAGGCTAGGTATTATAATTTTCTTTTCTAGGATTTATTGTTCTTTGTGTTTTTTTCTTTACAATTTTTTTTACTCCTTTCGTTCTTTGACTTTTTGCCTATTTTTCTGAAATTTGTAGAACTCTAAAAGCCTCAATAAGGATTACAGATATAAACTTACTTTTTAAGAGAAAGGCTGACATGGACACTTGACTTCAGGCTGACACAGACACTTACCTAAGTATCTAAAATGCCTAATTAGCACTTACCTACATATCACCTTAACTCTAGATATTTGTATATCATGTGGATATCATGTACCAGGGTACACAATATCACATTGATACTCTCTTGTATCTTGATACTTACCTATCTATCACTTACCTGGCTAGCACTTACCTAGCTAGAACTTACCATAAAATACTTAGTGATACCTAACTAGCACTTACCTACATACCTAGTATCTTGACTCATGTCTTAACACTATACCAATCATACCTATACTTGACACCATACCATATCTTATAGGATACTCACTCTATATACTTTCAATTAAACCCCAAACTTACCTTGACAATTACCTAATTTCTAAGATATCTTATATCCTTCTAGGGTATTCAATCTATACACTCTAGGTACTACGATACTCCTTAGTATCAAAATATAAATGTAGATACATATATACTTAGATGGATACGTATGTTTCGTATCTTGATTATTTAAGAATATCAAATTAACGCTCTTCAATCAACACACATCTAATTTGACACATATATACTAACTCTCAATGATATCAATACTCAATTCTATACTACCAAGCCAATTATATAATACTCAACACCATATGATAGTAAATTCGTAATAAATTTTTTTTATCAAACTACTATATAGCATATTGACAATCAAATAGAGAATATATCTAAATGAACTCAAACGAACACAAATATATTAACTAGGGTGTGTGTCCATATCTGTACACCATGTGTGCATGTTCGTGTCCGTGTCCGTGTTAGGGTTTTTTTCTGCATGTGTTTGTGTGTCAGTATGTGTGTGTGTGTACGAGTTAGGGTTAGTATTCGCGCGTGTGTGTGTGTGTGTCCGAGTTAGGGTTAGGGTTTACCGAAGGAGGGGGTGGCCAGAGTGGAGGGGAAGGAGAGGGGTGTAACTCTACTTCCCCATTTATTATTTTTTTTAGTTTAAAGATTCTAATAATCATCGTAAGTTTTGAATTTAGTATTTATAATTTTAGTAAATATTTTGAATAATGATAATTAGAAATTTTTGGAGGGAAATTATTGAGGAGCAAAAATTTAAAAGTTGTTGTAACAAACTTGGGACCCACTCATTTCCACTCATCCTAACTAATTAATATTCCTTTATAACTGATTGCTTTATACTTTCGGTAAATTACGAAAAGGGGAGGGCTCCATTAAAAGCTTACCATTGTTGCGGGGGGGGGGGGGGGGGGTTTGTAAAACTTCCAATGTTATTTAGATCAGGAGAGAGAGAGAGAGTCCTTTCTCAAAAGTTTTTTCTCAGCTCTTCATTCCTTCTTCCCCAATCGACTTCCCCGAGCCCTAACCCTAACTTCGTCGGTGACGATCATGGCGATGGCAATGGCGGTAGTGGTACGGCTCTTCCACCATCATGATGGTTGGGTTCATCTCTTCCGGCGACCACTCCGCCGCGACTAGGAGAGCGTCTCCCTCATCGGCGTTGATCTCCGATGATCCTCTCCTCGAACGGTGGCGTTGGCTTCACAGCAATGGAAATTTCCTTGGAGATGAAAATCACTACGGCGACCGCTTTTATCAGCAGCTGACTTGCCTCGACCAGATCCCACGGAGGCGCATCTCGATGTCGATCGACGTATAGCACGCGGTGACTCTCCGGCGAGCATGACGAACATTTGGACGAGCTCTTTCTCCAGTAGTGACGTGCATCTGGACCCCTCGATGTTCTTTTCGATGACAGGACGGTCAACCTCCGCGTGCTCGAGTTTTCCGGTGGGCTTTTCGATTTTCTCTCTGTTCTTTTTTTTTTGAATGCTTGTTCAATCTTGGCTTGGATTACCGGATCGAACAATTGATGATCAGTTCGACTTATATCAGGAATTTCGATTGGATTCTTGATTTGGTGATCTTGGTGAATTTGATCTGGGACTCTTGGTGAGTTGTTAGAAATCTTATGTCCTGGTTGCTGTTTTGAGATATTGAGATCCCATGGAATTTTGTCTTTTAACTTCTGTTAGTGAATCGTTCGACAAAAAAAAGTTTGAACAGGGCCTGATGTTTCCTTTGCATACAAAGTTGGGGTCGAACGCTTCAAGACGAGTCTTCTTTCAATCTTTCTTCTTCAGGTATTCTCCCCAGACTCCCTGCTCTGCTATTGATTGGTTGGATTTGGGAGTAATGTCGGTTACATATAATTTTTGTGTCCAGCGTTTGTGTTGCGTGTGTTCAGGCATTGCGTACGATTGCAGTGGTTGCTGTAGGTTTGTGTCCAGTTAAGACACGATCCAGTTGAGTCGTGTCGGGTGCCTTGAGCCGTTTGGGAGGTTGTAACACCTTACTTAGGTTGAACTGTGGGTCTGCATGCTTGGCGAGGCATTGGTTTGAGTATTTTGAACACTTGATTTTTTTTGGTTCTGAAGGCTATTGAACTTCAGTTTAGAAGGATGGGTACTTTGCAGTTGCTGAGCTAAGTTGTGTATATGTATATATATAATTTGATAAGTTTTATATATTTTGATGAGATGGAGTAGATAGGTTTTGGTGTATACATTTGGTAAGTTGTAAATACAGGAATGGTTGATGTCTTCTTATGCCTGGGCAGGGGCTTCATCTTGAATAAACTGTGGAATGGGGTTTTAACACACTTTTAATTTTGCTGGGCTAGAGAGGCTCTGAGTTTTGTATATAACTGCTAGGTTTTGTTATGTTGAGTATGGTGTAATTTCCTAAATTGTATACTATATAATATTTTGTCGAATGGGTTGGTGGGCTGTTGGTGTTTTGGTTGAGTACATTCAAGATTGTTTTGATCTTGGTATGGGAAGGAAGCAACTGTTGAGAACAATGGTGCAGCTGACTAGGTTTCTTCTAGTTTGGGAAATGTTGCTAAAGTTTAATATATCAATTTAGCTGGGGAATGGGGGTTTGATGGCATAAATTAAGTACTACAAAAGTCCAGGTATTGTCCTTAAAGGAGTCAGGAACCAACTACTGTTGTCTTCAATTTCTCAGCTTGGTGTTAAGTTAGCTGCTGCTAACTGCTACTGGTATTTGTTGCTTGCTGGGGGAAGCTACAGGATATCAATACAAAGTAAGCCTGGAAGCTAAGATTTGAATATTTGAAGTTAGCAAATATAATAATTACAGAGGTTGTAATGAAGCCAAGTTTTTGTTGTAGTTTTCTTTGATATTCAATTAAGAAACCAATAGTCATTTTCCAAATTGAGATAGGTTAGTAGAGTTCTGTATAGAGGTAGGTTGGGCTTGATTTAGTGAGTTGAGTATGAGTTAGTTTTTCTTCATTGATATTATTTTAAATAATATTATCATCAAATTAAATTTATAGTAGCGTTACATGATATCTATATTGGTGTATTAGTAGCTATCGTTCACTAATAACTATAGTCATCTAGCAAATATTATTTGTATAGTATAGATTAATTAAAGTATATTCTATTAGAGAATATAGTTTGAGTGATTAACTAGTTCTATATTAGTTTATGGATAGCAATATATAGTTAGTCAGTTTTAGCTAGATATCAATATTTAGCTATTGTCTTAAAGTAGAACCTAACCTAACTTGTACCATTCAGGTGGACATTCAACTTTACTTCCTTTCCTCGATCACCCTGAGTAAGGCAAGTACTTTTCTATGGTCTTGTGCATTTATATTTCTTGTACTTTTCCTGTGACACGTCATGACACGATATCCTGTACCCCTGTACTCCTGTTCTTGTACTTACTTGTGTTGGGTGGGGAAATACACTAGCCACGTGACCAAACCCCGGTTACTATATTCATGTTGATAGCTTAGGCCTCGCACCATGCACGCGGGCCCTAAGCCGTACCATTCATGTACTTTCATGTGCTTTCATGTGCTTACCCCCAGTCAGTCACATGAGCTAGTTGTATTTCAAACATGGTGTACTTGTCATGTCTTGTACTTCTGGTTCATAGTTACATTTCCTGTACTTTATTTCCTGTACTTTCATTTATGTACTTTCATGTTCTTTCCTGTACTTTATAGTTCATGTTTTCCTGTACTCATTTCCATATCATGATGTTCTTGTTCATTACCTAGAACTGTACTTTGCTCCGCTCCTGACTGGATATGTTGCAGGTGTACTTGTAGGATATCATTCTACCATATGGGCCAGAGCCCAGGACATTAGCTGAGCAGGATGGAGACATGATTTAGCTAGAGGCTTCAGGTTTAGACTGTTAGTTTTACTCTTAGATATTGCTTTAGAGTTTATAGTACATTTTATTCCTGATGACTAGTACATATATATATATAGAATTATGGATTATGGTGATCATTCTGGGATCGTGTATAGATGCTGTGATTGTGTACATTATATTTATCTGGTTAGATTTCCCTAGTTTGGTACAGCTTACTTCGACGTATCTAACGACGAAGGCTAGGCGTGTCCGACTCGTGTTCGATTATTCGGGAGCGGGTCGTGACATGTTTTTAGTGGTGGCCCATACAGGTCTATCCTAATAGTACCTAGGTATTAGTGTACTATTGGGGGACTTGATTTAAACTAGGGAAATTTAATCACACCATAGGAAATCGGGTACATCGGGTATATTGATATTCTATGGACACTTGTTGTATTTAGGTCTAATTTATTTTAACAGTTTTCTGTTTTTCAGATAGTTCAAAAGCACGCAAAACCGGAACGGTTGATCCACCTACACTTGAGAGTTTCGAGCCCCTCTACTTTCTATCATTCTACTATCCCCATGGGTAGTACGTAGTTGACGGAGACGTTTGAAGAGTCCCTTGACAACCAGAGGGAGCATACCATCCTTTTCAAGTCAGACTTGTGGATACACTCTCCGAGCCAGGAAGGACTTCTGATTTTCAGACTTTCGAATCTTTGGGTTTCCCCGACACCGAGCGCATATCTTGCACCAAGAAGCAGATCGAGAACGTAGAGCCTCCACTGAAGATCAATATCCAAGTCTTTGAGGATCCAACTCCTCTGAAGATTGAAGTCACCAATCGGGAGATCCAGCTCGTAACACATACAACAAGATGGAAAGCTGAAGCCCAGGAGAGACATGAAGACTTATGACGAAGACAGCAACTACTATGGATTCGTAAAGCGTTGCCACTCTCAGACCACGATTCTTCAGCCCAGCAGGAGATTCATATTCAGCCGGCTATTATTTGTATTTTCTGCCGCAGCTCAGGACACCACTACGAAGAGTGCCGCAAAAGACGAAGGCTATGTTTATTCTACTGATCGCCTGCCCACCAAGTCAAGGACTGTTGGAGATCGCTGATCACACTGCCCAAGGACAAGCACGAGGAGCACCAGTATCACAGAAGGACCTGCCTCTCCAGATTCAACAATCACATGGAGCATTACCGCAGGGACCAGTCTACGTCAGGAAAGTTGAGGAAGATTAGAGATAATTCCGTCCCGGAGAAATACTGAAGATAGACTGAAGACAGAAGATTTCTTTTGCATGGTTGGGGAAACCATGTATCTTGATTAGCAATCTAGTTTTTCCTTAAAATTCTTTTATCATCTAGACCATTTCTTGGAACTTCTTGTTTTCTATTTTGGAACCTTGGTGGATATTCGAAACTTATTTTGAGATATTGTTTCCTATTCATTGATTGATACTCCTCCATCCATTCTTCATAACCCTGCTTTCTTTTCGAGATTCTACTCGGGAATTTTGTTTCGTATTCAGAACTAGTTACAATTTGTAATTTTGTTTTCTCCTCGAGGTTCAGTTTTCTATTCGGGACTTGTTGGAATTTGATTTTATTCAATATCTACTTCTATTCACCATTCAAGACATCCTTTGAAAATTTTCTTTCAAATCTGAGGACTTGACAAGTTCCCTATATGAGATTTCTTTTCCTATTCATGGCTTGTTTTATGTTTGAGAAATTGTTCTGATCACCACTTTGTTTCTATCTTGTCCCCTATTTGATGTATCACTTTTTTCATGGATACTTGTTTCCTATTCACCCAGTGATTTTCTTTTCCTATTTCGTAACTTGATTTCATTCGAGATTTTAAGATCATGTTTCCTATTTACGAGACTTTGTTTTGTTTGTGATTTAGTCTCATATTCAATATTTTCCAGACTTTGAAACTTCAGTTCCTACTCACGACTCGTTGAGACCGTGTTCCCTATTCAAATCTTGTTTCCTCGTTGAGATTTTCTATTCGAAAATTTGTTCCTTATTTACGACTTTGTTGATAATTAATTTTCTATTTTTTACTGTGTACCTTATTGGAGAATTCGTTTTCAATTCAAGTTTTGCTCGAGATTTCATTGTTATTCAAGATTTTATTGAAACTTGTTTCCAGTACGGGATTTATTTCTTATTTTGAAACTTGTCTCTATCTGATACCTTGCTTCAGTTCATCTTTCGGGACTCTGTTATCCCTTCGTGATAATGTCCCATATATGGAATCTTGTTACCATTCCAGATATCAGTTGAATTTCCGTTATAATTTGAAACTTCGCTCCCTGTCTGAAATTTTAAATCTTTCTGGTCGCCTTTTGTACTCACTGATTGGATCCCTTATCGTCTCTTAGTACCTAATAAACCCTTGTATTCCAATAGTCAGATTACCTCACCATCTTCTTGACTTGGACTATTGAAACTTATTTTGATTCCTTGAAATTTTCTAGGGATAAAGTTGAAAGACTATTTGATGACCTACTAGGGCTTGACAGTTGCGCGCTGCAGCCGTTATCTGGATTGCGGAGACCGAAAGTTCACTGCAGCCAACAGCGCACTGGCGGGGCAGGAACTCTAAGTTGAAGTGATTTCAGACATTCATAGGCTTCGGGTATTATGGAGACTTGTCCTAAATTCTTCATGTCGTGATCTCTTGGGTTGCTTTGTTGATGATTGTTGGAAAATGGATATAGTGCACAGAATATTTGGTGACATATTGTTATTTGAGTCACAGAGCCGAAAGTCCACTGTAGTCAGATATATACTGGCAGGGTAGGGATTCTAAGCAAAGTGATTTCAAATTCTATATGTTCTCGGGTATCATGGAAATTATATTTCCTTTTTCATATGATTATTGGTTTTCGAGAATCATAAATCCTTGCACGTTTATCCTGATTTGATACTGTATCTCCTGAGTATTTCGTGCATTTCCTCAATCAACCCTTGCTAACTTTCCTATAGCATTTTATCGTTAGATCATTGAATTCCTCAAAATTATACATTGCCAAAGTTTGATTCCATACTTCGTTTGTGTCTTATCTAAACTTCGACCTTAAATCATGACTATCTGACCCTGATTTTCCTATCTTGTCCTAGTCCATTTGTGTTAAAATATCAATTTTTTTATTATACTTAATAGTTGTGTCTTCATGATTTTGCTCCTCTAAGTTGTAATTGGAACTTCATTCTATCTCGTGCCTATTTGATTCTTGATCATTGATCGTGATATTCCAATTTTTTGTGTGTACTTGGTCTCAAGGCCCAGAGCGTCATGGATCGATAGAAGCACTAGGCGGACAACAACAGATGGCCACCGGAGTTCGCAGTTGGAAGCAGAGTGTTCCTGAAGAATCTCTCCGACCAGAGGCACCATTCGTTTTGGCAGAGGCAGAAAGCTCAGTCCGAGATTCATCGGGCCCTTCGACGTGACGGCACAGATTGGCGAGGTGGCATACCGATTAGCGCTTCCAGCCAGCTTGGAGGGAGTACACGACGTTTTCTACGTGTCCCAGCTTCGACGCTACATTATAGATCTGAGCCATGTGGTGGACTATTCAAAGCTAGAGGTGGGTCCGAGCTTGACCTACGAGGAGCAACCAGTGGAGATCCTTGATCGTAGGGAGAAGTGCCTGCGGAACCAGACTATTCCACTTTTCCGCGTCATGTGGAGACACCACTCTCCGGGAGAGTCCACATGGGAGCGCGAAGACGAGATGCGGGAGCGTTATCCTAGTTTGATTGCTTGATTGTATTCTAGTTTTCAAAATTTTAAATTCAATAAATGACTCATGTTGAAACAATTTATCGAGATTTTGTTTTGGCTTGTCTCTTGAATTTCGAGGACGAGATTATTTTAAGGGGGGAGATTTGTAACTCCACTTCCCCATTTATTATTATTTTTAGTTTAAAGTTTCTAATAATCATCGTAAGTTTTGAATTGAGTATTTATAATTTTAGTAAATATTTTGAATAATGATAATTGGAAATTTTTGGAGGGAAATTATTGAGGAGCAAGAATTTAAAAGTTGTTGTAACAAACTTGGGACCCACTCATTTTACCTCATCCTAACTAATTAATATTCCTTTATAACTGATTGCTTTATACTTTCTGTAAATTACGAAAAGGGGGAGGGCTCCATTGAAAGCTTACCATTGGTGGGTTTTTTTTGTAAAACTTACAACGTTATTTAGATCAGGAGAGAGAGAGTCCTTTCTCAGAAGATTTTTCTCAGCTCTTCATTCCTTCTTCCCCAATCGACTTCCTCGAGCCCTAACCCTAACTTCGTCGGTGACGATCATGGCGATGGCGATGGCGGTACAGCTCTTCCACCATCATGACGGTTGGGTTCATCTCTACCGGCGACCACTCCGCCGCTGCTAGGAGAGCGTCTCCCTCATCGGTGTTGATCTTCGACGATCCTCTCCTCGAATGGTGGCGTTGGCTTCACAGTAATGGAAATTTCCTTGGAGATGATAATCACTACGGCGATCGCTTTTATCAGCAGCTGACTTGCCTCGACCAGATCCCACGGAGGCGCATCTCGACGTCGATCGGCGTATAGCACACGGTGACTCTCTGGCGAGCATGACAAACATTTGGACGAGCTCTTTCTCCAGTGGTGACGTGCATCTGGACCCCTCGGTGTTCTCTTCGATGACAGGACGGTCAACCTTCGCGTGCTCGAGTTTTTCGGTAAGCTTTTCGATTTTATCTCTGTTCTTCTTTTTTTTGAATGCTTGTTCAATCTTGGCTTAAATTTCCGGATCGAATAATTGATGATCAGTTCGATTTATATCAGGAATTTCGATTGGATTCTTGATTTGGTGATCTTGGTGAATTTGATCTGGGACTCTTGGTGAGTTGTTAGAAATCTTATGTCCTGGTTGCTGCTTTGAGATATTGAGATCCCATGGAATTTTTTCTTTCAACTTCTGTTAGTGAATCGTTCGACAAAAAAATGTTTGAACATGGCCTGATGTTTCCTTTGCATACGAAGTTGGGGTCGAACTCTTGAAGACGAGTCTTCTTTCAATCTTTCTTCTCTAGGTATTCTCCCCAGACTCCCTGCTATGCTATTGATTGGTTGGATTTGGGAGTAATGTCTGTTACATATAATTTTTGTGTCCACCGTTCGTGTTGCGTGTGTTCAGGCATTGCGTACGATTGTAGTAGTTGCTGTAGGTTCGTGTCCAGTTAAGACATGATCCAGTTGAGTCATATCGGGTGCCGAGAGCCGTCTGGGAGGTTGCAACACCTTACTTAGGTTGAACTGTGAGTCTGTATGCTTGGCGAGGCATTGGTTTGAGTATTTTGAATACTTGATTTTTGTGGTTCTGAAGGCTATTGAACTTCAGTTTAGAAGGATGGGGACTTTGCAGTTGCTGAGCTAAGTTGTGTATATGTATATATATAATTTGATAAGTTGTATATATTTTGATGAGATGGAGTAGGTAGGTTTTGGTGTATACATTTGGTAAGTTGTAAATACTGGAATGGTTGATGTCTGCTTATGCCTGGGCAGGGGCTTCATCTTGAATAAACTGTGGTATGGGGTTTTAACACACTTTTAATTTTGCTGGGCTAGAGAGGCTCTGAGTTTTGTATATAACTGCTAGGTTTTGTTATGTTGAGTATGGTGTAATTTCCTAAATTGTATACTATGTAATATTTTGTCGAATGGGTTGTGGGCTATTGGTGTTTTGGTTGAGTACATTCAAGATTGTTTTGATCCTGGTATGGGAAGGAAGCAACTGTTGAGAACAATGGTGCAGCTGACTAGGTTTCTTCTAGTTTGGGAAATGTTGCTAAAGTTTAATATATCAATTTAGCTGGGGAATGGGGGTTTGATGGCATAAATTAAGTACTACAAAAGTCCAGGTATTGTCCTTAAAGGAGTCGGGAACCAACTACTGTTGTCTTCAATTTCTCAGCTTGGTGTTAAGTTAGCTGCTGCTAACTGCTACTGGTATTTGTTTCTTGCTGGGGGAAGCTACAGGATAGCAATAAAAAGTAAGCCTGGAAGCCAAGCTTTGAATATTTGAAGTTGGCAAATATAATAATTACAGAGGTTGTAATGAAGCCAAGTTTTTGTTGTAGTTTTCTTTGATATTCAATTAAGAAACCAATAGTCATTTTCCAAATTGAGATAGGTTAGTAGAGTTCTGTATAGAGGTAGGTTGGGCTTGATTTAGTGAGTTGAGTATGAGTTAGTTTTCCTTTATTGATATTATTTTAAATAATATTATCATCAAATTAAATTTATAGTAGCGTTACATGATATCTATATTGGTGTATTAGTAGCTATCGTTCACTAATAACTATAGTCATCTAGCAAATATTATTTGTATAGTATAGATTAATTAAAGTATATTCTATTAGAGAATATAGTTTGAGTGATTAACTAGTTCTATATTAGTTTATGGATAGCAATATATAGTTAGTCAGTTTTAGCTAGATATCAACATTTAGCTAATTGTCTTAAAGTAGAACCTAACCTAACTTGTACCATTCAGGTGGACATTCAACTTCACTTCCTTTCCCCGATCACCCTGAGCAAGGCAAGTACTTTTCTATGGTCTTTTGCATTTACATTTTTTGTACTTTTCCTGTGACACGTCATGACATGATATCCTGTACCCCTGTACTCCTGTATTCCTGTTCTTGTACTTACTTGTGTCGGGTGGAGAAATACACTAGCCATGTGACCAAACCCCGGTTACTATATTCATGTTGATAGCTTAGGCCTCGCACCGTGCACGGGGGCCCTAAGCCGTACCATTCATGCACTTTCATGTGCTTACCCCCAGTCGGTCACATGAGCTAGTTGTATTTTAAACATGGTGCACTTGTCATGTCTTGTACTTCTAGTTCATAGTTAAATTTCCTGTACTTTATTTCCTGTACTTTCATTCCTGTACTTTCATTCCTGTACTTTCATGTTCTTTCCTGTACTTTATAGTTCATGTTTTTCTGTACTCATTTCCATATCATGATGTTCTTGTTCATTACCTAGAACTGTACTTTGCCCCGCTCCTGACTGGATATATTGCAGGTGTACTTGCAGGATATCATTCTACCATATGGGCCAGAGCCCAGGACATTAGCTGAGCAGGATGGAGGCATGATTTAGCTAGAGGCTTCAGGTTTAGACTGTTAGCTTTACTCTTAGATATTGCTTTAGAGTTCATAGTATATTTCATTCCTGATGACTAGTACATTTATATATATAGAATTGTGGATTATGGTGATCATTCTGGGATCGTGTATAGATGCTGTGATTGTGTACATTATATTTATCTGGTTAGATTTCCCTAGTTTGGTACAGCTTACTTCGTCGTGTCTAACGACGAAGGCTGGGCATGTTCGACTCGTATCCGATTATTTGGGAGCGGGTCGTGACAAGGAGAGCGTCGGTGAGAGGAGCAGTGGGGTTGCCGAAGGAGAGCGGGAGCGCCGGGGGGAGCAATGGGGTCGCCAGAGGGGAGCGGGAACGTCGGGAGGGGAGGAGGAGTAGTAGGGTCGCCAGAGGGGAGCGGAAGCGCCGGGAGGGGAAGGGGATTTCGATTTTGGGTCAAAAATATGGAGACAGGAGAAAAATGAATTCTGATCGGCTATATCATATTTTGGTAGTAAAAATTAGCAATGCGACCCTTAAAGTCGTTGTAATACGTCGTTGTTATTGAAAATTTAGCGATATGTCGGGACTCCTAGCGGCGTATGTTTAGATAATATTGAAAGTAGTTACTATTCGTCACTATTTGTCGCAAACATGCGACGTAGTGCGATATTTTATGTATGTCGTCGCCAATGTTGTATAATTTAGCGACGTTCCTTCTTGCGTCGCTAAATGTGTCGCTAAATTGACTTATTTTGGTAGTGATAATTATCAGTTGGATTGATGGTTGGGAATTTGATAAGATGATATTGATGATTGCTAAATCATGATACTAAATTTAGTTTGTGATTTAAAAATTTTATGGTTGAAGGAATTTTTGAAATATTATTGAGTATACGGATTATAGAATTAGCGGGCGAATAGTTAGACGTCATGTAGGTAATACTCTCCTGAACCATTTTTGTTATATATATATATATATATATATATATTTGTTATATATTTCTTTTTATATATATATATATATAAAGAAGAAGGATAAACTTTATTGATGTATCAGGCGCAAAATGTCGAAGCCTATACAAGTAAAAGCAACAAACGCCAAAAGACAACAAAATCCAAAAGGAGGCCGGACGCAGCCAACAAGACTAGCTGGCCTGGACCTCAGGTTGGGACAGCGCTGTCCAAAAACTGTCCGAGGAGTGGGTGCAGCATCTGCTGCTTTTAAGACTCTGTCGGAGGACCTCCCGGATCAGCTGGGAGGGGATGTATTGGCGACCTTCGTATCTGTATTTGTTGCGATTTTTCCAAAGAACCCAAATTTTGACGACCGCGATGATCTAAAGGCCATGGGATTTGCCCCAGCTGGCGAGAAGATCGTTGAGGCTCCCAATACGGTGATCAAGTCTGCAGTGGCGTGAGAGGTTGAACCACATCTGAGTGGCGAAGTCGTCGAAGATCAGGATATGTTCGGAAGTTTTTGAGTGTTGCAAATTGCAACAATGACACTTAGAGGCTAGGCTGTAGCGAATGGAGGTGAGGGAGTCGTCGGTGGGGAGGTTCCTGTAGTGAGCTCTCTAGATTAGGATTGACCATTTTTTAGGAATGCAAGAATGCCAAAAAGGGGCGATCAGCGGAGAGGTCGTGTCCGGTCCTCTCATCACGCGCCTGGCGGAGGCCAACATGAAGGTGCCCCCGGCCGTAGCAGCCCATGTCAGAGCGTCGGGATGTCATTGATCTGAACGTCTGCGACGGCGAGGACAGTCGACGCCGTCGGACCCAGCCAATCTCTGATCTGGTCCCATCTCCATCCATCGTCGTCGTTCCATAAATCTCGGATGGTGCAATTAGGAGGGGGGCGTTAGCGAAAGGTTAGAGGAGAGCATTGCCTAGCCAGCGTTCGTGGCGGGGCGATGATCTGCCGTTGCCGATCTGAAGGTGGATGTTGGGTTCTGCGAGGTGTCGGCCATGGAGGATTCGTCTCCAGGATGCAGAAGAATGATTGTTAGCAACGCTGTCGCGGGGTGAGAGTGACGAAAGTATCTAGCCTTCATGAATCTGGTCCAAATAGAGTTTTCTGATCAGACTTTCCACCACAGCTTCATAGAGCAGGCGTCGATGATGTAAGCAATTCTGGTGAAGCTTAGGCCGCCCGCTTCGGTTAGTTTGGCCATGGTGTCCCAGCTGGCCAAATGGTGCTGGTCTTTTCTGTCTCTATGTCCCCAGAAGAAGCTGGCAAAGAGGGACTCTAACGAGGATATAACCTTCTTGGGGGGAGCGCACACGGCCAAGGTGTAGATGGGGATAGAAGATAGGACATGCTTGATCAGGATCATCTTGCCACCCGAAGATAGGGTCACATTGTGCCATCCCAGAATTTTAGTTTTGATTTTGTTCACCATGCCGTCGAAGATACCGGAGTTAGATTTACCGTACACCAACGGGCACCCCAGGTAAGAGAACGGCGGGTATGCAATTGAGAATGAGGTTAGGTTGGCGAAGGAAGTCGAGTGGCTCTTGTTAGCTTTGTGATGGGTGTAGATGACGCTTTCTTCTGCGTTGATTCATTGGCCAGAGCATCTGGTGTAACTCTTTAGCGTATTACAGACGACCTCTACCGATCCGACCTCGCCGGATGAGAAGATGAGGATGTCATCGACGTAGGCCAGATGAGTAATTAGAGGGCAGCCAGGGATGGTGTAAAAGTAGTGGAACCTGGGGGTGTTAGCCATGCTATTAAGGTTTCTACTGAGCGCTTCGGCTGCGATGATGAAGATGATAGAGGAAAGAGGGTCCCATGACGTACCCTAAGACTGGATTTATAGAACCTTATAGCTTGCCCGTTGATGACCGTGGAGAACCAAGAGTTGCTAATGGATCTGAAGATGATATCTATCCACTTCTTCGAGAATTCGAACTCTCGAAAAACCTAAATCATGAATTGCCAGTCTAGACGGTCGTAAGCTTTTTCTATGTATAGCTTAATGGCGACGTTTTCCCCTCTAGACGGGAACTTCATGCAGGTAATCATTTCCTGGGCGAGCAAGATATTGTCAGTGATGTTCCGCCCCGGAACGAAGCCGCTTTGTTCCTCGGATATAATCTTGGAAAGAAGAATGGACATACGATTCGCGATGATATTGGATATGATTTTATTGGTGAAGGTGCATAGGCTGATAGGTCTGAAGTGTTTGAAGTTCTTCGGGTTCTTTTTTTGGGATTAAGTTGAGGTTGGCGCGGGAGATGGCTTTCGGGTAGCATCCACCTTGGAGGAAAGCGACAACAGCCTCGTGGAAGTCGGGTTCGATAATGTCCCAGCAAGCGCGGAAGAAAACCCCGGAGAAACCATCAGGTCCGGGAGCACTGTGAACATTGAGGGCCCAGAATGCGGACTTGACTTGACAGTTGACCAGGATTGACTTAGAGTTGACTTGGACCTAGTTTGACCTAGACAGTTGACCAAGGTTGACTTAGAGTTGACCTTGACCTAGATTGGCCTAAAAATCATGTAGATTGCATTGCATCTTTCAATTCTCTTGTATTTTACATATCATGACCCATACTATTCTGTTTAGGACATTGTGACTCTGTTGCAGACATCTGACATTATACTACTCTTTTCAGAGTATCAGGCGAGTACATTCTCTGATAGTTCTTCCATTTACTTGTCGTTTACTATATTTCAGTTGTAGCTAGTTCTATCTGATTCTCTGTTTCAAACACAATTTGATATTGCTGGATCTATTTCATGCGACACTCACTTATTTATGTCTGGCCTCTATTTCTGGAACCACCTACTGGAACCACCCTGGAATTATTTACTGGAACCATTCGTGTACTGGCTGGACTTATACCTATTTTCGTGTCGGATTATGGATTCACTTGTACTTGCTGGGCGGAGGAAATATTGGAATAGGCATGTGAACATACCCAAATACTGGAACCACTCCCTTGGAATTATACTGGAACGATAGCCATCCCACACTTGGCCGAGTGTACGGTGTGCCGTATTACCTACAGCCGTTCACATGTCGATCCCGATATTTTAAAATATACTATTAGAGTATAGGCTGGACACACCCTGGAATCATTGATCACATTGACTGGAACCGTCTTGTACTGGATTCATCTTGTATTAGATTCGTCTTGTACTGGACTTACATTGGAGTTACACATGTCTATATTACGGTCTGGTCTTATATCATGCTACTCTAGTTCAGCTAGATTATACTTTACAGTCTTCATTGCCATGCTTCTCTTCTTGTTTAGTACTTTTCCTTTCCTTGTACCTTAACTGTTCTCTATATCATTACCTGTATAAAACTGCCATGTTTCATCAATATAACTGCTTATAACTGCTTTATAGTTCTCTGTCATTTACTTGGGATTTCTTGATGAGTTGTACTCGTTCTTGTCCTGACTGGACCTGTTGAAATTTTATAAATGATTGCCCTGAGGATACATGCCCTACATATTATGGACCCGGAGACGGGATGACTACCTTTGGCCCCGACACCCAGGAGTGATCGGGATTTAGTTTAGCAGACTAGCAACTATTTTTCATGTCGAACTTTGTATTGATTTGAGACTTGTGTAGTTTTGAGATTGTTGAGAGTTGTTATTATTTTAGTAGTTGTCTTTCTATTTTTAATTAATTCTTCTGTGATTATCTTATCGTGCTTAGACTGTGATTGAGTTACAATATTTTTACTTGTCCTCCGTTCGGAGTTGATCATGATGAGTACATTATAATTGCGAGAGTTGCTGGTTAGATAGTAACCTAGGACAACGCTCTACCGCCGACACTGCGGCGTAGGCTGGGCGTCGTTACGTACTCGTACCCTCACAGTGGGTGCGGGTCGTGACACATTTTTAGTGGTGGCCCATGTAGGTCGAGAGTCGTATTTGTGCGATATCGTGGTAGTACGGTGACTTAGTTATACTGCTGCGAGCCTGCGATAGGATTGAGAGATAGACTTTAACGGAGCGGCGCTCAATCACAGTTAGGAAGAATTCTGCTTCAATTCATACTATCTATACATCTTGCTGATTGTCTTCCTTGAAATTAACTGTCCTCCCTTGATTTATCGCTTCTATCTCAGTATTGATTTCTTGTTTGATCTGTGTCTCCAGGATGGTTGAGACGAGATCATATCGCCCAGGACCGGGGGATGCTGCAGAGGGGTCTGCCACCTCTTACCTTCAGCAGCCAGTTCCCGGTACCGCAGCCCTAGTCATGCCAGCTGGGGTGGGTGTTTCGGCAACTTTCGGAGGAGCACCTCCACCAGCTGGGAGGCAGAGCCCGGTGCTTCCTGAGATCCTTCTACCGTAGCAGCCTCCACCTGCGACGATGGTAGATGCTGCTCATCTATTCTCTTTCGTGGAGAGGATTCTGGCATCTTACCAGCAGCAGCAGCAGCGACAGACTGCCAATTTTCGTCAGGGGATTGACGAGGCCCACCAGCTAGTTCGTACTATACTAGAGATGGTGACTGCTCAAGGGGAGCAGCAGCAGCCTTACTGGAAGGAGAAGGATATACAGGATTTTCAGAAGATGTATCCCAGAGAGTTCCTGGGTACTGAGGGCATCCACTATGCCGACGACTGGATAGAGTATATCGAGGAGATATTCAGCTGGCGGAGATACCAGCTCGACTCCATATCGAGGCGGCGGGCAGTCAGATGTAGGACTTGGCCCGTGAGTGGTATCAGGCAGATCCCAGGGTGGGAGTTGAGGGCCAGACTTGGGTCGAGTTCAAGGAGCTATTTAAGGAGCAGTTCTTTCCTGATGTGGCCTTGGGCGGCATCGAGGCACAGTTTGAGGGTCTGGTTCAGGGGAACCAGACGGTAGCTGAGTATGCTGAGGAGTTTTGTAGATTGGCCCGGTTCATAGATGACTTGACTGAGAAGACGAAGGCGAGAAAGTTCCGCCGAGGCTTGATTAGGGAGGTTCGGTCGCTGACTAAGAGCGACCGGAACTCTACCTACGTGGAGATATTTTCTGGGGCTATGGCAGCGGAGGACGACCTGGGGTTGAAGTTGAAGAGGGGTCGGGACTTCCAGGGTGGTAGCAGCAGCGGAGGTCAGGCCAAGAGGCCCCATATGTAGGCTCAGCAGGCACAGGCACCAGTGAGAGTGCAGCAGGCACAGCATCAGCATAGAGGACAGGACCGCGGGGTGCCGACTTGTGCCTACTGCAGGAAGGCAGGGCATGTTTGGGAGTTTTGTAGGAGGAGGCTAAAGGTTTGTCTATTCTGTGGGTCTGGTGCTCACAAGATGATAGATTGTCCCGCTGCACCTCCTTATGAGGGAGCTAGGCCACCTGTAGCTCAGCACCAGAGGGGTAGAGCTTTTGCGATGGCGGTCGAGGAGACCGACGCTGCAGGTGATGGATTAGCAGGTTTGTCCTTCTCATTCTTCCTCCCCATTTTCCTGTATGATTCCCTTAGTACCTACCAGGATATTGTTTGTGATTGCTAGATGGTGTAGCTACCCTATTCGAGACTGTGGAATCGCGACCAGTAAGATTTTGTTTACATGATTATCTCTTGACCTTGATTGTTTGGATTTGACCTAGAAAGGGTGCGATCATTTTAATTTCGAGGACGAAATTTTTCTAAGGGGGGTAGGATTGTAACACCCAGTTTTCCCGATGAGGGTAATTTTGAAATTTTGTAATTATAATTATAATTATTGATATTTATTTCACATTATAATTTTTGGTGATTTTTAATAATTTTTAAACTATTTAAAAACTGTTTTAATCATGACTTGTGATTTGGTGTGCTGTTAGTGAAACTCTAGTGACTGCATGACCTAGAGCCTAACAATGTCATTAGGATATTTAATTATTATTTTTAGCCTAGGGATAATTTGGTCATTTTGACTTATTTGAATTATTTGATGATTTATTGAATTGGTGATTCTAGTTTGACTTTGACTTGTTGTGACCTAGTGGACTAGCCTAGAACCTAACCCTAGCAATGGTAACTCTAGTCTAACTTGAGTTAACCTATTTTAGTCATTAGAGAATAGTTTTAGAATGAGGGGATTTGGTTTAGTTAATTTAAGTCATGACTTGTGGTTTCATGAAATGACTTATGGCTTAATGATTTTATTGATCATAACTTGGCCCATGGCCCATAACTAGAAGCCCTAACCCTAACCAAATCCTAAGTGACCAGCCAAATAGGGATCCCCACCCTATATAAACACTTATTCATTAGGGCTTGCCTCTTTTTTTATTATTTCAACACATTGGAAAAGAGAGGTATTGTCCCCCTTCCAAAATCCCCATAAATCCATTTTAATTCCTTTTTAAACCTAGTTTCTTGCATTAGAACCTAATACTCTCCTATTTTCTGATTTTGGGGTTTAATCCCAGCTTTGGGACAATTTGGGAGCATTTTACTAGCAAGGAGGAACCCCCCATTTGGAGCTTTTTCTTGCTATTTGCATCCATAGGTAAAACACCTCTATTTGTGTTAAATTTCTGTTTTCTTTGAATTTAGGGCTAGATCTAGGAGTCCCCTAGCTGTCCCTGGAGTTTGAGCCAAATTCGTGTCAGTTTCGTGTCTGTATCGGACACGTATCCATTTGATAGGATAGGTGTTTGATGTAATGCCTCAACCAACATTTTGTTCTGATTTTTGAAATGTTTTTGAATAAAATCCTAGATCTAGGGTTTGCTTATTGATTTCTGTGTTTTTTTTCCTAATTTTAGCTTCGTGTTGTGTCCACACGGGGACACGAACACGCTGACCGTACGGTGTGCACTGTGTCCTGCATCACGGGGTCAATAACTCCCGACACAGGACACGTGGACACGCCAATTTTGGCGAGGGGATTGAGGAATCATCTGCCACCATCCTCCCGAAAGATGGGAGCTTGCGGTGGCGTGTGCGAGGAGAAATCCTCCTCGTACTGGCCGTACTGGCCGCGCGCACAGGCTGTGCTCGTGCAGTTTCGAGCCACTGATACGCGGTTCGACACGACACCAGGGTTCACTTGGACATGGTGCAGGGGCATACACGTGTAGCCCTATTTGTGGCGAACACGTGGGCACGAGCACGAGTCGTGTCGTGCCCTGTGTCGCGTGTACGGGGCCGTGTCCTCGCTGCACAAGGCCTGGCTGTGCATATTGTTCTGAAATTGCATTTATTGTTTTGGACATGTTCGTGTCCACTTGCATGGACACGAACACCTCGTATGACACGTACACATAAGGCACACTAATTACTAACCTTTATTTCATCTTGTTATCATGATTTGATAGATCAAAATCGAAATTTCCCTATGTCTGAATACATACTTCCCTGTTTTGAAATTTGAACTGTTAATCCCATTTTAACTGATTTTTGATATTCAAATTACATGTATATTCATGTGCACATGTGTATTAACTACAGATAGATAGGTTTTTTATGTTAGATCAGTTTGTTATCAAGTAAATAGGATTTTGGACTGCTTGTTGAATGTGGACTGATACACAGTCTTGAAAAATTAGATTTCTGAACTTCATTGCTTCCAAAACTAATTTTTGAAGTTTATTAACCATGTTTAGATTCTTCTACATGTGTATTAGTCTACTATAAGATTGTTTACTGATTTGGTGGGTTTTTTTTTAGATTTCAAATTTGGTTTTTGGGAGGTTGAACTGAGTTGTAAAACTTCCTCTATGAACACTGTAATACCTGATTTTATTTCCTACTCTATAACTGAATTTTGATGATATAAATTACATATTAGATTCATGTACACCTGCAATAGATACTGTCAAGTTGGACTTTCATGTCAGATAAGTTATTCATGAGAAATAGGAATTGTATAGGGGATTGGGCTGTCATTTGAGAACCTGGGAATAGGTTCACTTGGGATCGGTTAGTTAACTGTCATTGAGTATTCCCTGAGAACACTAACCCCTAGACTGTCATTGACACACCCTCTACTTGATTCTCTTTCACTCTATACACACACATTATTGTATTACACTGTCATACACACAACTTCCCATAACTTCCAAACTGTCAACTGAAATTCCTGAGAACCCTGTTCAAACTGTCACTTGCTACTCTTGCAATGGAACCCCAATTCCCTGTTTTCCCACACATGTGTACTGATTTCACTCTTTGATCACTGTTCTCAGGTTCCTGAGAATCTGAGATGCCTATGGCTGTCCCATTGTATATACAATGTCACATTAACACATTATTTCCTGATTTCCCTGAACTCTACACACACCCTACAGATTTTCTAGATATCATACACACACACCCACATGGTCACATGCACACCTAGGCTATCACACTGATTTTCCCCACACCATTCACTACACCACACATGGCTAACAAAACACACATGTCCTATTCCCTATCACTCACACTTAGCAATACATGCCCACACACATTGTCTTTCTATGACACACACACACCCATTGTATCACACACACACATGTGTACACCTAGGCACACATACACTTGTGCCATTACCCTACCACCTTATTTGTATATATGTATCTCTCTATGTGATATATATATCTATATAGCTATAGGTAAATGTGTGTTATTATATAAAATTAGATTAATATTAATATATATATATATGTGTGAAAGTGTGTAATGGACTATGTGATTAGCCTAGGCATATAACATATGGCTCATAAACCTGTGTTTATGGCATGAATGCCAGTGATCATGTGTAGTTGGCTTGTATAGCCTAGATAGTGTGTGTGCTTGCTAGAATGGGCTGGTTAGGCCTAGTGAGACTTGTTTGGCTTAGGCTTGACCCAATTGACCGAGTTTGACCTAGACAGTTGACCAGGATTGACTTAGAGTTGACTTGGACCTAGTTTGACCTAGACAGTTGACCAGGGTTGACTTAGAGTTGACCTTGACCTAGATTGGCCTAGAAATCATGTAGATTGCATTGCATCTTTCAATTCTCTTGTATTTTACATATCATGACCCATACTATTCTGTTTAGGACATTGTGACTCTGTTGCAGACATCTGACATTATACTACTCTTTTCAGAGTATCAGGCGAGTACATTCTCTAATAGTTCTTCCATTTACTTGTCGTTTACTATATTTCAGTTGTAGCTAGTTCTATCTGATTCTCTGTTTCAAACACGATTTGATATTGCTGGATCCATTTCATGCGACACTCACTTATTTATGTCTGGCCTCTATTTCTGGAACCACCTGCTGGAACCACCCTGGAATCATTTACTGGAACCATCCGTGTACTGGCTGGACTTATACCTATTTTCGTGTCGGATTATGGATTCACTTGTACTTGCTGGACGGGGGAAATATTAGAATAGGCATGTGAACATACCCAAATACTGGAACCATTCCCTTGGAATTATACTGGAACGATAGCCATTCCACACTTGGCCGAGTGTACGGTGTGCCGTATTACCTACAGCTGTTCACATGTCGATCCCGATATTTTAAAACACACTGTTAGAGTATAGGCTGGACTCACCATGGAATCATTGATCATATTGACTGGAACCGTCTCGTACTGGATTTATCTTGTATTAGATTCGTCTTGTACTGGACTTACATTGGAGTTACACATGTCTATATTACGGTCTGGACTTATATCATGCTACTCTAGTTCAGCTAGATTATACTTTACAGTCTTTATTGCCATTCTTCTCTTTTTGTTTAGTACTTTTCCTTTTCTTGTACCTTAACTATTCTCTATATCATTACCTGTATAAAACTGCCATGTTTCATCAATATAACTGCTTATAACTGCTTTATAGTTCTCTGTCATTTACTTGGGATTTCTTGATGAGTTGTACTCGTTCCTGTCCTGACTGGACCTGTTGAAATTTTACAGATGATTGCCATGAGGATACATGCCCTACATATTATGGACCCGGAGACGGGATGACTACCTTTGGCCCCGACACCCAGGAGTGATCGGGATTTAGTTTAGTAGACTAGCAACTGTTTTTCATGTCGAACTTTTGTATTGATTTGAGACTTGTGTAGTTTTGAGATTGTTGAGAGTTGTTATTATTTTAGTAGTTGTCTTTCTATTCTTAGTTAATTCTTCTGTGATTATCTTATCGCGCTTAGACTGTGATTATCTTATCATGCTTAGACTGTGATTGAGTTACAATATTTTTACTTATCCTCCGTTCGGAGTTGATCATGATGAGTACATTATAATTGCGTGAGTTGCTGGTTAGATAGTAACCTAGGACATCGCTCTACCGCCGACACTGCGCGTAGGCTGGGCGTCGTTACGTACTCGTACCCTCACAGTGGGTGCGGGTCGTGACAGTGTCCTCCCGAGAGGGTGGGCGGGGGCGCATAACGGAGAGGGGCGCATAGCCAACCAAGGACACAAGGTCACCCCTCGATGATGGGCGCATGGCCACCACAATTGGTAGATGGCGCATGCGCATGACAAGGAAGGGACGAGCGGCATGCAAAAAGCGCATGGCTGTCCCTGATGACTGTAGGCGCATATCAAACTTTGCCCGCTATTGCCATGGAGGGAAATTCGAAATTCGAAAATGAGTTCGAATTCGAAGGGTGGCGGGGATCCAGGACTGGCTCGTCTTCAGGCCGATCTTTCGAGACATCCGGGGAGGGAAGTTTGTTGGATGGCATTGTCGTGCGAGGACATCGGAGTGGTGGCGCGACGCCGGGGAGCGTCGGAAGTCCGTCGGGGTCAAGGGACCACGCGGTACGGCGGTCGGACTCGGGCGGGGGGGCCACTCCGGTAGGCGAAGCAAGGGGTGGCCTTCGGAGGTAGGGGGTGTCCGGGGGGGCCGAGTCGGAGGGGGGTGCCTGGAGGGGCCACCGAAGTTTGGGGGCCGCCCCGACGATGGAAATGGAGACCATGGCCAGCTGTACGGACGTCCAGGCCAGGGAGGGATGCGGGGCGCTTGGATGCTTAGGGTGGGAGCCCACCGGGGGGGGCACGAAGGACGGAGGGGATGAACGGTCGACGCTGTAGGGCAAACGAGCACGGCAGACGGCTGGCAACCGAGGCTGTGCGGCCCCGGCGCCTAGGGCGAGGGGGAAGGGGGGGTCATGCGACCATATCGAGAGCAAGAAAGGGGAAGGGGAAAAAAATATCATATATATATATATATTATATATATATATATTTCTACCATTCTTGATCGATTTCTTATTAAAAAAAAGTATTATCTTTCTATTTCATTAAGAGAATTTTATTATCTTTTCATCTCATTAATCATTCCTTCTCATCATCTCTTCTTACTAAATTCTTCTATCTTTTTTATTTGACCAATCGAGCATAGCTGTCCTAGACATCACTTAAATTTTGAGGATGGATACAAAAATAGAATGTGATTTATAGATAGTTAGTAGCAAGTGAATGTATTTAGAAAATCTAAATTAATATAGAAAGTGATTTTGAAACGGATAACCTTGTGATCTCAATTATAATGAAATAAACACAACTTCGAGGATAATAGGATGGAATATTGTGATAATGGAAAACCATGACTAAATTACTGCATAGTCATTGAAATGCTTAAAATTTGAATATAGTAGAGTTTATTAGATTAGTAGACATTGATATAGAATTAGAAAAAGAAAGACGTAACTGAGAATGAAATAAAGGTCAAGAGATTAATTGTTTGGTCTTAAGTTTGCTCTAATGGAGTTTGATTTAAATTATGAATGAATTAACTTATGAGACGAAATTAAGGATACTCCTTGATATTGTGATGAATGTTTCGAAAGTATAGAGTATCGATAGACAAATTGGTTCTTAAATTCAAATAATTTTGGAAGCCAGGAATTGATAAGTATTGCATTCCTTTGAGGTTTAAATTTTAATTAGTTTGATATCTATCTACGATAAGATTACAATTTTTGTGCTTAGATGTGGCCTTGTACCCCTCATCCTGGATCAAACCGGGTGCAAACCTACTCAGGCGGAAGAACTCCGCTGCATACTTGTCTACCGACGAGTTCCCCTGCACTAACCCGACGAACTGTCCCTTCAAAGCTGTCAAGGCCACATCTGGGTAGAACTTCTCCTTAAAGAGCCTCCTGAAGCTCTCCCAAGTTAAACCCCTCACCGACGCACGAGGATCCGTGCGAAACCAAGTCAGCGCTAAATCTAAAAACTGGCTCGATACAGACGTCACCCAAAGCCCTCTCGAGACCTCTACTAACTCCAGGCTCCGTTGGACATCCTCCAACCAGTCATCCACATATAGGATACCCTCGGTACCCATGAACTCCCTCGGGTTCATCTTCCTGAAGTCTAGGTACGTGCCCGCCCTCCCCTGACCCTGCTGCTGAACTGTGGCACCCTAAACTATACCCGGTGCAACCCTCTCTACTGCGGCCATCGCCAGCTGATATGAGTTCTCCATACTCTGTAGCAACACCTCTGCCTGTGCGCTCTGGGTCTGCAACATCTGCTGCAGAAGGGCCATTATCCCCTGAGTACAAGTCGGTAGCGGAGGCGGCGGTGGAAGAGTATCATGAATGACTATGGACGGTCCCGCTGCTGAAGGTGGAAGGCCTCCTGGAACCGTCGCTGCTACTCCCGCCTGAGGGGCAGGAACTGAGGTGGCAGCTCCCTCAACTGCAGCTCCCGCAGCCGGAGGTGGAAGTCCTGCCGGATCGGGCCTCTCCGGAACAACGCTAGATCCCGCTGCCTGAGAGCGAGTAATCGTCATCCTGAGGATAGATTGAAACAAGGAATCAATATGGCACACGATAGGAATATGAAAGAAGGACAATTAAATTCAATGCAAAAGAGTTGTCATGGTAATCAAAAGATCAAAAATTTCCTAAAACGTGATTGAGTAACTCCTATCATATCCTAGATCCTATGTCCTAATTGGAGGCTCGTAATTAGTACTCTAAGTCGAGCACCATTACGAGATCGTACTAATTGCGATACTGTCCTGCATGGGCCACAACAAAAACGTGTCACGACCCGCACCCTAATTAGGGGTACGAGCACGTGGTTACGTCCAGCCTACGCCACAGAATCGGTGGTAGAACGCTGTATATAAGGTCTGTAAATACTACGACTAAAAGAGTATTAAAGTACCTGTACAATATATACACTCCGAATGGAGGTGACATAGCAATACAGTCTCAATCACAAAGTAAAACTAAGGTAGATAACATGGAAAAGAAATATGATAGATGAAAATAGGAAATAAGTTCATGATCCCACACAAGCCCAGAGATATACACAACAACACAGAGTCACAGAAATATAATATAAAAATCTACAGCCTAAAAAGTACTAGCTGGCTCGCAGACCAGGCAAACCTAACTAAGCTACACTACTTTGGGTGTGCAAAGTCTAGTGGCTCTACTAACAAGCCACGGTCCAGGTCTACTCCATCAGACTCCACCCCATAATAGGTCGGGCAATCTGCCTCAGAATCATCTGTAATATATCAACGGTATCCTGTCAGGAAAATGAGCAAATACAAACACCAACAGCAGTTACATATGAATTGACAAATTCTATAAGAAATAGTATAATGAAATACAAGACAAAGAAATAGGATGACATGGGAACTATTCGAAAGCCGAGTTACAACCCTTAAACCAAACAAGGACCGGGGTTGTAACCCTTCTTCCGAACAGAACTTAGTCTCCAATCAAGGTACAGTATAAAGGCATGTAGAGCATGTGAGTAAATGAAATCATAGCATGGTGAGAAAAGTACTAAATGTAGAGCTGAACTGGATATAAGATACGATAATAAATATAAAATGTGACTTGAATTATTAGAGCGATATGTGATCGGCTTTAGGTAAGTGACAAGACAGGTTATCCACTTGGCGCGACAATCACACGAAAATCTTATGAAAAGTCATGCTGGCCAACCTGGATAACAAGCACACGGAGGAATCTGCTACACCCTACGTGAGGTGAGAGTGGCACAAGCAAAATAGTGACAGGAGGCTTTGAACACATAACCCCTAATAATTCCCCCATCCCCGAATAGTATCACGGATCCGGATATGGCACGTCATGACACGAGATTCAAAAGCAGGGGGCCAGCCCACTCCCAAATCGATGTCTATATAAGTGCATGAAACACGAAATATCACGCACCAATATACCAAAAAAGTCCAGGAATAACATCTCATGACAGGATCCGAAGTATACTAGTCCGTGAACCATCATATTGGGAATCATGTAAGACACTACAACTGAATCAGATATATTATATATCAAGACAATGAGAACTATCAGTGAATGTACTCACCTGTGGTCCTGAGCTGATAAGGTGAACAGACGCTCAGAGTAATCACAAACCTAAAATGAGATACTATAAGTCAAACAGGGTTTTATAATGAAAAGAAAAACTAATTTAAGTCATGATATGCAAGTCTAAGTCAAACTAGGTCAATCTAGGTCAAACAGGGTCATACTAGATCATACTAGGTCATACTAGGTCACTGGGAGTCAATCCAAGTCAAACTAGGTCAAACGGGGTCAAAGGTTGACTTATAGTTGACTATTGGTCAACTGGTCAACCCTGGTCAACTCTGGTCAACTCTGGGTCAACCCTAGATCAAACTAGTCTAATGTTGACCAACCATTGACTTTCAATCAACTGGTCAACTCTGGTTTAGTTTCGGTCAATTCTAGTCACTCATAGGCTAAGTTTGACTCTCGGTTGACTTTTGTTGACTTTTGGTCAAAATAGTCAACCGAAGTCAAAACTAGTCTAGGAGCACTATATCTGACCATTACCAACCAAGGGAACCAAATTCTAACCATATCTTGAACCCTAAACTCATATACCTTAGCTAATGGCAATTACCTACTACTACCCTTTACAAGGTATTCCCGATACCTTGCCCATTACAAAGGAAACCCCGCTAATTCTCAAGATACTAGCCTAGGCTCCTTAGGGTAGCTAGATACTATCCTATCTAGGGTTTACCTACCAAAAAGTAGGGGTTTCCTAGATATCTAGTCCATCTTAGGACACATGTGGTTTATCCTCATTACCTTATCCTATATTGTTCTCATATCTAGCTAGACACCCACACACACAACACTCACTCATTCACTCACAATATATGGTTCACACATAGGCTCTTCTATAGGTTCACACCTAGGCTCACACATATATGGTATATAGGCTCACATATAGACACCTATATAAACTCACACACATATACCCATATATAAACACATATAGGTTCACCTATAGACTCACATATTTGGGTCAACATGGGCTGATTTGGGGTTTGCTTAATGGCTGAATCTAAGGGCTAAATATAGGCTGATATGGGGTTGAACTCTAAGGCTGTTAAGGCTGAACAAGGGCTATTTTGGGGCTGTTTTGGGGGGCCAATGACTGTCCTAGATGGGGGCTGAATTGGCCTGTTCTAGGTGGCTGTGAATGGGGCTAAACCCTCCCTCCAACACACTGCCAAGCAGTGTATTACTGCTGCTGTTGCTGAATAAATAGCCCCCTTTGGGGACTGTTTAGGACTCCAGAAATCAGTCCCCTGTGTGGGGACTGATACTCCATTAGCTGCTGTTTCAAACAAAGCCTTCTCCCCCTCTCTATCACTCCAATCACTCTCCCAAATCCTCTCTCTCAATCCCTCTAATCCCATTCTCTAATTCCTCACTAACTCTCTCAATATAAACACACATACACACACACACCAAACCAACTCTACCACCACTCTCCCCATACCCTCCTTGCCCGAAATCCCACACACCCCCAGACACATAATGAGATACCAAATATATATATATATATATATATATATATATATATATATATATATATTTTATATATATATATATATATATATATATATATATATATATATATATATATATATATATATATATATATATATATAACCATTGATGTATACATATATATAGAGACATACATATATATAACTAATGATATAATATATATATGTATACATCAATGGTTATATATATATATATATATATATATATATATATATATATATATATATATATATATATATATATATATATATATATATATATATATATATATATATATATATATATATATACAATATATAGATAATATATTATGATACCATAGGATACATGACGAACACATTCTCTAAATAACATAAAATTTGAGATTTAATATCAAAATAATCATTTAAACAATATAACTAGATACAAGTGTCCAAAAATAGGATTTTCCCCACTAGGACGCAATACCATACAAGGACACCTAGAAGTCTCCAAATGGACACAAAACGGACACAAATGGAGACACAACCATGGGGCTCATTCCTATGGGTTCAAAATAGACCTATATGCATGTAGGAATAAAAATAAGAAGAGATTTATACCTCCCGGTAGATCGAATCTAGGAAAACCCTTCCTATACGACACCGACACGTAGGAATCTCCAAATGGACACGAACGAGCTCCGAATCCTCCCAAACTTGGCTAGCTCCTTCCTTTGCTTGAGTAGAGAAGAAAAGAAGAAGGTTGGGTGGAGGAATGGATTGATTTGGTAGAGAAATCAATAGAAACCCTCTCTAAAAAAATTGGAAAAGAACAAGAGAGAGAAAATGGATAGATAATGACAATGAGCCTTGAGCCGATCCTATCCATGTGTGGCCGGCCATAGGAGCTAGGTGTCCCCCTCTATGAAAAGTCTAAAACGCTCCCCACTAGTCTAATTAATTAATATTAGGAGAAGGGTTTAAGTCGGGGCTATTTTAGTCATGATTAAAACTCAAATCTAACTAAACCTACCATGAAATAATTAGTCTAACCCACTAACTAGAAATAATATCATGTGATCCATGCCTAACTAATGTGTGGGTCCCACTAGAGTCAAAACTATCCCAGGTCCCCGATACAAGTCAGATTGAGTTAAAATTCGAACCCGACTTAAATAACCCCAAAATAATATCATAAATAAATAAATAAATAAATCCAAAATAATTCTAAGGTAGAAAATGATAAAAATACCCCTGTTCATAAAAACTGGGGGTGACAAATCTATCCACCTTAAAAAAATTTCGTCCTCAAAATTAAAACAAACATACACTGAAATCACATGCAGAAACATAAAAATTTATACCTCAGGGCTCGAAGAGATAAGGGAAACGCTCCCGCATGTCATCCTCTCTCTCCCAGGTAGACTCACCTGGAGAGTGATGCCTCCATACAAACTGAACCAAGGGTATAACCTGGTTCCGGGGCACCTTCTTCCTACGATCCAGAATCTCTACTGGCTGCTCTGGATAGTGAAGAGTATGCCCCACCTCGATCGCTGAATGGTCCAATACATGGCTGGGACCTGCCACGTACCGCCTCAGCTGTGACACATGGAACACGTTGTGCACCCCCTCTAGCGTAGGTTGCAAGTCTAGTCGATAAGCCACTGCACCGACCCTCTCAAGGATAGTGAAAGGCCCGATGTAGCACGGACTAAGCTTCCCACCGCCGCCAAAGCGAATCGTGCCCCGTGTCAGAGAAATCTTCAGGAACACCAAAGCACTAGCCTAGACATAAAATAAACTCAGCACACATGACAAACAAAGTCACAAGCATCATAAACAGGAACTGAAACTAACCTCGAACTCTAACGGTCTCCGGTGGATATCGGCCCAATGCCGCTGCCTATCCTGAGCCAACCGAAGTCTGTCTCTAATCAACCTGACCTTCTCAACTGCATCCACTACCATCTCCGGTGCAAACAGCACTCGCTCGCCAACATCGTCCTAAGACAAGGGAGTACGGCATCTCCGTCCGTATAGAGCCTCGAATGGTGACATCTCTATACTGGCCCGAGAGCTGTTATTGTAAGCAAACTCTACCAGGTGAAGATGGTCCTCCCAAGAACCTTCGAGATCAAGCACACACGTGCGAAGCATATCCTCCAAAGTCTGGATAGTCCTCTCTGACTGCCCGTCTGTCTGGGGATGATAAGCGGTACTAAACTTGAGCGAGGTGCCCAAGCTAGCCTGTAAACTCCTCCAGAAGTGAGAAGTAGAACGGCTATCCTGATCTGAAACTATGCTCACAGGAACCCTATGCAATCGAACGATCTGACGAACGTACAGCTCTGCCAGCCTCTCCGTAGACAACCCCACCTTGAAAGGCAAGAAGTGGGCCGACTTGGTCAATCTATCAACTATGACCCAAATTGCGTCTTTCCCTCCAGGAGATCGCGGAAGTCCGGACACAAAGTCCATGGTGATGTACTCCCACTTTCACTCACGAATGGGTAGTGGCTGTAGCAACACACCAGGCCTCTGTCTCTCGGCCTTCACCTGCTGACATACCAAGCAGCGAGATACAAACTGAGCCACCTCCCGCTTCATGCCGTACCACCAAACGTGCTCCCTCAGATCTCTGTACATCTTGTTGGCCCCAGGATGCATAGAGTACTGAGAGCGATGTGCCTCCTGAAGAACCTCCTCCCGATGCTCCATACTCGAAACGCACAGTCTAGTACCGTGCCGCAGTGACCCATCTTCGGTAATAGAGAAATCGTCGAGCAACTCTGCCCGCACCTGCTTTCTGATGCTTCTCAGGGCAACATCATCATACTGTGCTGATCTGACTCTGTCCATCAACTCAGACTGAATCTGTAAGCCCCACATCTGTACTTCCATGCCCAAAATAATCACCTCGATTCCCAAACTGTCCAGGTCAGCCAAAAGATGACGATCTGCCGTCAGATATATAGCTACTGGATACCTGCTCAAGGCATCTACAACTACGTTGGCCTTTTCTGGATGGTACTACAAGGCGATATCGAAATTCTTCATCAGCTCGAGCCAACGTCTCTGCCGCATGTTTAGCTCCTTCTGAGTGAACACGTACTTCAAGCTCTTGTGATCAGCGAAGATCTCAACCCGCTCTCCATACAAGTAGTGTTTTTACAACTTCAAGGCAAAGATAACAACGGTCAACTCCAGATCGTGAGTCGGGTAGTTCTTCCCACGAGGACGATACTGCCTAGATGCATAGGCAATCACCATCCCGTGCTGCTGAAGAACACAACCCAAACCCCTGCCAGAAGCGTCGATGTAGATCGAGAAACCACCGGTCCCAGATGGTAATATCAAGATCGGAGCTGATATCAACCTCTTCTTCAGCTCATCGAAGGCGGCTTGACACTCCTCAGTCCACACGAACTCTACGTCCTTCCTGGTGAGTCTAGTCATCGGCTCCGCAATCCACGAGAAGTCCTGGATGAACTTCCGATAGTAGCCCACCAAACCCAGAAAGCTCTGAATCTCGGCAACTAAATTGGGTGTAGACCAAGACTCTACCGCTGCAATCTTCTTCTGGTCCACTGAGATCCCATCCTCGGTCACAATATGACCCAAGAACTTGACCTGGTCCAGGAATAACTCGTACTTCGAAAGCTTCCCGTACAACTGCTCCTTTCTCAGAGTCTCGAGCACAATCCTCAGATGCTTCTCGTGCTCCCCTGGCGTCTTCGAGTAGACCAAGATGTCATCTTTGAAGACCACCACGATCAAGGTACTGATGGAATACCTTGTTCATCAAGTTCATGAACACTGCTGGGGCATTGGTCAACCTAAATGGCATAACAGTGAACTCGTACTGGCCGTACGAAGTCCGAAAAGCTGCCTTCGGAATGTCTTCCTGTTTTACCTTCAGCTGATGATAACCGGACCTCAGGTCTATCTTCGAAAATACCCTTGCGCCGCTCAACTGATCGAACAAGTCGTCAATCCTCGGTAATGGGTACTTGTTCTGATAGTGAGGTTGTTGAGCGCCCTGTAATCGATACACATGCGCATCGTACCATCCTTCTTCGGTACAAACAAAACTGGCGCTTCCCAAGGTGATGAACTGGATCTGATGAATCCCTTGTCCTATAGCTCGTCGACTTGCTTCTTCAGCTCTGCCAACTCGCTGTTGTTGACCCTATAGACGTGCTGTGAAATAGGCTTAACACCCGGCACTAAGTCTATAGAGAACTCAATGTTCCTATCTGGCGGCATCCCAGGCAACTCTTCGGGAAAAACATCCATAAAATCAGCTATCAATGGATGCGGCAATGCCTGCCCCGCCAGAAAAGCTCCATAGAACCCATCTTCCGGCTCAGCTGCTCCCCAGGCAAACACAATCTCTGGCTCTCCCAACGGCCTAAACAGAACCCTACCTCCTCTACAGTTTATACTAGCATGGTGCATGCTCAACCAATCCATTCCGAGTACCATATCGTACCTCGGAAGGGGCATTACAAGCAAGCAAGCGCTCAATTCCCGGCCTCCTATAGTAACTCTCTGCCCCTTGCAGATATTGTTAACCTGGATGATGCCTCCCCCGGTCAATATCTTGCAAGTCCTATCCATATTCAACAATAATGTTGTGTCTCAGAGCAAAGAAAACAGACACAAAACTATGAGTGGCACCGGAATCAAACATGGCAAAAGCAGGGAATGAATCAAGAAGAACGTGACCTGCCACAACATCACCCACTCGCTCTAACTCCTTCTCTGCTGTCAAGGCGAACACTCTGCCCGTAGGGCTCCCCTCTGGTGCTGTACAAAGTGCTGCTGCTGGATCTGAAGTGGAGGACCTCTCTGCTGAGCTGCTGGTCCTCTAGTCTGCTGCGCTCTGTCTCTGACTCCACGAAGATAGCAATCCTTCATCTGGTGATCGGACGCCCCACAGTAAAGACAGACGCCCAAACTCTTCCTACAGGCCTCTCGAGTGTGCCTCGGCTTCCCACAGAAAGCGCACTGAGTAGCCTGCCTCTGGCCCTGTCCCTGGTGCTGCTGGGCACGCGCTGGTGCCTGCTGAAACTGTAACTGAGGCTGCTGCTGAAACTGCTTCTGCTGGAAATGAGGGTGCATCGTCGGCCCCGCACTCGAGCTCGCTCCAAGAACGTCGCTGCCCCTCTTTGGCTTGAGGCCGAAGTCCTCCTCTGTAATCTACGCCTCCATCAGGATCTGCTCGAAGTTCGTATCACGTCGCCCAGAGGTATGAGTACGTACTGCATGTATAAGACCCCTCCGGAACTTGCGGGCCTTGTACCCCTCATTCTAGATCAAACCGGGTACAAACCTACTCAGGCGAAAGAACTCCTCTGTATACTCGTCTACCGACGAGTTCCCCTGCACCAACCCGGCGAACTGTCCATCCAAAGCTGTCAAGGCCACATCTGGGTAGAACTTCTCTTTAAAGAGCCTCCTGAAGCTCTCCCAAGTCAAACCCCTCACCGACGCACGAGGATCCGTACAAAACTAAGTCAGCACTATATCGAAAAACTAGCTCGATGCAGATGTCACCTAAATCCCTCTCGAGACCTCTGCTAACTCTAGGCTCCGCTGGACATCCTCCAAATAGTCATCCGCATATAGGATACACTCGGTACCCTTGAACTCCTTCGAGTTCATCTTCCTGAAGTTTAGGTGCGTGCCAGGCCTCCCCTGACCCTACTGTTGAACTGTGGCACCCTAAACTGTACCCGGTACAACCGTCTCTACTGCGGCCATCGCCAGCTGATGTGAGTTCTCCATGCTCTATCGCAACACCTCTGCCTGTGCGCTCTGGGTCTGCAATATCTGCTGCAGAAGGGCCATCATCCCCTGAGTATCAGTCGGTAGCGGAGGCGGCGGTGGAAGAGTATCATGAATGACTATGGATGGTCCCGCTGCTGGAGGTGGAAGACCTTCTAGAACCGTCGCTGCTACTCCCGCCTGAGGGACATGAACTAAGGTGGCAGCTCCCTCAACTGCAGCTCCCGTAGTCGGAGGTAGAAGTCCTGCCGGATCGGGCCTCTCCGGAACAACGCTAGATCCTGCTGCCTGAGAGCGAGTAATCATCAATCTGAGGATAGATTGAAACAAGGAATCAATATGGCACATGATAGGAATATCAAAGAAGGACAATTAAATTTAATGCAAAAGAGTTGTCATGGTAATCAAAAGATCAGAAATTTCCTAAAATGTGATTGAGTAACTCCTATCATATCCTAGATCCTACGTCCTAATTACAGGCTCGTAATTAGTACTCTAAGTCGAGCACCATTACGAGATTGCACTAATTGCGACACTGCCCTGCATGGGCTTCCACAAAAATGTGTCACGACCCGCACCCTGATTAGGTGCACGAGCACGTGGTTTCGTCCAGCCTACGCTGCAGAATCGGCGGTAGAACGCTGTATATAAAGTCTGTAAATACTACGACTAAAATGGTATAAAAGTACATGTACAGTATATACACTCTAAATGGAGGTAACATAGCAATACAGTCTCAATCACAAAGTAACACTAAGGTAGATAACATGGGAAGGAAATATGATAGATGAAAATAGGAAATAAGTTTAAGATCCCACACAAGCCCAGAGATATACACAACAACACAAAGTCACAGAAATATAATATAAAAATCTACAACCTAAAAAGTACTAGCTGGCTCGCAGACCAGGCAAACCTAGCTAAGCTACACTACTCTGGGTGTGCAAAGTCTAGTGTTTCTACTAACAAGCCACGGTCCAGGTCTACTCTATCAGACTCGACCCCATAATAGGTTGGGCAATTTGCCTACATCTGTAATATATCAACGGTACTCTGTCAGGAAAATGAGCAAGTACAAACACCAACAGCAGTTCTATATAAATTGACAAATTCTATAAGAGACAGTATAATGAAATACAAAACAAAGATATAGGATGACTTGGGAACTATTCAAAAGCCGAGTTACAACCCTTAAACCAAACAAGGACCGGGGTTGTAACCCTTCTTCCGAACAGGACTTAGTCTCCAATCAAGGTACAGTATAAAGGCATATAGAGCATGTGAGTAAATGAAATCATAGCTTGGTGAGAAAAGTACTGAAAGTAGAGCTGAACTGGATATAAGATACGATAATAAATATAAAATGTGACTTGAATTATTAGAGCGATATGTGATCGGCTTTAGGTAAGTGACAAGATAGGTTATCCACTTGGCCCGACAATCACACGAAAATCTTACAAAAAGTCATGCCGGCCAACCTGGATAACAAGCACACGGAGGAATCTGCTACACCCTACATGAGGTGAGAGTGGCGCAAGCAAAATAATGACATGAGGCTTTGATCACATAACCCCTAATAATTCCCCCATTCTCGAATAGTATTACGGATCCGGACATGGCACGTCATGACACGGGATTCAAAAGCAGGGGGCCAGCCCACTCCCAAATCGATGTCTATATAAGTACACAAAACACAAAATATCATGCACCAATATACCAAGAAATTCCAGGAATAACATCTCATGACAGGATCCGACGTATACTAGTCCGTGAACTATCGTGTCGGGAATCATGTAAGACACTACAACTGAATCGGATATAGTAGATATCAAGACAATAAAAACTATTAGTGAATGTACTCGCCTATGGTCCTGAGCTGATAAGGTGAACAGACGCTCAGAGTAACCACAGACCTAAATGAGAGATACTATAAGTCAAACAGGGTTTTATAATGAAAAGGAAAACTAATTTAAGTCATGATATACAAGTCTAAGTCAAACTAGGTCAATCTAGGTCAACCTGGGTCAAATTGGATCATACTAGATCATACTAGGTCATACTAGGTCACTGGGAGTCAATCCAAGTCAAACTAGGTCAAACGGGGTCAAAGGTTGACTTATAGTTGACTTTTGGTCAACTGGTCAACCCTGGTCAACTCTGGTCAACTCTGGGTCAACCCTAGGTCAAACTAGTTTAATGTTGACCAACATTTGACTTTCAGTCAACTGGTCAACTCTGGTTTGGTTTCGGTCAATTCTAGTCACTTATAGGCTAAGTTTGACTCTCGGTTGACTTTTGTTGACTTTTGGTCAAAATGGTCAACCGAAGTCAAAACTAGTCTAGGAGCACTATATCTGACCATTACCAACCAAAGAAACCAAATTCTAACCATATCTTGAACCCTAAACTCATATACCTTAGCTAATGGCAATTACCTACTACTACCCTTTACAAGGTATTCCCGATACCTTGCCCATTACAAAGGAAACCCCGCTAATTCTCAAGATATTAGCCTAAGCTCCTTAGGGTAGCTAGATACTATCCTATCTAGGGTTTACCTACCAAGAAGTAGGGGTTTCCTAGATATCTTGTCCATCTTAGGACACATGTGGTTTATCCTCATTACCTTATTCTATATTGTTCTCATATCTAGCAAGACACCTACACACACAACACTCACTTATTCACTCACAACATATGGTTCACACATAGGCTCTCCTATAGGTTCACACCTAGGCTCACACACGTATGGTATATAGGCTCACATATAGACACCTATATAAACTCACACACACATACCCATATATAAACACATATAGGTTCACCTATTGACTCACATATATGGGTCAACATGGGCTGATTTGGGGTTTGCTTAATGGCTGAATCTAAGGGCTAAATATAGGCTGATATGGGGTTGAACTCTAAGGCTGTTAAGGCTGAACAAGGGCTGGTTTGGGGCTATTTTGGGGGGCCAATGGTTGTCCTAGATGGGGGCTGAATTGGCCTATTCTAGGTGGCTGTCAATGGGGCTAAACCCCGCCTCCAACACACTGCCAAGCAGTGTATTACTGCTGCTGTTGCTGAATGAAAAAGCCCCCTTTGGGGACTGTTTAGGACTCCAGAAATCTGTCCCCTGTGTGGGGACTGATACTCCATTAGTTGTCGTTTCAAACACAGCCCTCTCCCCCTCTCTATCACTCCTATCACTCCCTCAAATCCTCTCTCTCAATCCCTCTAATCCCATTCTCTAATTCCTCACTAACTCTCTCAATATAAACACACATACACACACACCAAACCAACTCTACCACCACTCTCCCCATACCCTCCTTGCCCGAAATCCCACACACCCCCATACACATAATAAGACACCAAATATATATATATATATATATATATATATATATATATATATATATATATATATATATATACATAGAGACACACACAGATATATATATATATATATATATATATATATATATATATATATATAGAGACATACATATATATATATAACTAATGATATATATATATATATATATATATATATATATATATATATATATATATATATATATATATATATATATATATATATATATATATATATATATATATATATATATAGATAATAGATTATGATACCATAGGATACATGAAGAACACATTCTCTAAATAACATAAAATCTGAGATTTAATATCTAAATAATCATTTAAACAATATAACTAGATACAAGTGTCCAAAAATAGGGTTTTTTCCCACTAGGACACAATACCATACAAGGACACCTAGAAGTCTCCAAATGGACACGAAACGGACACAAATAGAGACACAACCATGGGGATCATTCCTATGGGTTCAAAATAGACCTATATGCATGTAGGAATGAAAAGGAGAAGAGATTTATACCTACCGGTAGATCGAATCTAGGAAAACCCTTCCGATACGACACCGACACGTAGGAATCTCCAAATGGACACGAACGAGCTCCGAATCCTGCCAAACTTGGCCAACTCCTTCCTTTGCTTGAGTAGAGAAGAAAAGAAGAAGGTTGGGTGGTGGAATGGATTGATTTGGTGGAGAAATCAATAGAAACCCTCTCTAAAAAAATTGGGGAAGAACAAGAGAGAGAAAATGGATGGATAATGACAATGAGCCTTGAGCCTATCCTATCCATGTGTGGCCGGCCATAGGAGCTAGGTGTCCCCCTCTATGAAAAGTCTAAAAATCCCCCTACTAGTCTAATTAATTAATATTAGGAGAAGGGTTTAAGTCGGGGCTATATTAGTCATGATTAAAACTCTAATCTAACTAAACCTACAATAAAATAATTAGTCTAACCCACTAACTAGAAATAATATCATGTGGGCCATGCCTAACTAATGTATGGGTCCCACTAGAGTCAAAACTAACACGGGTCCCCGATACAAGTCGGATTGAGTTGAAATTCGAACCCGACTTAAATAACCCCAAAATAATATCATAAATAAATAAATAAATCCAAAATAATTCTAAGATGGAAAATGACCAAAATACCCCTGTTTATGAAAACTGAGGGTGACACTACACGCCAAGACATAGGTACAATCCACAAAATCCACCTTGTCGGACAACCCCGACATAAGCAAAACTCTAATCCTAACCCTAGCCGCCCATTGCCCTGATCCCGTCCATCGCCGTACCTTTTTCCCGGTGAACCAGACCAACCATCTCGACCCAGACTCTCTTTGCGTCTAGCAACCACACGTGCCACCATGCCAGCTATTTGCAAAGAACAAAAATATATATGGTTCTTTATTACAAACTTAGAAAAGAGTACAAGAGTATAATTGATTTTGTGGAAATACAAATATAGAAATCTGATCAGAAGATGATCACTTTATCCCTTGGACGATGTGATATAGAAGGCACGAGCCTCTGGAGGATACAACAGCACTTTAGCAGGAGATTATGATCATTCTTGATACATTTAGATTGATTTGAAACTCTATTTATAGAGTTCTTGAAATAACTGTTTAACAGTTATTCTGGGTTGCGCGCATTTCAGGTTACGCGCCTCATGTTCACTTGCACGAACGGTTGCACTAACTGTTGTGGATGCGTGAAATCATTTGATTGAGATGCGCATGGTCGTAAGCAGTGTAGTGGGCACGTTCTGTGAAGTTAGTGGCTTGCGTGCCATGTCACTCTGTTTTGAATACTGTTTGATCACCTTGCGTGAGCTTTATTAGGTTACACATGGCACAATGTAGCAACTTGCGCGAGCGGTTGCACCAACTGCTGTAGATGCGTGGCATCGTTTGATTGAGATGCACGTGGTCGTGAGCAGTATAGTGGGCACGTTCTGCAAAGTTAGTGGCTTGTGCGCCACGTCACTCTGTTCTGAATACTGTTTGATCACCTTGCGTGAGCTTCATCAGGTTACGCATGGCACAATGTAGCAACTTGCGTGAGCGGTTGCACCAACTGCTGTAGACGCGTAGCATCATTTGATTGAGATGCACGTGGTCGTGGCAGTGTAGTGGGCATGCTCTGCGAAATTTGTGGCTTGCGTGCCACGTCACCCTTTTTTAAAATAAAAGTTGATCAAGTGATGCCAATTAGCCAGGCTACGCATGGGCGCAACCCAACAACTGGCGCTTTTAACTAGGTCTCTTGTGCTGTGCAGATTAATTCTCATGCTACATAATGACTTGCGCGAACCAGCTGTCAGTATTAATTATATGCTGACAAAATCTTCTCGAGCGCCACGTTGCGCAGGATTCGAACGGATTTTCCTTGATCTCCGTGCTATCAGCTGTCAGAAAAATGATGACACCGTAACAGCTTCTCGAGGAAGTGAGCCTCGTGTCGCTCGCGCAACCTGACTCCTGCACAACCTGACCTCTGCGCAACCAGATGTCGGCGCAACATAATGGTTTGGTGCCATTTTGATGATCTAACACTTTAATAGGTGGCGTAGCTTTATTTTAGCCTACAAGATCCCCTTCAAAGCTTTCAAAACTTGACAATACTTTAAAGTTTTGAAATACTTTGAATTATTCTAGTTTTGTTTGGATTGCGCCAGTCAACTCGAGCCCGCTTCTTCAGCATAAGTTGTGCGGTTCATCCTCATTTATAAAGCTATAAAAACCGTACTCTTTGGATTTTTTTCATTCTTCACCATCGTTCTATCTTCTTCTCTGATCTTTGAGAACTTCGATTGACAACAATGGCACTCAGGCGCTTTGCTGCTGAGAAAGGTAAAACTGTGGCCGAATCATCCATGCGAGTTCCGTCTTTGTCACGCCGAGAGACGGCCAACCCGGCTTTGGAGGGTAAGCATTCGACTATAGACCCAATTATCGACCATCCTACTGATCATCGGCCACCCTATTTAGGGTTGGCTTGATTCTGACAATGTGTGCCCGCTCTTTTTAGAGTTGGACATACTCCATAACTTGTGCTTCCCTTATTAGGGTTTAGTTGCTGTCGACATGCATTGTGCATCATTTCGAAAAGTTGTGCTGTCTTTTGGGTGCAATTTTGATACGTTGCACGACAAAATACGGCACAACCTGATTTTGCGCAACCTGATTACTGCGTATGCTGAGTGCGGCGCAATGTGAGGGTCGCGCAAAAAATAAAGCATTATATATTTGGTTCATTCCCAACGATGAACCTATTTTTGGGGCATTTTTTTTTTTCGAAACGTCTTTTTCTTCTCTCCCTCGTTAAGTGATACGCGCCCATTTATTGGGAAGACGAAGAGCCGACGGGGGCTGACCTTCGCTGTATATATATGGGCATGATGCCCAGCCTCCATCTTCATTCACTCTTATGGCTTCCAAAGAGAACATGAAGCAAGGGACGAACAACCATGACAAAGGCAAAGCTTCTGAGAAAAAGTTACACTCTACGACTGCGGAGTATTTGCTAGAAGCTGACCCGTCCCTGAGGGCGGAGAACTTTTCGACTATTTTGGCCTGACCCCAACAGTCCTCGCTCATTCTAGAGGTGGGCCATCGTCTTCTTCCGAAGAACGTGGCACATTAGAACATAGGGAAAGATTCCTCTGATTGATGCATCGTTCGGGAATCCATAACATGGAGGAATTGGACGCTGCCTTACATCAGGCTGATGATGGGAAGAAGAAGTGACATGATATGAGAGCATCATTTTGCATAATGGCCAAAGTGCCTATGTCTATAGTGTCTGTCCACTTTTCTATTATGAAATAAAAAAATTAGACCTTATTAAATCCTGGCGCATTTGAGCTTTTTTGTATAACTGTCTTGACACGTTAACTTTTTTCGGTTCTGATAACACAAACTTCTGAACGACATGTAGCACTTTTTGTGCTTTCGTGCTTTATTCTTCCCTAAATATACACCTATGGACGTGCATAATGTTTCAACCTCCATTACATATAAATAGTTAAAAAGTTGAACCACAAACTTTTAACACAAACTTTTTCTGTATTTCTTCCCGAAATATACACCTATGGACGTGCATAATATTCTGATAACACAAACTTTTACTGTATTTCTGATGTTTGTAGGGGACCAACTGACAAAACTCCCCAGAACTGGCATTGGTGATCTTGGATGCTATGAAGTTGAACCACTTTGACACACACATCAGAGAGCTCAGGACTCTTCATGTTAAAAAGGGCTTCCTCAAGATGGTAGGAAGGGCCTTTATACATGAGAGTTGGACGGTGCAGACGGAGAATTAGAAATCGTATCACGAGGGTGATCTCATTCCTACTTATTATGAAGGGTCGTCTCCCCTCCACCAGTTGTATTGACAGCAACTTTTTTTCAAACTGCTGTACTCTATGGTTCTCCTCTCATCTTTCTGTGAGAGAAGACCAAAGTTGATTTCGTTATCTTGCTCGCTGCTTCAGGTCGAGACGACAAGGAACTGTCACCAACAAGAAGATCCAAAGATGTAATAGACCTTCATTTGTTAGATTAGAATGAAAATCTGAGATGTAATAGATTTCTATCAAGATGTATCTATGTTTTTAAAGAAGAAATAAAGAGTGATTTTCTTTTCTTTATGATCTGATTTGATGTAATGATATAGAAAATAGAATCCAGAGGTAATGTAGACGTGAACTCTTTTTTCTATTGACAATCTTCAAGTCGACTGGAACTTAAAGACAAAAGATCGTGTCTAAAAAGACAATATTTGGATTTACCATAAAGAAAAGACATCTTTTAAAACAGCTGGGTTTCAAAAGACGGAATTGATAATTTGGATAGACTCCACGGGGATTTTGAGTTTTTATTATCTATAGCTTTATTTACGAAAAAGTAAATAAGTGATAATAAATGTAGACCCATTCCCGCAATGAAGTAGAGATGGAAAGACTGATGAATAAGCATGCCTTTTCAAGGAAAGGTCGTTTCGATTCCTGAGACAGAATGTTTGGCTTTTCTATTTATAAATAGTATGGAACTTTTCTGAGAGCATCATTCACCCCTTTGCTTTCCTTTGCAAAATGTCTTCAGAAGAAATGCCTAAGGAGATGGGAGTTATCCCAAAGATTAAAGCAGCCCCCAACACTCCTTCCGACGAGCCTCCGCTTCCTACTCAACCAGAAGTCGGAGAAAGCTCGGCTATTCCAGGAGAGAAGCAGGATATTCTTGCCGAACTGGTGGAGACTGGAAGAACTGTTGAGGAAGAAGCCTGAGGAAAGTTGCCTGTGAACTGCTGGTGTCATCGGACAATAATGTCTTTGAGCTTCTTGCGAAATATGTTTTCAATTAAGAGGGCTCTGGTCCTCATTAATTTTAGGTATTTCCTTTTATCTAAATTTATGCAAATAAAAAGGAATTTTATTTACATTCTGTGTCTCTATGTTGATATTTCTTTTTTGTCTTCAAATATAATATTTCTTGAGAAATTTTTCATTAATGGGCATCATGGCGATTTGACCATCCATACCAGTCAATTAATAAGCTCTATTGGAGAAAACTTTGCTTACAATGTAGGGAGCTTCCCACTTTGCTTTGAATTTGCCTTTGCTCATGTACGTCATAGTCAAAGGACGTCTGACGGTTAGAACTAATTCTCCTTTCTGAAATGTTCGGACTTTGACTTTACGGTTGAAGGCTTTTGATAGACGAGCTTGGTATAACTCAATATGTTGTTGAGCTAGGACCGTTTCTCGTCAAGCGCTTCAAGCTCCTGAAGTCTCAGTCGATCATTGTTTTCGGTTGTGAGTTCATTAGCAATGGCAATCCTTAGAGAAGGGATCTGGATTTCCAATGGCAAGACGGCTTCGCATCCAAATACTGTCACGACCCGCACCCATTTTTTTTTCCGGATACGAGACGTGTCCAAGCCAGCCTACGCCGCAGAGTCGGCGGTAGAACGCTGTCACGGCCATGATGATCAAAATCACAAATAATGCTCATTCACAAAATTAATATAAACTTACAATATTCCAAGTTTTACATTTGTAGAAAATATAAACTTGTACAAATATTGGAATGACTTCAACTCATCTATCTAGCTAGTCTCTAGGCTTTTCGTCTGCAAGTACACCGGTTACTCCCCAAGCTAAGTGAATCCACGGCTAACCTGAAAAATATTGGTTTCCAGTCAGGAATGGAATGAGTACAATTCACTGAATGCAGTTCCAATATATGAAAATGACTATATAACAGAGGTTAGCCTTTAGGCATATGATACATGAAATAATATAAAGAAAGATAGAATAAAGTTGAATACTAAGAACAAAAATGAAATACAATAAAATACTCACCATCTGACCGACTGAAGTACCTTTGATATATGATCGGTCTCAGGACAATTATGCGATACGGTCTACACGGTCTAAAGTTACACGGTCTAAAGTTACACGGTCTACAGTTATACGGTCTACATGAAATACTGCAATAAAGAAACACTATCTACAAAAATAATAATCACGGTCTACACGATCTACACAGTATAAATGCAATAATAATCACGGTCTACACGGTCTACAAGAAATAAATGCAATAAAAAAATACTGTCTACACTGTATAAAGCAAGAATAAATCACGGTCTACACGGACTAATACAAGAATAAATCACGGTCTACACGGTCTAAGGTCAGATCACACATCGTTGGTACTTCACCTCCCGACACAACAAGGAAAAAAATCAACATAAAACTGAAATCACATATCTATCGACTAAACACTGATGTATAGTAAAGATCAATATTGAAAACAAACAATAAACTGTACTCGCCTGTGGTCCTTTGCTGGTGAAACCGATAGTCCAAACCACTCAATGTGCCCCAATAGTCAAAACTCGTACAACAATCCCCGGATGCTGAAATAAACATTACAAATATTCTTATAATAGTTAAATTAGCAAGGATTAACTGTCCTTAAGTCCAATTCCGGACACAGGGGCAAAACGATAATTTTGGGCCAAAATGGTGTCCGCCGTTGGACCCCGCTTTGCACCAAAAAGTGTGTCAGAGTCAATGGTCTCTAAAGTCGTCAAACTATATGTCTCCGAATTTTTTTTGACTATACGAACCAAACGATATGTCCAATTTTGGATTCCGGTGGGCTGTGCACAAAATCACCCGTTGAATCGGACCGTAGGGCCCGCAAAACAGCGATCCGATCAACTGTCTCAGAATCGGACCAAACTTGGCATACAGGACCAGAAAAATGATACAGTCCTGCTAGCACAAGTTTTGTCTCGATCTGACGAGTGTGCACAAAGTAATTGAGAAATTTGCACAAAGGCCGATACGGTAAATTTTGACGGATATGCATCAAATTCGTCGCGCACACGCAACCAATTTGAATTCCGTCAAAGCCCACACGTCCACGAAGCCGTTACGCACCTTTCGATGATTTCGGTTCGCGACCACGTCGCCCGGATTGGCGGGACGCACGTCGTATCGAAGAGTTTTTTTAATATTTTTAATATTTTAAAAATAGGTTTTTTGCCAAATTGGGAATCCGATTTCTCGACGTACAGTCGACGAAATCAAATTTCGTAAGTTGGGTTATAGAGCCCTATAGGTTGTCTAGGACTGCCTTCAAAAAGTTTTCGAAATCCCCTAATGTTTAGTTCAAAAAAGCCTGTCAAGTTGGATGTTTGACTAATCTCTACTGTTCGGAAACAATAATTTTTGGTCGAAATCGTTTGGATTTTTCGAGAGATTCACTATCCATCTACAAATTCTATTTGTTAGGACTCTGAGTGGGTTATATAGGCTGTCCATATGATTTTACGAAATCGAAAATTGTCGATTATACGCGAAGAAATAAAATAATGCAATTGGTACCTTGGTGTATCGCTGCTGCTGTCGTCTCTTTGCTCCGACGCGCGCGTGCGGTCCTGGCCACCGGCAGTGGCCTCTCGGCGGCACGCGGAGGCCGGACAGGGTCGCCAGGGTGCCTGGTCGACGCGGCGTAGGGTTAGGGTATGCGAGATTCTCTCGATCTCTTATATATATGCAGCGTATTCCTTTGTTCGGGTCGGGCATTGGGAGTTCAGCCTGGGATTTCCTCTCGTGTTTTTGCTTTGAGCGATTGGGGAGAAGCCCATGCGCGGGTTTGGGGTAGCTCAGCTGAGCGACTGTGGGCTGCTTTTGGTTATTAATATTATTATTATTATCATTATCTCTTTCCTTATATATATATATATATATATATATATATATATATATATATATATATATATATATTATTATTATTATTATTATTATTATCATTATCTCTTTCCTTTATATATATATATATATATATATATATATATATATATATATATATATATATATATATATATATATACACACACACACATATATCTATCTAACTAACACACTCATATATTTATATATACACTAAAGCTCCACAAAATCTAAATAAACCCCAATATTATCCATTCCTGGTGTAGGCCTTATTGGTGTGTATATATATATATATATATATATATATATATATATATATATATATATATATATATATATATATATATATATATATATGACTATCTATAATAATATTTAATTGACAAAAATAATATAACCAATAATAATAAAATAATATTATATATATAATAACCTCAATAAAATAATAATAAATATAACAAAATATAATAAATTAATAATGGTGTATATACCATTATATACAGTCTAAAAAAAATCCTAAAATGTACGAAGACCTATTTTATACAAAAGTCACTGAATATCACTAATAATAATATTTATAATATTTAATTAACGAATACGAAAATATTCATTAAATCATTAAAACAAAATACAACACCCTGATACCAAATTCCATCAACACGAATACCATTGGACGTGACGCATGACACATGGGCTTGGGCTTGCTTTGGGTCCAATCTGGACTAGTTCGGTACAACCGGGTTTCCTAAAACTCAATAATATAAATAATAAATAAATAAATCTTCGGTAAGGGTTAAGTCGCAACTTGGCCTAGTTTTCCTAATTAGGACATCATTATGGCTCGGTCTTCCCTATCGGGGCTAATACACTAGCCAAAGCACGCCATGGCACTATCCGTGCCACGATTTCTCGTCACCGTGTACTCCAAAACTCCATCATGGCTAAAATTATCTACCGTAATAATTAACTAAATAATTATTTATAAAATTATAAAAATCACCATTTAATTCAAATAAATAAATAAATAAAATATTAGAAAATTTCGGGAAGAGGGATTACAAATCTATCCACCTTAAAATAATTTTGTCCTCGAAATTTAAGGGAAGGGTCCATCAGCTATGATAGGTGACGGTTTCTATTAGCTATCATCTATTCTCATGGTCATTTCGTACTACGAATCCTTGAGAGTTTCTACCCACCTTGGGTCACACTACTCCCTCAAATTTCATGTCGCTAAAACTTTATAACTTCCAACTAATTGCTAAAAATTTCTACTAATAAATATTACTGTATATGGCATCTACAACCCTCTCTTATCTATCAAGTGACCCAAAAACTTAACAAGCAGCAAATTTGTACAAGTAGCTAAGAATATTGGTAAATTTTAATAAGCATGACCATTCGTCGCTCTGCAATAAGAAAGATAGGATGATAAGGAAGATTAATCGGGAGCAATATGAAGTTCCAGAGCGGTAGATAGTATCCAATGATGCAGGCAGAAAGAAGGTTTATAAGCCATTGACTTATTTGCTAGAGTGGTCTACTCTAGTCCAGTCACTTGCTAAATTGAAGAACCCTTCGTTTCTTATAGGAGCTTGCCATCCGTGTATTACAGAAGTTCCGTTCTCGAAATTCTGAACAGGTTCCGTAATAGAATGAAATTTGAGAAATCAAGATTACGATCTATTCCGTGGTTATTTAAACACACGAGCAAGGGATAAATGCAATACAAGATCGTATCGCGACTTCCGGGTAGATGGAATAATAGTTACAAAAGACATCACATTCTAAGAGGGGAAGACTACATAGTAGGTATAGGGATCTATTTCAAATAGTTTATTTTTTTGGGATTTTTTGACTTTCATCCCACTTATTAATATGCATTTGTACTTACATCCCATTTTTTAATTTTTTTAGACTTACATCCCACTTTTTGTCACTAAAAGTATTTATTTTGTCACGAAAAGTATTCGTTTTGTCACAAAAACTATTTTTCGTGACAAAAGTGGGATGTAAGTCAAATAAAATTAAAAAGTGGGATGTAAGTACAAATTCATATTAATAAGTGGGATGAAAGTCAAAAAATCCCTATTTTTTTAGTCCAAATATGGTGGTATGCATAGATGGGTTTTACTGGATCATAATGGATTCCCTAATTTGGACATCAGTCGTCGGTTGGATGAACCTTGGACTTCAATCTATATTGACTGGGCAAGATCCTAATGATAAAACTATTTCTGCTAGGTTAGGGTAACCTAGAATAAGTTTCAACCCAATTGGTTGAGCTAGTTGCCAGTCAGGTTGGTTAAATAGGTTCTTAAAACCCAAAAATGCGCCTTCAATGACTTTTGTGTTTAAGTAGCACGAAAAGGCACAATTTAGTGGCATGCTAGTGACATGTGCGTAGTGAGCTTCGAGTAGATCACAACCATATATTGGGTCAAAAGATTTGAGTCGAAGTTGAGCCTCTATTTGTAGTCGGGAAGTTTATCGGTACTATGGTAAGGGTTATAGCTTGTCCTTTTTGACCTGAAAGTCGTACCATAAAAATAGAGTACAAGGGGACGTGTTTGAGTAGGACATGATATACCTAGATGAAGATGGACTCGTCCAGATCTTGCATATAAAATTTGTTGGGCGGTAAGAGCTAGTATTACGCTCCGAATATTAATGACACGGCCGGGGACACAAAACGATCTCAATGGAAAGTGGGAGTCCATGAGTCACTAATTATCATCATAATGGAAATTATTCTCCTGAATCGGTAATCCTCGCATACCCTAAAATTTTAGAAGGCTTACGGTCTACCCGCCTTAGAGGCTAGGACATGGTTTTAGGAATAATGAGGTTAGAAGAATTCTAAAGTCCAGGTATCGCACCTCGACTCTTAGTAATAAAGAATCGGGTACGGCATAGCAGAATACGGTAGATATAAGTCAAGTCAAGGATCATTTCTCAATAAATGGGAAACGAGTGTGTACAATGACACACGGTCGATAAAATAGAATGACCTACTCGTCCACAGTATACAAGAGTTATCGACGGGATAACCAACTCTAAGGCACATCTTATGAAAAGATTTTCTAACAACTGAGTCATGAATTTCTATTTGTGTCAAGATGCCAGATTATTGTCACAAGGGTTCTAGTGGTATGGGCTGTAGTGCTCATGTATTACTGTTGACAACTGGTAGATCATAACATGATAGGGTATTTAAGCTCTGGTATTGGCTAATCTAGTGACTGTGGAGGTTCCCATACTACTTAGGTCTTAATAGTAAAATTTACATAACTAGGGTAATATTTGTTGGAAACCAATCTCGGGATGAGTGCCTACCATAGTCACGGTAAATGTTTGTCCTTACCATTGTCTGCTCATCTCATGTCTAAACTGTAGGCTTTGGTCGAGAAACAGTTGAGTCAAGGCATAAGGATTTCTAGTTAAGGCAATATTCAAGAAAAATATTTAGAGACTCACAATGAATTGTTTCATGAGAATAGATAGTCTCCTGGTTTGGCATTTCGACTAAGGGTAAAATCCTAATCATTCTCAAATTTAGATGGTTAGAAGGCCTAAATAGCAGTTTGAGGGCCGAGAGGAGAACGAGTAACTCAAGGCAAGGTTCTAGTCACATGGCTGGCCGATGGTAGCTACACTTGTGTATACAACTATCATAGCCATGGGGATACTCTGTATCGCTCTACCAATTATGAGCTCTCGTCTTTCCAAATCAGTGAAAGATAAAAACAATAGAGTTCAAGGGAGATGTCACTAAATACAATTACGAGATTCAAAGACGAATGTATAATTCAAGAGAAATTGTCAATACAGTCGCGAATGAGATCCTAGAGACATCTACATCTCAATCCACGTAGGTTAATCAGAAGAAGAGCGAACCGGGTGCACTACGGTTGATCAGATCATAATACATCGATTCTGATTAGACAATATGTTAGTAGGCATCCCCACTAAACATATATCTTGAATCAAACTCGAAAACTGAGTGAGCTTGCAAAACTAGGGTGTAATAGCAGCATTGGTCAAGATATTCAAAACACAAGTATGCGAGATTTTTGAAAGAAGGCACAAGTAGTTCAAGTTTTGTGAGAATCAAAACCTTACTTGGTGTTCTTGCCTATATAGTACTCTTCCTACTATCTTTTATCCATAAGACCTTGGTCGATTAATGGGTTATGGACCTCTAAATTTTATATTCTGGATAAACCTATTAGTGTCAGTCAATATCCTTGTCAATAGGTTACAAGGACCACGAAATGCTAGATCGGGAGATGTGCTACCCAACTTACAAAACTTCTACTAATATTGGCTTCGGATCTTATGGGACATACATGGCATTGTCCTATCCTCCATAGTATCCTAAACTTGTAATCACGTCTGAAGTCATTTCATCAAGAGTTATGTCTCGCCCGTATACTCGGGCTGTGGTAAACCCATGGATTCGTGATTTCAGGGTGATATGCTATCTGATACTTTACCTTATATTAACACAAGGGTGACTACGGTCAAAAGAGGACCACTAGTGTCACTCCCCGTTCTCGAAATACGTATTTTTATATGTACAACTCATATATATATTTATTTAATATTTATCATGTATTATCCTGTATTTAAATTCCTATAATTTTATGTTAATTAATTATCTGCTCTTTAATTTTCATGTTAATTAATTATCTGCTCTTTAATTTTCATGTTAATTAATTTCCTGTAATTTTATTCCTGCATTTTATTTCTGTATTTTATTTCCTGCTGTTATTCCCTGTTTTTAGTCTTGCTTTTGGGTTCGGCCTAGGATGGTTCTTCTCGGGTTCAAGATGGATCCGAATGAACCCGACCCAATAAAACCCCCACCTACCACCACCCTTCCTATTTAAAGCCCCCATCTCCTTCTCTCTCCTCATAAACTCTCCTTCACCATTACTTCTTCTTCTTCCTCATCACTCTCTCCACCAACCAACAGCAGGCAAGTACATCTTGCTTCTTGCTTCCGCTTGGAGAACCATTTTTATGGTTCATTTGTCTTCCTCTCATGATCCTGAGAGAGTTTAGTACTTAGCATTTTTGATTTCTTTGGCTTGTTTCTTCTAGATCTAAGTTGTTGTATTCTCGGTTGTTCATGGGTTTTGATCTCCCAACCTGGCGTGTATTCTCGGTTGTCCATGGGTTCTGAACCATGGGAACTTCATTTCTGGCTTGGAACGAAGGTTCAGTCACGCACATGTCTTTACGTGTCTGCGTGAATTTTCAGTCATGCACACGTCTTTACGTGTCTGCGTGAATTTTCAGTCACGCACACGTTCTTACGTGTCTGCGTGAATTTTTAGTCACGCACACGTTCTTACGTGTCTGCGTGGATTTTTAGTCACGCACACGTTCTTACGTGCGTGCGTGAATTTTTAGTCACGCACACGTTCTTGCGTGTCAGCGTGACATTTTAGTTACGCACACGTCTTTGCGTACGTGCGTGGATTTCTTATCACTTTCCACGCTCACTTTTCACGCTCACGCTGTGCGTGCGTGAGTTACTTTTCACGCTCACGTTATGAGTGCGTGAATTATCCTTCACGATCACGCTGTGCGTGCCAACGTGAACCACTTTTCATGCTCACGCTGTTTATACGCACACTCCTACCTACTAGACTTGGCATACTTTTTACACGTATGATTCTTGCGTGACTTGTTGACCTTAGCATAGACTTGTTGGCGTGACTTGTTGGCCTTAGCCTAGACTTGTTGGCGTGACTTCCTGACCTGGGTGTTTTTATTTGTTCTATAATTTATTCATTTAATGGTGGCATGATAATTCCCCTATTATATCCTTACGCCTTTTTATGAACTCGATAATCTTAGCATGTTAATACTTTTGATACATATGGTTGTGTAGAACGTGCCCTGTGTCTTGATTGGTTCATGGATACCCAGTAAGACTGGAACTTGACCTTGAGAGTTATAGACTCGACCCATTTAATACTAATTGACTTTCATGCCTTGTCACCATTGATGACGATGGTTATCTTGACTAAAATTGATCATGCGTTCCTTGTTGGAACTAAGAGACTGGCTAGTCGTCTTATTGAATTGAATGAATGAGACACGTTCATGATATGAACTATTGTAATCGACTGGCTGATCTCGAATATTGACATACAGGCACATGCAGGCTTCAAACTATTTATTTATTTATTTATTTTACAAAAGAAGCATGTGTACTTTATGGTCAAGGTATGATTATTCCGTGGTTAGTTTGGATTGTTGCATTACGCTATGTAAGACCTGCAACCTAACCGCACTGGTATCGTTGTAGAGTTGCACATATCGTACCCCGTACGAAAGTACTCATTTGAATGACCATGATCCACGGTATAGGATTTCACTAAACGTAGAGACTATTAAGTTAAATAAAATAATGATTGCATGGAGAGAATGGATCCCCGAGTTCTTACATGGCAGCCCCCTTGGGACTAGTAGTGCCCGACAGGCCGGCTGGTTCCCACAGATACTGTAAACCTGCCACACGGGCAGGGAGCGGTATCTGCTTATATTATTATTGTGTATTGTATATTGATGATGGGCGTCCTGCTGGGACTCGTCTAATTCATGATTGGCATAATTGATTGACTGGATAGACTAGCCTTGCTCGCACATAGTAAGAACTGAGGAATCCCTAATTGTATAATTCCAGGATAACTTGGGACTCACAATAGCAAGCCGTAGGGGTTGATTGGCCGTTCAAGATGATTTGTTTGTGTACTGTACCTACTCTGTTGCCTAACTAAGATGATCAGAATGTCAGGACATGACGGGCCAACTTCTGTCCTTGTTTGGTTGGGAGGTTGGTTCGAAGTGTCGTGATGTTATGTGAATCCTAGTGGAAAGCAGAGATCTATTATTATATTCTCTTACTTACTGGTTTAATCCTTCATATCGTCCTTCCTTGTGGTACTTGCTATTAGAGGTCTAACCTCTCTGGTTTTGCATGGCCAGATTCAGAGCCGGTTCCCGAGGACTCAGCTTACTTCCACCTCCAAGATGGTCAATACTAGAGGAATGATCGCAGGAGGACTCGAGTGGGTCCCTTACTCCACCGCTCGTTTTGTTATTTACTTTATACTTAGCCGTTTGGCACCGACATGTTAGTCGAATTGTCTTGTACTTACTTTTACATAATTGTAACTAAGTCAGACTGTAGCTGATAACAATTGTGCATACTTGCTATATCATCTGGCTATGTTTTATGAAGCCAGATCTCAAGAACATTTTGATTCAAGCGTTTGGGACGCCTTACTGCTTTATCTTACATGTTCTCTATTTTTGCTTCTTGTTTGAATGATTGAGACAATAGATGTGAAGTGACCATAGTAAGACTTTCATGTAGTATGCACCCCCTCGTCTGGTTAGACAGCATTGATCGTATTATACGGTATTCATCCTACCCGTAATACGTAGCTGGCTGAGTCATTCCCCCGCTCTCCAGTATTCTGGTTCTGGGGCGTGACAACTAGCCATAGTTTTTAGCAATATCCTATAACCTAGATTTTCTGAAACTAATTTCAACTCTAGGGGTCGTACCTCGCAAGTGCACTGCTGGCTGCAGTGAATCCATAGTCTCCATAATTTAAATAAATGGCGACAGTGCACTGTTGTCCTGCCATTATGAGTTAAATAACATTCTTTTAACTATATCTGTAAAAATTCTTGAGCTTCTAGAGATTCAAACAAGTTGACTATGAAATAAAGCGTAAGTATTTGTCCTATCAGTCACAACCCTGAAAATAAAAGATTTAATAGGGAGGAAATAACTAGAGACAAAAGGATTACAAACATTCTAGTATCTATTCCATGTGTATTCAACCATGGAGGAAAAACTTTGAATCGAAACTAACTCGAGGTTCGTATGGGGATAACATAATCAGAAATTATATGAAAAAATAATTCTTGGGGCAAAATAGGAACTACATAGGCAATTCGACTAAGATATGAGGATAATATCTAAGAGGCAAAGAGAAGGAATTTGCACAGTTTATCAAGGTTGGATCATTAATGAAGCCCTGTCTCACCAAGTGAAAAATCTACCCACATTAGATCATATCGTCATATCAAGAGGTAATAGTGTACCTATAGGGATCTGACAAACTATCAAAATCAATAACCCTCATCTACATTGCATGGCCTAGACTACCCATCGGTAAATTTGTATAAGGGACTCCTAGTCCTAGTCACTCTCTTAAATTAAATTAATTCCTAACTCGTGAATGAGCATTTCCTAGTCGCAGGCTCGCAATAGTACGACTAACTTAAGTACTATCACGAGTTCGCATGATTTGCGAAAACTGACCTGCATGGGCCACCAAAAAACATGTCACGACCCGCACCCATTTTTTTCCCCGAATACGAGACGTGTCCAAGCCAGCCTACGCCGCAGAGTCGGCGGTCGAACGCTATCACGGCCATGATGATCAAAATCACAAATAATGCTCATTCTAAAAATTAATTTAAACTTATAATATTCCCAAGTTTTACATTTACAGAAAATATAAACTTGTACAAATATTGGAATGACTTCAACTCATCTATCTAGCTAATCTCTAGGCTTTTCGTCTGCAAGTACACCCGTTACTCCCCAAGCTAAGTAAATCCACGGCTAACCTGAAAAATATTGGTTTCCAGTCAGGAATGGAACGAGTACAATTCACTGAATGCAGTTCCAATATATGAAATTGACTATATAACAGAGGTTAGCCTTTAGGCATATGATTCATGAAATAAAGTAAAGAAAGACAGAATAAAGCTGAATACTAAGAACAAAAAATAAAATACAATAAAATACTCACCAACTGCCGACTGAAGTACCATTGATATGTGATCGATCTTGGGACAATTATGCGATACGATCTACACGATCTAAAGTTACACGGTCTACAGTTACACGGTCTACATGAAATACTGCAATAAAGAAACACTGTCTACAAAAATAATAATCACGATCTACACGATCTAAACAGTATAAATGCAATAATAATCACGGTCTACACGGTCTACAAGACATAAATGCAATAATAAAATACTGTCTACACTGTACAAAGCAAGAATAAATCACGGTCTACACAGTCTAATGCAAGAATAAATCACAGTCTACACGGTCTAAGGTCAGATCACACATCGTTGGTACTTCACCTCCCGACACAACAAGGAACAAAATCAATATAAAACTGAAATAACATATCTATCGACTAAATACTGATGTATAGTAAAGATCAATACTGAAAACAAACAATAAACTGTACTCGCCTGTGGTCCTTTGCTGGCGAAACCGATAGTCCAAACCACTCAATGTGCCCCAATAGTCAAAACTCATACAACAGTCCCCAGATGCTGAAATAAATATTGCCAATGTTCTCAGAATAGTCAAATTAGCTAGGATTGCCTGTCCTTAAGTCCAATTCCGTACACAGGAGCAAAACGGTAATTTTGGGCCAAAACGGTGTCCGCCGTTGGACCTCCTTTGCACCGAAAAGCGTGCCAGAGTCAATGGTCTCTAAAGTTGTCAAACTACATGTCTACGAATTTGTTTTAACTATACGAACCCAACGGTATGTCCAATTTTGGATTCCGGTGGGCTGTGCACAAAATTGCCCGTTGAATCGGCCCGTGAGGCCCACAAAACGGTGATCCGATCAACTGTCTCAGAATCGGACCAAACTTGGCATGCATGACCAAAAAAATGATATAGTCCTGCTGGCGTAAGTTTTGTCTCTATCTGACGAGCGTGCACAAAGTAATTAAGAAATTTGCACAGAGGCCGATACGATAAATTTTGACGGATACGCATCAAATTCGTCACGCACACACGACCAATTTGAATTCATTCAAAGCCCACACGTCCACGAAGCCGTTACGCACCTTTCGATGCTTTCGGTTCGCGACCACGTCGCCCGGATTGGCAGGACGCACGTCGTATCGAAGAGTTTTTCAATATTTTTAATATTTTAAAAACAGGTTTTTCGCCAAATTAGGAATCCGATTTCTCGACGTACAGTCGACGAAATCAAACTTCGTAAGTTGGGTTGCAGAGCTCTATAGGTTGTCTGGGACTGCCTTTAAAAAGTTTTTAAAATCCCCTAATGTTTAGTTCAGAAAAAGCCAGTCAAGTTGGATGTTTGACTGATCTCTACTGTTCGGAAACAATGATTTTCGGTCGAAATCGTCTCGATTTTTTGAGAGATTCACTATCCATCTACAAATTATATTTGTTAGGACTCTGAGTGGGTTATATAGGCTGTCCATATGAATTTACGAAATCGAAAATCATCGATTATACGCGAAGAAATAAAATAATACAATTGGTACCTTGGTGCATCGCTGCTGCTGTCGTCTCTCTGCTCCGATGCCCGCACGGTCCTGGCTGCTGGCGGTGGCCTCTCGGCGGCGCGCGAAGGCCGGACAGGGTCGCCAGGGTGCTGGGTCAACGTGATGTGGGGTTAGGGTTTGCGAGATTCTCTCGATCTCTTATATATATGCAGCGTGTTCCTTTGTTCGGATTGGGCATTGGGAGTTCTGCCTGGGATTTCCTTTCGGGTTTTTGCTTTGGGCGGTTGGGGAGAAGCCCATGCGCGGGTTTGGGGTAGCTCAGCTGAGCGGCTGTGGGCTGCTTTTGGTTATTAATATTAATATTATTATCATTATCTATTTCCTTTATATATATATATATATATATATATATATATATATATATATATTTTTTTTTTTTATATATATATAAGTATATATATATATATATATATATATATATATATATATATATACATATATCTATCTAACTAACACACTCATATATTTATATATACACTAAAGCTCCACAAAATCTAAATAAACCCCAATATTATCCATTCCTAGTGTAGGCCTTATATATATATATATATATATATATATATATATATATATATATATATATATATATATATATATACATATATATATATATATGACTATCTATAATAATATTTTATTGACAAAAATAATATGACCAATAATAATAAAATAATATTATATATATAATAACCTCAATAAAATAATAATAAATATAACGAAATATAATTAATCAATAATGGTGTATATACCATTATATACAGTCTAAAAAAAATCCCAAAATGTACGAAGACCTATTTTATACAAAAGTCACTGAATATCACTAATAATAATATTTATAATATTTAATTAATGAATACGAAAATATTCATTAAATCATTAAAACGAAATACAGCACCCTCATACCAAATTCCATCAACACGAATACCGTTGGACGTGTCATGACACATGGGCTTGGGCTTGCTTTGGGTCCAATCTGGACTAGTTCGGTACAACCGGATTCCCTAAAACTCAATAATATAAATAATAAATAAATAAATCTTCGGTAAGGGTTAAGTCGCAACTTGGCCTGGTTTTCCTAATTAGGATATCACTATGGCTCAGTCTTCCCTACCGGGGCTAATACACTAGCCAAAGCACGCCATGGCACTATCCGTGCCACGATTTCTTGTCACTGTGTACTCCAAAACTCCATCATGGCTAAAATCATCTACCGTAATAATTAACTAAATAATTATTTATAAAATTATAAAAATCACCATTTAATTCAAATAAATAAATAAATAAAATATTAGAAAATTTTGGGAAGAGGGGTTATAAATACCAAAGAGAATGTTGTGCAACCTGTAGGAGTACGTACAGTAGTACGGTAAGCCAATAAACATTCTCCAAGCTTTTCACTCCAGTTTTGTTTGTTGTTAGAAACAAACTTCTTGAGAAGTTTGATGATGGTCTTGTTAAATGCTTTTACCAACCCATTAGCTACAGGATTGTAAGCTGTAGAAGCAATATTATTGATCTTGTTGTGATCACAAAATCGAGTGAACTTCTGACTGATGAATTACGGCCCATTATCATGAATGATTCGCCGAGGAACACCGAATCTGTAGATCACATGATGCTTAATAAAATTGATAACACAACTTGGCTTGACTTCAACTTGAGATATAGCCTCAGCCCACTTTGAGAAGTAATCAGTTATGGCCAACATGAACCGATGTCCTCGAGACGAGGGAGGGTTGATAGGACCGATGACATCCATGCCCCAAGCTTCAAAGGGCCAAGATGCTACCGTCGGATGAAGAAATTCTTATGGTTGATGGATGAAGTCAGCATGGATTTGACATGCTCGACCCTTCCTTGCATACTCGATTGCATCAGATATCATCGAGGGCCAATAATAGCCCATACGGCGAATACGATCCTGTAATTTAGGACCAGGTTGATGTGCACCACAAACACCGTCATGGGCTTCATGAAGTATTTGTTTTACTTCTTCTCCCGCAAGACAGCGTAGGAGTAAACTGTCAAACGTTCGTCGGTAGTGTCTTTGTAGTATGATTATAATAAAATCTGTGTAACTACCGTCGAATAGTTGTAGCCTCCTTAGGATCTTCAGGTAGAATATCATGGACCATGAAGTCGATGAAAGGAGTCCTCCAGTCTTCATTGATGGCACAAATTTTAACTGAATTGTTGAATTCTATGTTTGGGTTGTTAACTTTTGTATTTAAGTTATTCTCGACACAAAATAACTCTCTATTAGTAATGACGATCATTTGTTGCCTTCTTACGAAAATTGCTAATACTGCTGCAAGATTAGCGAGTGCATCAGCTTTCGTATTACATGCTCGGTGTACATGCTCGATGAAGAAGCCTTTGAATGAAGTAGCCATCCTAATCGCGGAATCATGATATGGAACTAGATCTTGATGTCGAACTTCGTATGTGCCTCTAACTTGATTGACAATTAGTTTGGAGTCTCCGTAAACTTCAAAATACTCAATATCTAATTGTTTAGCCAATTAGAGACCAATGAGCAGAGCGTTGTATTCAGCCACATTATTGGAACATGACTCATCTAAAGAATAAGCTCTTTGAATAGCTAACCCTTCTGGTGAGACGATGACGATTTCGACTCCAGCAACAATAGCACCTTTTGGTCCAATTCTGGATGCACCATCAAAGAATAAATGCCATATAAGAATTTCTTCTGAAATTATGTTGGACTCCAAGGTTTCATCTAGAATCTCGTCGTAGAGTTTAGACGTTTCGGGAATTGGATGAGCTGCCAGAAAGTCAGCCAGGGCTTGACCTTTAACAGATTTTTGAGGAACATCAACCATATCATATTGTGCTAACAATATGGCCCATGTTGCAAGCCTGAAATTGAGTGTACTGGGCTTCTTCATCAGGATCCGGAGAGAGTTAACTATAGAAATAACGTGAATAGTTTGGCCAGTGATATAATGTCTCGTCTTTTGAACAACAAATATCAAAGCCAGACATTCCTTTTCTATTGGAGTGTATTGATGCTCAGCTTCAATCGTTGTACGGCTGAGGTAATAGATAGCCTGCTCATGACCTTCTTTATTCTTCTGAGCTAATAAAGTACCTAGGGAATGGTTCATTGCTCGAATATACATCAGGAAGGGTATTCCTGATACTGGAGGCACTAGAACTGGAGGGTTCATCAAGTACCACTTCATGTCTTCAAATGTTTGTTAACATTCTTTAGTCCAAATAAAAGATACACCTTTCTTTATGCGTTGAGTGAACCGTCTACAGCATTTAGAGAGATTTGAGATGAATCTCCTGATATATGCAAGCCGTCCCTGGAATCCTCGTAGCTCTTTTAGGTTACATGGAGGATGCATCTCTTGAATGGCTTTGATCTTCTCGAGATCAACGTGTATACCTTTAGAGGTAATGACGAATCCGAGAAATTTGCCACTAGAAACTCCCAGGAATGACTTGGTGGGATTCATCTTGAGTTGATGTTGGCACATTAGATCAAAAATAATTCTCAAGTCATGAATGTGATCTTCCTTTAGACGACTTTTGACTGCAATATCGTCAACATAACATTCAATAGTCTTTCATAAATAATCATTAAAGATGGTACTCATGGCCCGCTGATAAGTTGCACCAGCGTTCTTAAGACCAAATGGCATTACGGTGTAGCAATAAACTCCAAGGGAAGTGCGAAAATATATGTTTCTCATCTTCTGGATGCATTTTGATTTGATTATATCCTGAGAATCCATCCATAAAGGACATATATTCAAATTCGCAAGTATTGTCGATCATGACATCAGTGATTGGAAGAGGGAATTCATCCTTGGGACAAGCTTCATTAAGGTCTCTGAAGTCGATCCAGACTCAGACTTTCCCTGTTTTCTTTAAAACTGGGACAACATTAGCCAACCAGTCTGGATGTTGTTCTTCTCTGACGAAACTGCAGGTAATGAGTTTCTTGACTTAAGCTTCTATGGCATCCATCATGTCGGATAGAAACTGATGTTGTTGCTGTTTGACTAGCTTCACATTTGGTAGGATGTTGAGCTTATGGGTAGCGATCGGAGAATCCAATCCCGACATGTCTTTATAGCTCCAGCGAATACATCAATGTATTCCCTAATGAGCTGGATTAGTTCTTTTTTATTTATTTTTGGGAGGCTTTTGCTGACAAATATTGGTTTTGGAGAAGTTTCATCTCCAACATTGACTTAACCAACTGATCTTCAGTAGGTGGCTCACGTTGTTCACAGTGAAGCTTCCATCCTTTGTGCCCAAGGATCAGATTCAGAGACTTCGACAAAATCTCGGTCATCTTCTGATAACTCAGTAGTTACCATATTGGAAGATAGAGTCACTTGATGGACGTGCCCTACACTGGTATCTGAATCCCATGAAATGGAATCAGAAGAGTTAGATCGTTCTTCTTTATCGAATTTAGAAGTGTTTGCCATGAAATATAAAAGAACAGAACAATTATCAGAGGACCGGACTTTTACTTCACGTTACAAACTCGCTTGTACAAAGAAAGCCTAGGGACGAAAACCTAGGTACAGCAGTCTAAGTACAATTGTTTATTTTAGATTCTGGAGGGTGACGATAGAGGCTAGGGAAGGCGACGACAGCCCTGCCTTACTCCTTGGACGATCGGTATGCAGCCTTGGCTCCTGTGAAAAGATGGTTGGCGTTGATGAAGAAATGCTCTTCTTGCTCTCCCTCTGACTGCTCTTATGGCTTCTCTCTCTCTCTCTGTGTGTATTCTCTCTCTGACTATGGGGGGAAGTCTCTCTGTATATACGTATTTCTCTCTGATATTGTATATATTTTACAAGGGCATGGCACCTTGCTATTTATAATAGTGGGATGTGATCATTAGGGTTGCCAATGATTAGCTCTTGGAGATGGCGGCGGCCTGGGGATTGGTCAATCCAGGCCGTTCGTTTCTGATTGTGACGAATCCGAGCCATTAGGTGTAGATTACACCAAATCCCATTAGCAATTAATGCTGATTGGAATAAATTTTCCTTATAATGATCTTCTGATATCTGCGAAAAAATTCGATCTATTCTTTTGCCACGTATCCCAGATTATTGGGATTTGACCTAATCTTTAATGGCAGCAAATCTGAGGAATTAATAGGTTTGGGACACGTGTCCTAGGAGCTGCTGGGGGGATCTGGACCGCATGACGAGTGATCCGCATATGAATTTAAGCCGCATATGGTTAAGCCCACGTGTCAGGGCTGTCTGGGCAGTGGCCCTCACTTGAGCCCTCGAACCTCAGGGGAGTAATCCTTGTGGGCCGCATAGGTACATATCCGCCTGAGCCGCATGGACATGATCCTCTTGAATCGCATGAGAAGTCCTCGCTCGAGCCGCATGAGGCTTTCTTGGCCTGAGCCGCATAGGACAGATTCACTCTGAACCGCATGAGAAGTTCTTTGCTCGAGCCGAATGAGGCTTTCTTGACCTGAGCCGCATAGGATTTATTCTGAACCGCATGAGAAGTGAGCCGCATACGAACGTCCACGTGGCAAGGCCACGTGGCATTTTTATGGCTCTCGGGGGATTTGTGTCAGAGATCTGATCTTTTCTCTTTCCTAGAGATTCATTATTATGACAGAGTCATAATTACCTGCTTTTGTGTCAGGGCTGTCAACTTTTCAGAGGGGTCAGCCGTCAAAGCAATTAATGCAGCATGGGTCAGAGGGGAGCATTGTCAGGCCACGTGTCTTCTGAGCCGCATGGAATGCCTCGGGCCGCATAGCTCCTTATGTCGCATGACTCCCCGAGCCGCATGAGTTTTCTGAGCCGCATGGATCTTTCCTGGCCGCATGAGTCATTTTTTTTAGTATTTGCCATGCTTCTACAAGACCCCCTTCAAAGTTTTCATTTTGTAAAATTGAAATACTTTGAATAAGAAGCATGGCTGTGTTCTTCTAGCCGCATATGAAATCCTGACCGCATAGAAGTCCTGGCCGCGTGGATTGTTCAGCCGCATAGGTGACTCAGCCGCAGGAGACTGTTCAGCCGCATAGCTTCTTGCCACGTCATTATTTGCCACGTATGGAAATCTTTAGCACTTAAATTTTGTTGATTTTTAAAGGCTGCTTTTTGGTGCGGGATCCGAGGAGCTTGGCCTTCATTTTCGGCAGCTTATTTTGATAACCGAAGAGTCGGTTTACGTGTATGCACGGGGATCAAAATGCTCCGTCTTTGTTTATAAATACGGGTGACTTTAGCCGGAGGGACTTCTTTACCTTCTCTTTCGTTCACTCTTTTTCCTGTCTTCTCTTTTTGATCTTCCTTGTCTTTTCGTCGAAGCAATGGCTCCTAAGTCTTCTAAAGTTATTTCTGCCGCCGCGAAGGGCAAGAGGGTGACGTCCTCGTCAGCCGTCGAGCCTGAAGCGCCCGAAGTGCCCTCTGACGTTCGTCCTGCCTTTAAGGGTAAGGGTTGCATTTGGATCTTGAGTACCCATGGCTCTGCTGTATATTTATGCACCAGCCGCCTCCCAAGTTGATGGCAGAGCCGCATATGCTGTATGGGTCGTATGACCTTTTCATGCCCGAACCGCATAGACAATGCCCCATGTTTGAACCGCAGAAGAAGAATTTAAACACATAAAGTCTCCTCTGAACGGAACCGCATATGTTTTTAGCAGGCTGAACAGCATAGCGTTTTGCGCCGCATGAGTTCTTCTGTTAGAACTGTGTATATTCGTCCAATCCGCATAAGCTATCGAGCTAGAGTCATATGGAACTCCTATCTGATTTGGGCCGCATGAGACTGTATTAACTCGAACCGCATAGGCTTCCTCAAAACTGTATTTCTTGAGACCCAACTGGACTGGAGCCGCATAAGACATTATTGACCTGAACCATATAGGCTTGTGAGAGCTTCTTTATTCAGTAATTTTTTTGTTTTAGCCATCTTTTAATCCTGTTTCTTCTTTCTCTTTTTTTTTTCTTTTCAGTGAACCTCCCAACCAACCCAGCAGGAGAGCTCCTTGTGGGTTCAGCTCAGTATGCCGCAGACGTGCAGCTTGACGAGTTAATCCCTCGTATAGCGGATCAGCTTCCCACTAATGAGCCTAGGGAGAGAGTGGCTGCTATTAATAAACAACCTTTCCGCTTTCTTTGTTCAATGATGAATTCGGGGAAGTTGGATGGAGAATTTCTGAAACCGGCTTTTCTCTTTGGGGTCGCCTTTTCCATAAAGAACTCCGATTGCTGGATGTCTCAGAGCACTGGGATTTTTCTGTAGACGGGGTAGAGATTCATATCCCTGAGATAGAGCGGCATTATCCTCTCTCATGGTTTAACATGGTACCGTGGGGCAAGACTATGGTGGGCTCCCTGACTCCCACCCAACAGGGAATATTTGTGAGCAAAATTCACTACAACGGACGCACGGGTTTAGTATGTGCGGGCAAGGAATTCATGAGTCGGACTGTGATGGGGCTGCTCCCGGGCACTTTTGTAAACACAACTGGCCCTAAGTTTACCTTCACCCTAGCTGATACTTTTCTGAATCAGCTCGTTCGCAAGGGGTCTTATCCCATAGACAGGTTGTCGCTGCTGAATTAGATCAACCCCATTCCCACATGGACTAATCTTACCTCATGGATTTTGGAGAAGTATGGGGACTTACTTCAGGAAATTGATCTCTACTACGCCGTCAGGGGTACCTGCTACGGGTTGCCCATTAACAAGCCCTTGTTTATGGCTCTATTGGAGCTGTATAATCGGCGTACAAGGACTTTCTTTGCCCCCGGAGGAGAACTGGGGCTTGCTCTTCATGAAATGAACACTGTGTCTAGATTGCCGTAGGGAGGTGAAGCTTTTGAAGTATATACACCAACGAACGAAGAACTCGAAGAGCTGGATCGACGGTTTCCTGGTTTCGTCGCCGTGTACCAAGAACTGTTGTGTCATCATAGCGCCTGCCATCAGATGGCTATCAAGAAAGTAAATAGTTCAGAAGGGAACGCCCCTCACACCAAGGCCTAGATTTTGTATCTTTTCAAGTTGCGTCCTTCCGGTCAAGTTTCGTCTCGAACTCCTCGAACCCCGGAGGAGGTGAAGGATATGATGTAGAAGGTCAAGAAGTCGAAGTCTACCCGTGACCGGTTTGGGAGTAGCACCGACTCCCTCAGTTATTTCCACTATGGTACCCGGAAGATGTCTGATAAAGCGATCTTAGCTGGGTTCTTGATGGTGTGGCTACGCAACTGTGTAGTCTCGGGCGGCGCGGGTTCTATAGAAAGGATCAGCCGCCATTTCATTCTTCCTGCTGTAAAATTGGTCTACAAGGTAAGACTGGCGCTCCTCCCGGCCATGGTGTGTAGCATACACCACGGCCTTCACGCCTTTTCATCCAAAGTCATTGCTCGCGATGTGTCGATGGACTTTAAACGGATAGAACTACCATACCATACCTCATGGGGTAGTTATTGATGCACTATCGGTCGTTGATGAGGCCGGGACCTGATGAAAATGTTTCTGTTGATGACGCCTTCCTTTTCCGGTATCGTCATCAGCCTTGGGAACATGATACCATGCCGGCCTGCCGGAGGGCGTTGGCAAGAATTGATGGGCCCAAATTCTTCGTATCTCTCCCTGAGTTCACCTCCGGCGAAGTGAGGAAGGTATATGTTGACGGCGTTGATCCCCCTCAACTTTTATCTGAGAAGATGCTTCTTTGGTTACGCAACATCCGTCCCGCGCACCTGGTGTATCGTTATCGGAATAGAGTATACCTGGAGCCTTATCTGCCCAGTAGATTTTCTCGTCAATTCGGGTATAGTCAATTGTTCCTGGATCGCCTTAGCGCTTGCTTGAGCTTCGAGGGCAGTGTGCTCGATGGCGTCCGGGCTTGGCATTATTATAATGCGACCCATACCCGAGCCAGCTTCTCACTCCCTGATGCCAAGATGGAGGGTGATATCTTGTATATAGCGGCCCTTTATCATGTTGCAGCGAGCAAACCTCCTGTTGGTTTTGATATGAATACTAGCTTCATTACTGGCACCGGTTTGGCTGAGAAGCCAGAAGGGTCCAAGAAGAAGAAGAGGGGGGCGAACAGGGTTCCTGTGTCGAACTCAGAGTCCACTAGGGCGGATGAGGAAGACGACGAACAAGACACTGATGACTTATCTCATTCTTCGGGCGAGGAGGTTGGGAATCAACCCCCTATCGTGCAGGCGGAAAGGGCCGTGGGTCAATCGTCTAGTCTGTCTGACGAGGTGGTAGAGGATCAACCATCTGCAATACCCGGTCCTTCGCATAAACGAAGCAGGCGCGTGACTACCGCTGATGACCGAACCTATTCCACGAAGCATGCTGCGGTAAGACGTCGCAGGCTGCTTATTAATGATGTGGACAATGTTCCTGAGGTGATTTGGGCTTCAGCTGTTTCCTTTCTTCTTCTTCTATGTTATGGCCTAATTATTTGTTTCTTTTGCTCTTTATAGGCGTCGGATGAGCTCGCCCCTCAGGACCCGATTACCGAGGCTGATCCGGTCCTGTCTTATTTAGTCAGTGATGTGTGCACCGCTATTATTGCTGCTGGGGTGCTTCCAGTTGCGACCGAGGATTCCCACCTTGCTGAAACCTCAACCCAGGGGGATGGGGGCTTTACTGCGCCCGTCCCTGAAACATTCGAGCCCCCACATGATGACTTTGTGGGTGGGAAAACTATGCCGACTGTGAACGAGCCGTCGCCCCCGTGCTCTTCCCCTGGTAATACAAATCAAATTATAGCTCGTGGATCAACCCATGTGTTCCTGTCGTCTTTTCCTTCAAATTACGTCGACTAATGGTTACTTTGGATGTTCAGATCCCAACCCATCATTGCCAGTGATTGATATTGTTGGATCGTACCCTACCGGAGAGGGCCTGACGGAACCTCCGTGCGTCGAGGGTCCTTCGTCTGGGTCGAGCTCGGGGTCCCAGGTAGCAGTGCAGTTGGGACAAGGGACGATGCCTCCTGTGTCTTCCTTTGCGAATGTAGCTTCGAGGGTCAACCTTTCCTCCCTGCCGAGCATCCAGGCTATTCGAGCGGCGGAAGAGGAGTTAGCCGCCATTCAAGCATCTTTCCGTACGGAATTTGCTTCTTTGGTGGCGGGTACAGTAACTTCTGAAGCTGCCCCTCCGGTACCGTCTGCCACTCTCCCTCTGATGCCGTCTTCTACAGAGGTCTTGGATGACGCGTTACAGGACGTGGTTGCCAGTTTCCATCGTCACCTGAAGAGGGGGATCGAGGCAGCGGTGGAAAGGGGGACTCCCTTTACTCTGGCCCGCCGATGTGCCGGTGGCCAAATTAATACCCTTAAGACACTCCCTGGCGTAGGGGAACTGGCTGCGCTTTTGGAGCCTAAGCTATTAGAAGCTGATCATCTCGTGGCCTAGTTTTGCTTGTTGCAACAGACTGATTTACCCACGGCCATAAATCGAGAACGCAACTTCCTCATTACCGTGGTGGAGAAGGTGATGGCTGCCCGGGAATCGCTCAAGCCGGCTATATTACAGGACCGCTGGAATCTGACTCGGTTGTACGACTAGTAAAGCCGTCGGACTGAAGATTGCACAACTCGGGAAGCGGATGCTTCTCGTGGGGTAGCCGATGCCCGGGAACAGATCTTCGAGCTCCAGAGAAAACTGGCTTTCCTGGAGTCAGAGCTTGAGGCTGCTCGTATTGAGAAAGAGACTGCTATCCAGGAGGCTGATAAGTATAGTAGGGCTTCTGCTAATCTAGAGCTTGCCCTAAAGAAGGTGGAGGACAACTGGCAGGCATATACGTATTTGAATAATGCAGAGCAGTTATCCCAAGAGGCCGAGCGTCGAGCTAAGCAGAGGCTTGATCGGGGGACTGCCTCGGTGAAGAACCGTCTTTTGGAGTTGTGTAATGCCAAACTATAGTCGGCCTTTTCTTCTTGTTTTGTCCCTGATTTGTTTCCTTCTGGAGGGGGTATGATCCCGAAATATGTAACACTTTTTTTTCTTCCTTCAAATAAAGAGTACTTTCAATTCTACCCTTCATTTGTATTGCCTGCTGTGCCTGTGATATTGGGGTGATGTTTTCCCCCGCATAGGGGATATATTTGTGGACCTATTACCTATGGCATACCTTGGTTTTAGGTACAGATAACAAGCTTTGGTCAAGATACCTGAAATAGCCATGGCAAAGTGGTCGTGGGTGCTCTTGGTATTGGGAAAAGGAATGCCGTAGAGCAGCTGGGCTCCTAGGGCATGATGAGATGGTATGTTTGTGCTAAGAAACTTAGCTGAGGATATTTGTGGGCCTATTATCCTTGGTGTACCCGGGTTTAAGATACGGATAATAGGATGAAGGGGAACCGACGTACTTGCTCAGAGGTAATGAGGACATGGCAAGCAGGAAAGTTTTTTTTTAGACGTAGAGTTTTCCTACTCAGAGGTAATGAGTACATGGCAGGAGCGAACTCGACGGAGGGTATTGGTGGTCAACAGAGGACATTTGTGGTCAACAAAGGACATTTGTGGTCAACAGAGGACATTTGTGGTCAACAGAGGGCATTTGTGGTCAACTGAGGACATTTTTGGTCAACAGAGGACATTTGTGGGCCTATTACCCTTGGCGTACTCCGGTTGTGGATACAGGTAATAGGTCGAAAGGGGATCATCATACTTACTCAGAGGTAATGATGACATGACAAGTATGAAGGTTTCTTCGACGGATCCTTCCCATTCAGAGGTAATGAGGACATGACAGGAGTGGGCTCAATGAAGGAGGGCACATAGAACGACTCAGAGGTAATGTGGACATGGAAGTTCTATGTAGGGGGTGATTTGTTTTTGGCAGAAATGGGATGACTCAGAGGTGATGAGGACATGGCCGTCTTGGAAGTTTATGGACCTGTTACCCTTGTTGTGCACTGGGAGTGCAGGTAGTGGATCATGAGGGAGGATCTCTTGTAGGAAGAAAGTTCAGCGGTATGGTTATACATGACTTTCTTTCAAAAGAGTGACCGGGATGTAAGTTCAGGGGTACCAGCGGGTACATAACTCGACAACCCATGAATGTTGTAATCAAAGTGTAAGTTCAGAGGTACCAGCGGGTACATGACTTGGAAATCTGGCAAACTATGAAGGTGAGTTCAGTGGTATCAGCGGATACATGACTCGAAAATCTGGAAAATTATGGGGGTGAGTTTAGTGGTACCAGCAGGTACGTGACTCGATGGTCTGGAGAATGTTGTTTAAACATAGTATTTCTTCAGGAACTTGTCGTTGACGGGCAACATGAGCAAGTCTCCGTTCTACTTGGAGAGGCGGTAAGCACCGTTGGAGAACACGGCCTCGATGACAAATGGACCTTCCCATTTTGGCTGGAACTTGCCAGCGGTCTTGTGAGTCATGACCATTGGCCTCCGGACTGCCAGAACAAGATCGCCCACTTGGAATGTTCTGATTTTGACCTTCTTGTTGAAGGCTCCTGAGATGCGTGCTTGGTATAGCTCGATCCTTTGCTGAGCTAGGAGGCACTTTTTATCTAAGGCCTCCAACTCTTGTAGTCGACGTCGGTAGTTAGCATCCGTTGTCAATTGATAAATGAGGGCGACGCGGAGTGAGGGTATTTGAGTCTCTAATGGGAGAACTGCCTCACTTCCGTACACTAATAGAATGGTGTATTCCCGGTGGCGGTCCAAATTGTGGTGCGATAAGCCCATAAGCATTCACCGAGCTTCTCATTCCAGTCGCATTTGTTGGAGGAGACAAACTTCTTGAGTAGTTTGATGATCGTTTTGTTGAATGCCTCTGCTAACCCGTTTGCTGCCGGGTTGTACGGTGTTGAAGCGACATTCTGAATACGGTGCTTATCGCAAAATCGATAGAATGCGTGGCTTGCAAACTGTGGACCATTATCATGGATGATCCTTCGGGGCAGTCCAAACCGGTAGATGACGTGATGCTTAAGGAAGCTGATCACGTTCGAAGTTTTAACTTCTGCGAGTGGGACAGCTTCCGCCCATTTGGAGAAGTAATCAGTGATCGCAAGTATGAAGCGATGTCCTATAAAGGACGGTGGGGTGATTGGACCAATGATATCCATTCCCCATGCTTCGAATGGCCAGGACGCCACCGTCGGATGTAGAAACTCGGATGGTTGGTGAATGAAGTCTGCGTGGACCTGGTAAGCTTTGTATTTTCTAGCATAATCTATCGCATCTGCCACCATCGTAGGCCAATATTAGCCCATTCGGCGAAGGCGATCTTGTAGTTTTGGGTCGGGCTGGTGGGCCCCGCAGACACCGTCATGAGCTTCTCGTACTGCTTCTCTGGCTTCTGCGTTCGCCAAGCACCAGAGCAATAATCCGTCGTAAGAGCGGCGATACAACATTTTTGTCTCTGCATCGTAGAAGAATCTGAGAGAACGCCGTCTGATAGAAGTGGCTTCCTTCGGGTTCTCGGGCAGGATGTCGTAGACGACGAAGTCGATGAACGGCTGTCTCCAGTCTGGTGCTTCGTCGACCGTCTGGGCGGAATAGCTCGCCACGAGTTGAACGTTGTTCTTGGGACAGACAAGTTTGTGGCCTATTACGTCAATCGAATGATGAGCGTGGTTCGGTACCGCTAACGAAGCGGCAAGGCCTGCTAGGGCATCAGCTTCGATATTTTGGAGTCTGGGGACATGTTCCATGAAGAAACCCTCAAACGACGAGATGATGTCAATCGCTATTTGGTGATAAGGGATCATGTCTTCGTGTCGGACCTCGTATGAGCCCCGGATCTGATTGACGATTAGTTGGGAGTCGCCGTATTCTTCAAGATATTCTACCCCCAGCTCTCTTGCTAGTTAGAGGCCAATGACCAGAGCGTTATACTTGGCCACATTGTTAGAGCATGGTTCTGTGAGGGAATAGGCACGGTTGATCACCAATCCGGAAGGGGAGACCAGCACTACCCCGACTCCGACAACTATATTGCCTTTAGGTCCGGTCCTCGAAGCACCGTCGAAGAGCATTCGCCATATAGCCTCGTGAGAGGTTGCATGCGAGTCGATGACCTCATCTGGGATCTCTTCATATATTCTGGAGGACTCTGAGCCTGGGTGGGCTGCTAAGAAGTCTGCCAGGGCTTGACCTTTGACTGTCTTTTGTGGGACGAAGGTCATATGATAAGGGGACAGCAATATTGCCCAAGTAGCGAGGCGAGAACTGAGTGCCCCTGGTTTAGTCATGAGGACCCTGAGAGGGTTGACTCGTGAGATCACATGTATCGTTTGTTCGGTGACATAGTGTCGCGTCTTCTGAATGGCGAACACCAAGGCGAGGCATTCCTTCTCAACCGCGGTGTATCGGTGCTCGGGTCCAACCATCATTCGGCTGAGATAGTATATAGCTTGTTCGTGACCTGCATCGTTGTTTTGTGCCAAAAGGGCACCGAGGGAGTGTTCCATTGCTCGTACATTGAGCAGGAACAGTTTTCCGGCAACCAGGGCCACCAGGACTGGAGGATTTGACAGATATTTTTTGATGTTGTCGAAGGCACGCTGGCATTCCTCGTCCCATACGAATGAGACTCCTTTCTTCATGAGGTATGTGAACGATCGGCATCGCCCGGAGAGGTTAGAAATGAACCTCCTGATGTAAGCTAGCCTCCCTTGGAGGCCTCTAAGTTCGCGAAGATTTCTCGGGGGACCCATCTCCATTATTGCCTTCGTTTTCTCAGGATCTACATGAATGCCCTGAGCGGTGATAATGAATCCCAAGAACTTCCCGCTGGATACGCCCAAGAAAGATTTCGTAGGGTTTATTTTCAGATTGTGGGCTCTCATTAGGTCGAATACCGTCCACAGGTCCTGCAGATGATCTTCCTTACGGCGACTCTTGACGGCGATGTCATCGACATAGCATTCCACCATCTTGCACAAGTGTTCTCTGAAAATGATACTCATGGCTCGCTGATATGTGGCGCCAGCATTCTTTAGACCAAAAGGCATGACTGTGTAGCAGTATGTGCCAATCGGTGTTCGAAATGATGTGTGCTTTTCGTCGTCGAGAGACATCTTGATTTGGTTGTACCCCGAGAATCCATCCATGAATGACATACGTTCAAAGCCGCATGTGTTGTCGATCATGATGTCTGTGATAGGGAGGGGGAATTCGTCTTTCGGATATGCCTCATTCAGATTACGGAAGTCGATGCAGATTCGGATCTTTCCATTCTTCTTAAGGACCGGAACTATGTTGGAAACCCAGTCAGGATGTTGCTTCTCACGAATGAAGCCGCTGGCTATTAGTTTGTTGACTTCGGCTTCGATCGCACCTATGACGCCTGGGCAGAAGCGTCGTTGTTGTTGCTTGACTGGCTTTGCATCTGGCCGTATGTTGAGCTTGTGAAGAGCGATATCGGGGTCTAATCCCGACATGTCTTTATAACTCCATGCGAACACGTTAATATATTCTCTGATAAGTTTCAGCAGCGATTCTCGCACTTCGTCTGTTAGGCTTTTACTGACGAAGATTGGCTTTGGAGAGAATTCGCTGCCGAGGTCGACCTGTATAACCGCATCTTCAGTAGGAGGTTCTCTCTGCTTAAACCGCTTTTTCTATTATGCATCCAGCTGTTGGGCCCACGGCTCTAGTTCGAGGATTTCAGGAATGTCTTCGTCTTCTTCGTAAGCGTCAGCGAATGCCATGTTGACTGACAGGACTTGTCTGAATATGTCTCCGATGCTGGTATCCGAGTCGGAAGTTGGTGACCCGGTTGAATGTGACTGCCAGTCACACTCTTCATCTGAACTCTCAGGGGTCGTTGTGGGAGTTACATACCCTAGTCCACATCGAGTTTTGCTATAGTAGTCCCGTGGCTTGCCAGCCGGTACTAGTGGCTTCAAAGGTAATCGTCGTCCAGTGCCGTAATTCAAACCTGGTGTAGTCTCTAGATCATATCCCTGTTTTTGTATGAGATATTTGGACTGGGGGCTATAAAGATACAGAAGCAGTCTCCCGGCATCTGACCCAAGATCAACTTCTTTTATGGTGAAGGGGCGCAGATCGTCCTTCCGGCCGAAGATGATTGGATGATCCCCTCCCTCGATTATGCGGTAAGCATCTTCTGCTGGAATAAGCTGGATTGCGGTGTACACATTTGTCACCTGTGTGTGTAGATGGGTGCCTATACCATGTTCTATAGCATACATTGTACAAGCTTATTGAGCTCGATGTAGTTCAAAGATAGCCCTTTATTGATGAAATAAGGTATCTTTTCTAGGGGGATTACATCATCTGCGGAGGGGACGTTGGTGTGGGCAGCCACATACTTGGCTAGTTCCGGTTATTCTTCGACTACTCCCTGTATAAATGAAGACTGAGAGGACGACCTAGTCAGCTTGATCTTCAGAGGTTCAACTGGCGGAGCAGAGCGTGGAGTCGTTGGTAGACTAGCAACCCCCAGTTTGGTGCTTGATGTGGGGCGAGGAGTGGTCGGTTCGCTAGAAGTGTCAGACCTCGCATCGGGGTGACGACCCTTCTTGGGAAGGCGTATCGTGAGCGGTCTATCGGAAGGATTGAGCTTCTCCGTTTGGGGTTGACCGACTCTCGGTAGTCTGATGGTAAGTGGCCCTGTTGTGGGTTTCGGCACTTGGCCGGACCTTGGCAGCCGGATTCTCATCTGTTCTTCCTGTGCCGAGAGACTGATTGCGTCCTTACGCAGCGTGGCCGTAAGGGGTGCAGATTTGCCCGGTTTGCGGGCTTGGAGGTGGATCGTCAGAGGTTCTTCTGATCCCGCGGTTGCTTCGGTACCAGCTTGCTCATTTCCTCCATCAAGGTGCCTCTTCGACTTTTCGTATAGGCAGGAGTCCGAGTAGTAGGATTCGACCCCTTTGAAGGGATCGATGTCAGCAAATTCTGTCCTCATGAAGCCATGCTTGTCGACATATTTGAAGCATTGGTGCAGCATGGAAGGCACGATCATATAATCGTGTATCCAAGGGCGCCCCAAAAGGATATTATAAGAAGTGTCGGCATCTATGACGTAGCAGGTGACTTCTGATTGAAGATCGCCAATTTGGTATTTCAGACGGATCTTCCCGATTGGATAGCTCCTGTCCGAATTGAAACTGCTGATGGCGGTGTTTGTAGGCGTCAGGCGATGCATCGGAATGCGAAGATGATGTAGCAGACCCTTCGGGATGATGCTTATGGAAGACCCAGGATCAATGTGCATCCGGTCCACCTTCACGTCGCCGATGTATCCAGTGTAGTATAACGGGCGATCGTGCAGGTTGGTTTTGATGAGCATATCCTGCGGGGTGAAGACGATATTGGGCATTGCTCCCGTACATGCGCTGTCTTGGAGATCTGCGGGCTGATTTTCTTCCGTGAGGTTGGCCTGAGACAAGTACGCGTCGGCATTTTGGAGTGCATCGCTCAAGGCTGCACGGACATCCTTCGAGAGCCTCAGGAGTTCATATAAGGACAATTTGGCCGGTGTATTGGCCAATTGTGCCAAGATGTCGAAGTTGTATGGCCTTTCCAGCCCCTGAGGTGTCTCCTTTCGGAGCGATTTGTCGAAGCGAGTCTCCTTCGGCCTAGGCTTGTCGGTCGTCGGAGGCTGAGGAGGCCCTGGAGCGTCAGTGGTAGTGGGTGGATGATCATCAGTCGAGTTCTCAGCCACGGGTTGAGATTGTGCTCCAGATCGAGTAACGACGGCCGTGACTTCTTCTTCATCTGCCGAGACGGTGCGGCAGGATCTGACTTTTCCACTTCTCTTCTTGCGAATGGGAGGTTACCTCATCGGAGGGAAGCTGCCAAATTGTACGGACACCATATTGGCTGCCACGGTTATCTCATCGAAATCAATGGCCAGAGCGTTCGAATCGATGAGGTTTTGGATATACCGTTTTAGTTGGTAGCAGTTGTGTGTAGCATGGTGTACATAGCGGTGGTAATGGCAGAACTTTAGATTCTCCAGGTCAGCCGGCCGAGGCTCCCGTCTTGGTGGCAGGAGCTGAATTCTATCTCCTTGTATGAGCATGTCCAAGATAGGCTTGACGTGGCCGTCTTCGAAAGAGTAAGCGATCTGAGGCCATTGTTTGTCTGCTGGTTGTGACTCGGGCTTCTGGGCCGTGTCGGCCACCATAGCCTGCTTGCCTCTGTTGTCCCGATTGTTGGAGGGGCTACCCCCATTGTCGATGTTGGTGTTGGGACGCTTGCCCTTGTTATCTCCCTCTGAGATGTGCAACTCTAGTTGGCGAGCCTTTTTCAATCGTTCTTCGGCACTTGTAGCACTGATGATAAAAGCCTTCCAGTCCTTGAATTGACTTTCGCCCATCCAGAGACTAATTGTTGGGAGTAGTCTCTTTTGGTAAATTTCAATCAAGGAGGAATCCGGATTACCAGATGGTAACTTCATCGAGGTTTGACGAAACCGCTCAATGTAATTCTTCGTTAGCTCTTTCTCTCCTTGGCCATACTCCATGAGGGTAGACATTGTGACGTCCTGCCCTACCTCATAGAATCTCTCCAAGAACAAGCTTTTGAAGCCAGCGAAGGAGTGGATGCAGTTGTCTGGCAGGTTGCGGTACCAGTCGAAGGCGACTCCTTCCAATGCCCCGATGAATAATCGCGTGAGGATAGCATCATCATGTGGCAGATGGTCGGTGGTGACCTCGAAGTAAGTGATGTACCGACTTGCTGAGGTCTTGCCATCATATGGGTTGATGTTGAACGGCTTATATCTTGGTGGGAACGGAACATCCCTCCATTCAGTAGGATATGGTGGCCGTATTCTAAAATCTTGAGAGTTTTCTCGGGCGTAGAACATGGCTCGGAGCTCCTGAACCTCTCTCCTTACTTCTCGGGCCTCATCTGTCGCGGTAGGGGCCATTATTTCGGGAGGATTATTGCCCGGGTTCGGTGCTGCTGAATTTGAATCTACATTGATTGCGGGACCTGCGCTTGTTTGGCCTGGTGTCACTCTCTGCAGAGTCGGAAGAGCCGCTTTGATCTCGTCTACAGACTTGACCAATGCGTGCAGTATGGCCTCCAAAGTGTCGATGCATTGGCGATCATTGGAACCGCCTTGATTGCTGTCCGTCATGAATACCGTCTTTACATGAGGAGTGACGGAAGGAACGATGGAGGATGTGCCCTCCGAGTCGTATCCATGCATCAAGAAATGATCGAGATATGTGGGAATGTTCTCTTCGGGTTCGGATTCGGAAGGAACAGTACCCCCAGCTTCGGAGCTTGTTTCATCTTGAGAGTCACGGATGTCCTCGGGGAAATCAGCGTCTGTTGCACCTAATGGGAGGGTTGTTTTCCTGGGCTCGTCTTCTTGAAACATCGGATTATTGTGGACGTTCGGAGGAGTACTACCCCCAGCTCCTACGACTCCCAGGGACGTGGACGATGAATCTCCCGTTGCAGCAGATTTTGTCTTCGAAAGGGTGTGTTGGTATACTCTGGTGGAGGGCAACCGTTTAGCCGACAATTTCTTAGCTGTAGTGGTTGATATTTTTGGGCTGGAGATGCTTGTCTTCTTCCCTCTCCCCTCGGCGGGGACTTTCTGAGTGGAATTACAGGAGACAACTGGAGGTGCCTCGTCCTCCGAACTCGGATGCTGTAGTCTTTGGAACACGGACGGCCGGTCTTTCGTCACTGTCGCGTTGTTGCAACAGCAGTTGACGATGATTTGGGTGCAGTGACGTCCGTGTGAGGATTCTTTGCACACTGAGGCCCCTTCTCTTTCCTTGCGTTTGTGGAGGATAACCTCACGCAGGTCAGAGGAACCACTCTGTCCGTTCGTCGCCGGGGGCTGGACTCGAGCGGTTCTGTACAACTTCCCATCAGAAACCCGCGTGATAACCAGCGGGACGCCCCGATAGTCAGAGGTTGGGGCAGCTGACTGGGCTTGGTGAGCCCGCACTGCCCTAGACTTCCTTCTTTTAGCACTTACGGGTGCGTAATAGGAGGAGTCCAAGTTGAATACCACAGAGTCTGGCTTATTGTCCAGAGAACCATCAGAGTCAGGACTGCAGGAGAGACGGTCGAAGACTGATTGAGAGAAGCGTGGAACGGACGCTATGCGGCTAGCATTGGTACCGTGCAGGCTGTCTGCATGCGGTTGTCTTCTGCTGTGGGATGAGTTGTTCTTATGCGGCTAGGAGTCACGACCGTACAGGCTGGCTGCATGCGGTTGGCAATAGTGGCCACATGGGTTTTCTGCAAGCGATTGACTTCAGTAGCCGCATGAGTCTCATCCATGCGGTTGGCAACTGTAGCCGCATAAGGTATGCGGCTGACAGATGTGGCCGCATGAGTTTTCTTCATGCGGCTGGCGGATGTAGCCGCATGAGCTTTCTCTCTGCGGGTAATACCCTTATGCGGCTTGGATCGCATAGAGTTCCTCTTTGCCCCTGCAAGTCCAGCATCATAGTATTTTTTTCTGTCGGACTTGGGGACAGCAGAGTTGTCTACGGTCTGAAGTGGGGCCGCAGGAGAGTCTTTCTCGCCGTCTTGAGCAACAGAGGGTATCCCATCGAGGGCTGGAGGAGCAAATGATTTTGGCCTCCACTCTTTGCGAGCCTTCGTCCCACGGGTGCGTTTCTGAACCGGGCCAGCACTTCCTTCGGAGAGCATCTCTTCAAACGCCTGTTGGTCGAAGTGGATGACCATCTTTTGTTGTATGGAGCCAACTTTGGCTGCGTCTGATTGCATCACCACCTCCTCAGCCGTAGAGAAGTTAGTCCCCAGCAGAGTCGCCATCGTGTTTGCCATGAAATATAAAAGAACAGAACAATTATCGGAGGACCGGACTTTTACTTCACGTTACAAACTCGCTTGTACAAAGAAAGCCTAAGGACGAAAACCTAGGTACAGCAGTCTAAGTACAATTGTTTATTTTAGATTCTGGGGGATGACGATAGAGGCTCGGGAAGGCGACGGCAGCCCTGCCTTACTCCTTGGACGATCGGTATGCAGCCTTGGCTCCGGTGAAAAGATGGTTGGCATTGATGAAGAAATGCTCTTCTTGCTCTCCCTCTGACTGCTCTTCTGGCTTCTCTCTCTCTATGTGTATTCTCTCTCTGACTATGGGGGGAAGTCTCTCTGTATATACGTATTTCTCTCTGATATTGTATATATTTTACAATGGCATGGCACCTTGCTATTTATAATAGTGGGATGTGATCATTAGGGTTGCCAATGATTAGCTCTTGGAGATGGCAGTGGCCTGGGGATTGGTCAATCCAGGCCGTTCGTTTCTGATTGTGACGAATCCGTGCCATTAGGTGTAGATTACACCAAATTCCATTAGCAATTAATGCTGATTGGAATAAATTTTCCTTATAATTTTCTTCTGATATCTGCGAATAAATTAGATCTATTCTTCTGCCACGTGTCCCAGATTATTAGGATTTGACCCAATCTTTAATGGCAGCAAATCTGAGGAATTAATCGATTTGGGACACGTGTCTTAGGAGCTGCTGGAGGGATCTGGACCGCATGACAAGTGAGCCGCATATGAATTTGAGCCGCATATGGTTAAGCCCACGTGTCAGGGCTGCCTGGGCAGTGGCCCTCACTTGAGCCCTCGAACCTCAGGGGAGTAATCCTTGTGGGCCGCATAGGTACATATCCGCCTGAGCCGCATGGACATGATCCTCTTGAACCGCATGAGAAGTCCTCGCTCGAGCCGCATAAGGCTTTCTTGGCCTGAGCCGCATAGGACAGATTCACTCTGAACCGCATGAGAAGTTCTTTGCTCGAGCCGCATAAGGCTTTCTTGACCTGAGCCGCATAGGATTCATTCTGAATCGCATGAGAAGTGAGCGGCATACGAACGCCCACGTGGCAAGGCCACGTAGCATTTTTATGGCTCTCGAGGGATTTGTGTCAGAGATCTCTTTTCTCTTCCCTAGAGATTCATCATTATGACAGAGTCATAATTACCTGCTTTTGTGTCAGGGCTGTCAACTTTTCAGAGGGGTCAGCCGTCAAAGCAATTAATGCAGCATGGGTCGGAGGGGAGCACTGTCAGGCCACGTGTCTTCTGAGCCGCATGGAATGCCTCGGGCCGCATAGCTCTTTATTCTGCATGACTCCCCGAGCCGCATGAGTTTTCTGAGCCGCATGGATCTTTCCTGGCCGCATGAGTCATTTTCTTTAGTATTTTCCATGCTTCTACAAGAAGCTTGTGGAGTCAGAATTGGTGAAGTATAACCTAATCCCCGCTTCGTTTTGCTGTAGTATTATTGTGATTTTCCTTTCGGTGTAGGAATACGAATAGGAGTGCGCCTTCCTTTGCCGCCATTGAGACCGGCTTTAAAGTTGTAGCCCATCTTTTGAATGATATCTTTTGACTGATGACTATAATGACGTAGCTGAAGTCTTCCGTTATTGTGATTTTCTTCTTCACTACTGGGCATGATCTTCTGTTCCATTCCATTACTAAAAAGTATAGAAAGTTTATCTTTCTTCCTGGAAGGGACTAGGAAGAAAGAGTCCTACATTGGCTCGAGCAATACTTCATTTTGAGAAGCTTCAACTGCTCATATGGCAAGTGGTTCGAAGTTATCTAACATTTTTAAATAACATCGAGTATAATAAAGGACATCAATATACTGTAAAGAAGATGCTACTTTATTGACTTGTACATCATCATTTACAACATGATTCTTAGCCTTAACAGAAGGCTTAGTAAGGTTGATGACCAGAAGAAGAGAAGGAGAAGGGGAAGGTGATGGTTTGTTACGACGAAGGTCGATAACAAGAGGCTCAGAAGAGGTGAGCTCCTTTTGTTCCCTTTCTACAGCAGGAGCCTGTTTGTTATGAGAGAAAAGATGTATAGTCAATGTCTGAGAAGAAGAGGGACGAGTACTACGTCCTTTGACAGGGATCATGAGAACATCTTTTGAAGTATGTTTATGATCTTCCTCACTATCCATTGCCAATACAACTTTCATGAACTCATCCTTGTACATCCGAGAGTCTGTAAAATATGCTTTAATGCCCCTGAAAAGATTTAAGTCAGCTACTTCCTTTCGGACCTCTCTATTGACGTCCACATATTTAAAGTATTGATATAAAGTGGATTATACAATGTTATGCTCATGCAGAAAGGGTCTTCCCAGTAAAGTATTGTAAGAGCCATGATTATCGATCACGTAGAAAGTAACCTTCGTACGAAGATTGCCTATTTGAACTTTCAGGCAAATCTTTTCCAAAGGTTCACTTCTTCCAGAATTGAATCCTAAGATTGTTGTGATTGTTGTTGAAAGATTGTGTACAGGAATCTTTAATGCATCTAGTAGAGTCTTTGGTATGATGCTAAGTGCAGACCCAGGATCGATCAAAATGTGATCAACCTTTATGGTATCGACATATCCCGTGAAGTAGAGGGGTCGGTCATGACGATTATCTTCCAACAGCATATCATCTCGTATAAAAGTGATGTTTGGCATCAGCTCCATCATACTATGACAATGAAGGCATGTTATAGGCTCTTCCTCTGGCTTCTTGAGAAGTGCTAGACAAGTATCAACTTGCATCAAAGCTTCACTCAATGTTTCTCGAGTTTCCTTCGAAAGACGGAGTAGCTCAAAAATTGACAATCTTGCCGAGGTATTAGCCAGCTGAGCCAGCATATCAAAGTTATATGGCTTGTCAAGTCCTAAAGTTGAAGTCTTCTTCAATACTTTATCGAAATGGACATGCTATTTTCCTTTGTCGGCTATCGTCGGTTTGGAAAATGTTGGCTCTGTTGGAGGTAATGAAGCTGGTGGATCATTGACAGCAGGAGAATATGATGCTTGAGGATCCTCCAGAGCAGGAGCAAGGTTTTTTTGACCTTCTGAATAGTCTCTTAGGTAAGGTTTCCCAGACCTAGTACCAGTCAAGACTTCTTCTTCGGATACAGGTTCAAAGGACACCATATTGCAACTTTTTTGCCTGGATCTTGTTTCTGGAAGGTTTCTTTTGGCATGATGGAGCGTTTGTCCAGTAACCCAAACCAACCCGAGATTGGTTGTGAGAAAGACATAGGGAAAAAGGTACAGGAGATACCTTTCCATGGTTCAAACCAGAGGCCTTTTGTAGATCATATCACATTTTCATCATTAATTCACGAGACTGTAGACTATACAGATGGAAAGATGGTTGGTATTTGGCTTCTGATTTTGCCAATGTTGTCTCAGCAAGGGAAGAAGATGAAGGATTATCTGCTACCGAGATGAAGGTAGTAGTTAGAGGTGGAAGACACTGTTCACCAAATGAAATTATATGACATGATTTATTTTTAGTGGCCTTCTTAGACTTGGTGGAAGAAGATGGTGTTTCGAAGTCCGCCACTAAATCTGGATGGATCCATATAATTTCACCTTTATCAGTAGACAGAGGAACAAGACCATCTGTTCGTGCAAGTGGAATATTAACAATCTCTAGATTAGTTCCCGGGATAGGGATGACACCGTCCTGTACAAGTTGAGCTAGAAAATCTTCAAACTGTAAAGAGACGACATTAGCCGTTACAGTTTTCTCATCTTGTTGGAGAGTAATTGCACCGGAATTGACCATCTCCTGAATTTAATCCTTAAGCACATAGCACGTTCGAGTTGGATGCCCAATAAACCTGTGGTAAACACAATATTAAGGATGGTCAGTCTTACCAACTTTATCTAGCCGTTTTAGTTCTGGCAGTTGAAGTTTACTGCTCTTGATGAGGCAATCAAAGATGTTCATGATATCATCTTCATCAAAAGAGTATTTTTTTTTCGGACGTGGTGTCCATTATGATGGTGCTGTTGGGGTAGATGTTGGCTGATTTACATTGATGGCTAGGGTATCCATTATCTTTTAGATGTGGTGTCTAGTCTTAGAATTGCGTTGATCCTATCCACATGCTGATTATAGGCAACATGTTTGATTTGTAAGTGTATATAGTCAAAACATCTGGGGTTCTGAGAGGCATTCTGAGTACTTCACGGTGGAATCGTTTAATGAAACGTTTAGTAGTTTTATTATGTCGTTGTTTGATTTTGATGAGAGCAGACATAGTCATGTCATTGGTTCCCTCATAAAAAGGTCCCAAAAACATTTGTTTGAAGCCAGCAAAAAAGTTTATACAACCATCTGGTAAACTACGATACCAGTCATATGATGCACCAGCTAAATAGCCGACAAATACTCTAGTAAGAAGAGTATCATTTGGTTGAAGTTGATCAGTCATTACTTCAAAGTGATTGAGGTATTGACTTGGAGATGTGCTGCCATCAAACAGCATAATAGTAGGGGGTTTGTATTTAGAGGAAAATTGGACCTCTTTCCATTCTATGGGATATGGTTGTTTGATTCTGCAGGCCATCCTTCTGTTTGAAAGCTTCAAATTAAGTACGTAAAAGTTTTACGGCCTCATTGGTATCTCCCGTTGATTGTGGAAGAGTGGATTGATTTGATAGGTTAGGAGGGCGTACTGCATGATAGGTATCACCCCCAGCACCAGATTGACTTGGGATAGCCTACACAGGAATAGAAGTGGTGTGAGGAGACTGTACCCCCAGATCAATATTGATGGGAGCTGATGCTGTTACAGGTTCCTGAGTCGGAATCAGATACGCGACCGGTGGAACTATATTTTGTGCCATGATTACAGCATGTATGCCTGTCATCATTTCAGCCATGTTCTTCAAACTAGCCTCCAAAGCAGCAATTTTTTGCTTTTGACTGCTAGAACTGAAAGTATCTTGATCTTCTATGACGGCATAACAGTCACTTCTCTAGCCTTTGAAGACGAGCTAGTGGAAAGGATGGTCCTTTAAGAACTTTCACTGTCAGCAGCAAAGTCACATAAAGAACTACACCCAGAATAAGTGATAGGGACGTCTTTTTGACTGAAGGAATCTTGGTTAGAATCAAGAAGATTCCTTTGATAGATTATTTCTCGGCTTCTTGATCTAGTATACTGATAAAATCTTTCACCGGATTCATGAATCCGATCTAAGTACTGTTGACTGGGATTGCGAGATACATTACGTCTTAGACGTTTTTCACCTCCAATGCTTCGAGATGCCATATTGACAGGAGCATAGAGTAATTCATCTTCCTCCTCTAGGATTGGTTCATGGGTATGAACATAATTCAAACGGTCAAAGACAGACCGCTTGGCTGACTGACAGCAGCATTTGATGACAACTTCATAGTGGTGATTGCAATGATGTCTTTGTTGTTGGTCCACCGCAGGACGGGATAGATTTGCAACCTTCCGTTTCTGTATTAAGAGTTCACGGAGGTCACTAACAGGACGAGAAAAAGTGGAAGGAATGTATTCCTTGACGATATTCGGGACATGGTTTCTGTTCTTGAGGTGTCCCGTACCTTGAGTGTACAAGGACGTGCTAAGCTGGTTAGCATAAGTCTCAGGATTTTTCACCTCAGAATTCTTTCCCTGGCGTAAGTTAGCAACTGGTGCAGGTTGCGCTTGATACATCTTGTGATTTCCCGAGGTTGACCCTAATTGACACCTGTTGATATAGGTGCGCAAGTCTGATAGAGGAGCTACTTGTGCATCTACTTAAGATACTGGCAGTTTGCCTTGTCGGGATCTTGAAATACATAGGGCTGGTAGATCCTGCCCTGACCTTTTTGGAGTAGGCATAATACCCTTTTGTATGGAAAGTTTATTCTGAATAGAACCCATCTTCCCGACAGAGATTTGGTTGCCTCTGTTAAGGAGAATAGAATTCCTATCTGAATTAGCAGTACTTTCCACCCGGTCAATGACTTGAGCAGAATGAGGAAAAGCTAAAGCGCATTTTCCTTGATTTAGTGATTTCTTACTAAACTTTTGGTTTGATGGTAAAGAGGGAATCACTAAACAGTGTTTCTCTTTATGTTGCGCTAATGCAGAAGTATGTATAAGTTGTGCTAGAGCATGACCATGCACAAGTTGCGCCGGAGCAGGAACATGCGCAAGTTGCGTTGGAGCAGGAACATGCACAGGTTGTGCCAAGAAGAAAAAGGCCAAAGGGTGCTTTCACTTGTTTTGGACAGCTGTGTATCAAGACAAAGTCTTCTTCGATATCAGAATCGAAGAAGTGGAGGGTTAGCCAAAAGGCTGTTTCCCTTAGGTTGCGTCAAGGCGGTGATGGGTGCAAGTTGTGCGGAAGCAAGAACAGGTGAAGGATGCACCAGGAAAGTAAAGGCCAAAGGGCACTTTTCCTTGTTTTGGACAACAGTGTGTCGAGACAAAGTCTCATTCGATTTCAGAATTGAACAAGTAGAGGGATTCACCAAAAGGCTATTTCTCTTAGGTTGCGCCAAGGCAGTGATGGGCGTAAGTTGTACGGAAGTAGGGGTTTATGCCGTCGAGGACTTAGAAGTCTAAACAGGGCATGTCTTGCTCTTAACAGCGACAGCAGTGCGCTTGGCACCCCTAGCATTGATCATAGCCTCGTAGGCTGTCTGGTCGACTTGAACGACCAGGGTCTTCTGCGTCTTGACGATTGGCGCGGTATCACATTGAGTTGTTACTTTCTCGTCGGAGGAGAAAGCCGTCACCAGCAGAGTCGCCATTTTATTTACAAAGAACAAAAATATATGGCTCTTTACTACAAACTTAGAAAAGAGTACAAGGGTACAATTGATTTCTGGGGAAGTACAACTAAAGAAATCTGATCAGAAGACGATCACTTTATCCCTTGGACGATGTGATATCGAAGACACGAGCCTCTGGAGGATGCAACAACACTTTAGCCGGAGATTATGATCATTCTTGATACTTTTAGATTGATTTGAAACTCTATTTATAGAGTTTTTGAAATAACTGTTTAGCAATTATTCTTGGTTGCACGTATTTCATGTTGCACGCCTCATGTTCACTTGCGCGAACGGTTGTACTAACTATTGTGGACGCGTGGCATCGTTTGATTGAGATGCGCGTGAGCGTGAACAGTGTAGTGGGTATATTCTACGAAGTTAGTGGCTTGCGTGCCACGTCACTATGTTTTGAACACTGTTTGATCACCTTGCGTGAGCTTCATCAGGTTGCGCATAGCACAATGTAACAACTTGTGCGAGCGGTTGCACCAACTGTTGTAGACGCATGGTATCATTTGATTGAGATGTGCGTGGTCGTGAGCAGTGTAGTGGGCACATTCTGTAATGTTAGTGGCTTGCACGCTACGTCACTCTGTTCTGAACACTGTTTGATCACCTTGTGCGAGCTTCATCAAGTTGCGCATGGCACAATGTAGCAACTTGTGCGAGCGGTTGCACCTACTGTTGTAGATGTGTGGCATCATTTGATTAAGATGTGCGTGGTCATAGGCAGTCTAGTGGGCATGTTCTGCAAAATTGGTGGCTTGTGTGCCACGTTACCCTATTTTAAAATAAAAAGTTGATTAAGTGGCGCCAACTAGCCAGGCTGCGCATGGGCGCAACCCAACAACTAGAAGTTTTGACTAGGTCTTCTGTGTTGTGCTGATTAATTCTCGTACTGCACAATAACTTGTGCGAACCAACTGTCAGCATTAGTTACATGCTGACAAAATCTTCTTGAGCGCCACGTTGCGCGGGATTCGAACGGATTTTTCTTGATCTCCGTGCTGTCAGCTGTCAGGAAAATGATGACGCCATTACAGCTTCTCGAGGAAGTGCGCCACGTGTCGCTCGTGCAACCTGACTCATGTGCAACCTGACCTCTGTGCCACCAGATGTCGACGCAACCTGATGGTTTGGCGCAACATAATAGTTTGGGGCCATTTTGATGATCTAACACTTTAATAGGTGGCGCAGCTTGATTTTTAGCCTCTACACCAGCCCCATCCCTATATACCCGGCCCTCCTCCATTGGCCAACACGAACTTCCTTTCCACTGTCGCCTCCATAAAAAAGGAAAATAATCAAAACCCTTACCTTGACTGCATGACCCACCACCAACTTACCTCGCTACCGGGATCCACCCTCTCCAGACGAGTCCGGTGCCACCGCTCCTATTCTCGCGTCGATCTCCTCTGCCCTCTATATACCGTGCCAACTGCCATGCCTGTGTCCGTCGCAACCGACCTCGGGTCCCAGAACCCCCATCCACCTAGCCCAGCATCGCCGCCTTGAGCCACCTTCAGATCCACCAGATCTGTACTGGGCCGTGCCTCGAGGAACCTCGCGAGCCCGACGCTGGCGCCAAGCCGCTTCCTCCACCGGACCGCTCCTCCTCACCTCGCAAGTCTATGTGTCCCCACCGTCTGCATCCATTCTTGGCATCCCCGAGCTTTGCCCAGGCTCTGATCGCCAGCTAGACTAGGGAGCGCACCCCGGTGAGCTCTCAAATCCTTCCGCTCTATCTTTTTCTCTGTCACTTTCTCTTTCTCACCTTTTTCTTATGAATATATTTTGTTAACAGTAAATATTATGAGCCAGAGACCAGAGCCGACTAAATCCAGTAGGCTTATATGTAGCCTATTGGACCAGGCTAGGTAAATAATTCATCTATGTTAACAATTTACTTGGGCTTCAAATCGTTGGGCTATATATATATATATATATTTTTTTTTTTGGGCTATATATATATATATATATATATATATATATATATATATTTTATATATATATATATATATATATATATATATATATATATATATATATATATATATATAGGGCTCTATTTATGATATATATATATATATATATATATATATATATATATATATATATATATATATATATATATATATATATATATATATATCATAAATAGAGCCCTATATATATATATATATATATATATATATATATATATATATATATATATATATATATATAGGGCTCTATTTATGATATATATATATATATATATATATATATATATATATATATATATATATATATATATAAATAAATAAATAAATAAATAAATATATATATATATATATATATATATATATATATATATATATATATATATATATATATATATATATATATATATATATATATAGGGCTCTATTTATGATATATATATATATATATATATATATATATATATATATATATATATATATATATATATATATATATATATATATATATATATATATATATATATTTTTTTTTTTTTTTTTTTTTGGGCTCTATTTATGATATTTGGCTTATATATCTAAGGGCTTAAAATATATTGGGCTCTATTTATGATATATTTATATTTTGAGTTATTTATAATAATGGGCTTTAACAATTAAATATTAGACTTACATTTCTAGTATATTTTATTTATAAATACTTTAAATAGGGTTATTTATATAAGTATATTTTAATGTACCTATAAATATATAAATACCTTGTGTTATATAAAATAAAATAAAATAAACCTTGGGTTATATAAGTCCTTTGGGTTTTGATATAATATCTCTAAGTTAGTATAAATATTTTTCTAAAATATCTTTTGGTTAAATATTACTATTAGATTATATTTTCAATATACTTTCTACATTGTTTTAACTATTTTTCTAAATATAAATACATTTGACTAAGAAATACATTCTTAACCCAATTCCTTTTTTATTAAGATAGTTATTTTGATTGTGACTAATCGTTTAATATCTCGTATGAATCCGAATTTCTACATATCGATTCTAGCTAATTGGACTATTCTGGATGCAATGGAATTATATGTTTCCTCAGCAAAGGATCCTAGGTGAGTATATTTCTTGTTTCTTTCTAATATTGTTAATTACTATATTTGCATGATTAGTGATGATTATACTTGATTATTGACACGTTCGTTACACGGATTAGTGGCATATGGATTTTAGTAGGATACCATATTTTCATGTTTTGTCGTGTTGCTCATGATCATCATGCTTGTTTTACCGTATTTCATGACTCATTGTCATGACTTGATCCATGTGTAGTAGTCGGGCGGGAGAAGTGCTAAGTAGATATGTGATCAGACCCGTAGACCGTGATTTATTTTATATTTCATGCATATTAGACCTTGGAGATGCAAATCCTATGTAGACCGTGCAGTGTAGTATCCCAGCCCGCTCATATATTGAAAGATGTACTTCAAATCACTTAGATGGTTATGTTTCCTCGTTCTATGTTTTACTTGTCGTTATAGCGTGGTTAACTATTTCTTTTATTTTCCATGCCATGATTTCAGTTTATTTAATTCATCATGTATGTCATTTCTATTCACTTTTTTTATAGTCCTTATCATATATTTGGAACTACATGCTTGAATTGCACTCGTTCCATTCCTGACTGGAAACATATTTTTCAAATTAGTCACTGCTACCTTATGTGTTGGATCCTTGGGAGAGATATGGGTATATCATGAGGTCGACCCTAGGAGACAGTTAAATATATATGTTGATAGTCATTTTCAATTTTTGTGAGACATTGTATTTTATTCTAATGTAATCTTGAATATTGTAATTTGATTTTAGTATTGTGAATGAGCAAATATTGTGACTTTAATCATTGAGGTCAAGAGTGCTTACTACGTCGATTCTACGACGTAGGCTGGACTTGGCCACACACTTGTATCCTAAAAGCGGGTGCGGGTCGTGACATGACCCTAGCCAAGTCAGGGCAGTATCTGGATGCTTCAAGCTGAAGTCCCACACACTTCAAAGGGATTTGTTTGAAGCGGTATGGGGTACCTTTTTTTCTCTTTGGATGCTGCACCCGAGAAATACGGCCAACGAGGTGGATCTGGAGCCTTTGACCTTTAGAGCTGTGACTTTCATCACTCAAATGCTGGAGGCAGGCCACTTATATCTCCCGGGTGTCTTTTGTGTTACGAGTTGGGTCCACAGCAATCGTGAGTGGTATGACCTGACGACGTGGGTCCTTTACGAGATACATGCCATCTCGAAGTTCACCTGGGGGTCCGAGCCATACGAGGAGTACACTTCTACGAACGAAGAACTCGTGGCTCTAGATAAGAAGGATTCTGATATGGTGGCAGGATATAGAGAACTGTTTTGCCATCATACAATATGCCAGTGTTTCGACATCCAAAGGTCCACTCCCCACGTCCATGCTTGGAGGTGACATGTCTTTATGTAAGGGTCGGCGAAACCAGGTCATTATGCCTTTGACATCCGCTTTGCCTCTGCTCCAGATGTTGTTGAAGAGCATATGGCAAAAAAAAAGAAGAAGCACCCTAATATTGATGAGCTGAAGCATCTCAGCTCATCTATCTACAACTTCTTCTATCATTATGCATACCAGCTATCATCTAAGGCTTTACTGGCCACATACCTGATGATATGGCTACGCGATTGCGTGGTCCCTGGTGGCTCGGGGTCGCTTGAGCGAGTGAGTTAGAATTTGATACTCCCAGCCGTCCGGCTCGTATTTGGCCACAGGCTAGCATTTTTTCCCGCTATGGTGTGCAATCTCCAGAGGGGTTTGCAACATTATGTGGAGAAGACGATGCATTATGATGGTAAGGGTGAGTTCCCTCGGTTGGAACTACCCTTTCATTACTTGATGGGATGGCTCGTGCTGCACTACCCTTCTCTAATGAACCCGAGTTCAGAGGCAGCAGTCCGTCTGGAGGATGCTTTCCTTTGTCATTATCGGAAGCAGTTCTGGTCGCTCCAGAAAGTTCCCGTGTGCCGAAAAGCATTATCGTACCCAGATAGGTACGAGATTTTCAAGATTCCTTATACCTGCGCTGAATTAGGAAAGCGAATTGGTTGTTGGCGGCCTTCACTTTTCCAACCTAACTGATGAGGCCTTTCATTGATTGCAACCGATACGACCATCTCACTTGGTGTATTAAAATCAGAACGAGGTATTCCTGGAGCCCTACCCGTCGAGCCAATTTTTCTGCTAATTCGTCTATTGTTGTCACATAAATCTGCACTAAATGAACATGTGAAACTAGCATTTATTTACTAATGATTTTTCTAATTGTTTAGCTTCTCTTAAAGCAATTCATTATAAGAAACATAAACAATAGATCGTCACCTTATATAGTGATTCTTACCCATGTTCGTCGGTCCATCCCTATACAAGACAAGTATTAGCATAATTTGCATATAATATAAATCATACTATCCAACTCATCATTTAATATTAGGTTTGCAATAACTTTTATTGACACATGCACCTAACTACATGTTGGTCCACATGTCATTTCCATGATTAGTCGATGTGACTCTTAGGTTCAGCTCATCGCTATTGGACGGAATACAACACCCCCCTATCACGGGATTTCTTGTACCTTAGGGTGTCTAGGAAATCTCTTCTAGGCCGAACGATTTCTAGCGCCCCAGGAACCGCCCGAGAGATCTAGTTTCCTTGTACACAAGTTTTCCAGGACCAATGCATAATCTACATGCTTATAAGATAATTCATAACATGTGCAACTGTTAAACGACATGTTCATTCGTGCATTTCTTTGTTCGCAACAGAACTATAGCTTCTAACTTTGGAACAATTCTCGTTTCTATTGCAACGTGCACAAGTCCATCTGTACACGTCTAAACATTTGTAGCATACTATAGGCAACATATATCATTCATATGGAAATAGATTAAGTAGCAACACACGATCTAGCATTTGTTTCAATTCATTCTTCTCTGAGCAAATGTTTAAGAAATGTTTTGCCATGTCCATATAACCTCTGAGCAAAGCACTCATCAAGGATAATCACGTCCATATTACCTCTGAATTATCCACTTCCACCTAATGTTATATATCTTTCCTTGTCCATATTACCTCTGGTCAGATACATAACATCCTCTGCTATTACGTCCAAATTACCTCTATTAGCAGCTTCGTTCAACTTATTATCTATATTCAAAAAAACTTGAATATAAAACGGATAATTAGTCCACATCAAATTTCCCAGCGGAATACCCACCAGAAATAACCTTACTACGTCTACATTACCTCTAGTTCTGATATTTCACAAAACCACATTCATTTTCAAAAGATTCTTTATTCTTTATTTTGAACGTCTATCAAGAGACGAGAGAAAATGGGTACAAGAGCCTTGACGGCTAGGAAAAAAAACAGTTACAAAGAAAAAATCTAAGGGATACATAGTCGACTGATATTGTCCCTTAGAGCCGCAATTTCGGCTTCAGACTTCGCGGTAGCTCGGCGGTGCGCCTCTTCTTGACGAGCAGCTTCATCCTCGAAAAGGATCAGACTCATGTGCTCTCCCTCCAACTTCACCAGCTATTCTTTTAAATGGGTGGAAGTGGTGGCAGTCATGGCAGCCTGAGCCAAGTAATCCTCCTGCTCAGACGTTGTTGTCCTCAAGTTGGCTTCCAGCTGAGAGATCTCGTTTTGGATCTGCACGATGTGATTATACTTATCGGTAATCTGTGCAGCCAGTTTATTCTTCGAGGCAGCACGTGCCTCACTTGCAGCGTTGAAGTGACCACACTGATTGTCACGCCCCGACTCGCCAAATCGGTCGTCATCGCCTTGACTCGAGATAAATCGATCCTACGAGTCGGGATGTGATGCCGTACAAGTCTTTATTGGACTTGTACAAGACAAGGATGTGCACTTGATATTTCTTTTGACACGATGTGTTGAAATTAAACAATACAGAGAGTTGAAGACATAGAATAGGAAGAAATTTAGCTCTTCATTCATAAAACTTGCAAAGTATGTGCAAGGTCATTTTTACATTACATATGTCGTTGCGGCTACATCTTGCAAACACAAAAGAAAACTCTCGACAAGCTTGCCATGAAATAATCTTCGGTGTTCCATACATTTATGCCCCTTTATACATTTGAACAAAAGTCTTCGATCTAAATTGGGCTTCAAAATACTTCAAAATATGGGAGCTTCGAGCCGCCTCCCGTTCTTCAACTTCAGTCTAGTCTCGAGCTCCCACAGCGCGCTCGTTACCTGGGGAGTTGGGGGTTAGCACACTTGCTAGTGGATAGGACGAACCCACTCGTCTAAACCGACACTGCTTATTAAGGATTCTAGCATATGAAGTGATCTTTCTATTTAGAACTATATGATTTGCAGTTCATATCGAAGGCACGTTTTAAATGATAACAACATAACCAATTTTAACCATGTTTACCACGGCCGTACTCATTTCCTGTACAAAATATATATAATACTTACCACCTGCACAAGACAATAGGTGAGCATGCAATCTATCTTATATGCGGTCATTGGTGATATTGACACCATAAAGGATGAACACGTAGCATTGCGACGCGCCCTAGCAGTCCAGGTTGCGAGCCTAACTGGAGGTCTCGCAATGCCTCGCGCCGAAGCACGATTCCAAAATTTCCTCCTAGGCCGATTTGGTCCCAGTGCCCCGGGTACCGTCTCGAGGAAAGCTCATCTTATGCACGAGTCGTCCATGACCATGCGAATGTATGAACAGTTTAATATGTATGAGGTAAATTGTATAGCGTAGACATTATTAAACCACATAATCATTTCTACTCGTGCAAGGGTTCTTTTCCTGAAGCCGTATATTCCAATTTAGCATCCCGTAGGCAACAAATTCTCCGAGGCGTAGTATACCGCAACCGAAGTCTCTTCATTATGTTTTGCAGAACATAAAATAAATTCTATCTCTTTCCTAGAACTTTATCTTTTCTCTACTTAGTGTGAAACTTATGGATTCGGAGTAGAAAAGAAGGGGCCGAAGAACCACCCACCTAGAGAGATTGCGCCGAGAGTAGGAGGACGCTTCGCGACGGTCAAGCGTCAGTTACACAAACTCCTGCAAAGGCACGAGCATCGAATTAGAACCCTTCCTTCGAAATTCCCAAAGATGCATTTAGAAATCGATGCGAAAGCACACTTATCAAACCTACGCAATAATTCATTCAGAAAGCCAAGAAAATCAATAAAACCAACAGCAGACCGGTTGCGTCGCTTCCTTTAGAGTTCATTCGCCAAGACACAGTCTACTGCATCTAGGACTTATTTCAGCAGTAGCCGATCCATTAGGTGTAACGGTACACGTATCACTCGTCCAAATCGATTTTATTGATGCCATGGTTTTCGTATACCAAACTCGTCGCTGAGTCAGACTAGCCATCTATGTTCCCGACCATGTCTGACTTTCCATGAGCCTATTACATAGTGCTTCGCTCCAACGGGAGCGGGACACTACATAATATACCACTAAGAAAAAGTTTCGTCCCAAAACTTAAGAACAAGGGTCTGACCTTCGTCAGCAAAAAGTGAAGGGTACTTGTCCTTCATCTCCGCCTCTAGTTCCCACATCGACTCCTCAACTGAATGGTTACGCCAGAGTACGCAAACCAAGGACATCGATCGGCTCCGTAGGATCTTTTCTTTACGGTCCAAAATTTGCACGGGCTCCTCCGAGTATGATAGATCGGCGCGTAGCTCTAACTGATCGAAACTAACCACATGACTTGGGTCACGCACGTAGTTTCGAAGTTGGGGGACATGGAAGACGTCGTGCACTTCAGCCAGGGCAGGAGGTAGCGCAATCCGATAAGCAATTGTCGCCACTCTTTCGAGAATCTCGAAGGGCCCTACGAATCTCGAACTCAGTTTGCCCTTTACCCCGAATCGCATGACGCCCCGCATCGGCGTTACCTTCAGGAATACATGGTCCCCAACCAAGAAATCTAACGGTCGTCGACGAGTATCCACATAACTCTTCTGCCGACTCTGAGCAATACAGAGCCTATTTCGAATCATACGGACCTTCTCAACAGCTTGTTCGACTAGTTCTGGCCCGAGCACCTGTCGCTCCCCGACTTCGTCCCAGCAAATCGGAGATCGGCATTTCCTTTCGTAAAGTGCCTCATAGGGAGCCATCTACATGCTCGATTGATAACTGTTGTTGTACGCAAACTCCGCGAGCGGCAAGTGCGTCTCCCAACTAGTCTTCAAATCTATCGCACACAGACGTAACATATGTTCCAGTATCTGATTCACTCTTTCTGTCTGGCCGTCGGTTTGTGGGTGGTACGCGGAGCTAAGGTTCAGCTTAGTACCCTGTAGAAGCATGGAAAAGAACAAGAAAAAGCCCATGCTGCTCAGACAGAAAGAGCCTCATGCGGCTCAGGAATCCATTAGAAATTCATGCGGTTCAAAAGTCCTTTAGAGCCTCATGCGGCTCGGATAGCTCCATGTGGCTCAGGAAGGTGCCACGTGGCCCAAAGCAGTTCGCCTCTACAGCTGGCCATAAAGCAACTGCCTCATTAAATGCCGTGACGGCAGCTCTGACAGAAAGGCGAAGTGACAACTTTGACATGAAGCTGAAATGATAGCTCTGAATGATGGCGTGCTCCTAGGGAAAAGAAAAAAATCTTTTATATAGTTGGCATGATCCGCTAAGTCCCAAAGCTCCCTATGCGGCAGCCACCCCTATGCGGCTGCCATCTTCAAGCGGCTGCCCTCTTCATGCGGCTGTCTCCTTCATGCAGCTGCCACCTTCATGCGGCTGCCTCCTTCATGCGGCTGCCACGGTCATGCGGCTGCCTCCTTCATGCGGCCGCCACCCTCGTGCGGCTGCTACCTTCATGCGGCTAGGATCGTGGGGGCCACCCGTATGCGGTTCACTTAGAGACCGCACTCATGCGACTCTGTCAGGACGTCCCACTCACGACACTTGAGACACGTCGTAGTCCTCATGACAGTTGAGACACGTGGCTGTCTTATCCCCTCGGAGTTATGGCTGCTAGCAAATCATAACAACCCAGATTTGTTACAATCATCATAATTACCCGGATCAAATCAGATTTATTGCAATCAAGCAGATTGAACACGTGGCGGGAGATCCAAGCTTGTCATTACAAATCATGAAGATTCGTGGCAATCAGCATTAATTGCCCATACGGATTTGGCGCAATCAAAATTAACTGCCCAGATTTGATGCAATCAAGATTAATGGTCCAGATTATTGGTCGCTGACTTTTCAAGGGGCAATCATTGCAAACCTAATGATCACACCCCCACTTCTATAAATAGCAAGGTGCCATTCCCTTGCAAACCCTGGAGAGAAAAAGAACAGAGAGGAGAATTCCAGAGAGAGAGAGACCCGGCTGGACACACAGAGAGAAAAAGGCACGCACAGAAGAGTCTTTCCACACATTCCGAGAGCATTTCTTCATCGGAGCCAAGGCTACGTCCGATCATCCAAGGAGTAAGGCAGAGCTACCGTCGCTTTCACGAGCCTCTACCGTCACCCCCAGAATCAAAAATAAACAATCGTACTTAGATTGCTGTACCTAGGTTTTCATTCCTAGGCTTTCTTTGTATGAGCGAGTTTGTATTATGAGTCTAAGTTTAGTCCTCCTATAAAATTGTTCTGCACTTTTACAATCAATGACAAACACAATGGCGACTCTGTTGGGGACTAACTTCTCCATGGCTTAGGAGTTGGTGACGCAATCGGACGCAGACAAACTTGGCTCCACTCAACAAATGCTGGTCGCCCGGTTCGACCAGCAGGCGTTTGAAGAAATGCTCTCCGACGGGAGCGTTGGCCCGGTCCAGCGGCGAGCCCGCACAAAGAAGGCCCGCAAGGAGTGGAGGCCCAAATCATTCGCTCCTCCCCAAACTCTCGAAGAAGTACTCTCTGTTGCTCAAGACAGCGGAGAAAACTCTCATACGGCCCCACTTCAGGCCATAGAGGAATCTGCTGTCCCCAAGTCCGGCAGAGGAAAATACTACGATGTTGGACTTGCAGGGACAAAGAGGAACTCTGTGCGGTCCAAGAAGAAGTCGCATAAGGGCGCCAGCCACATGAAAACTCATGCGGCCACAGAAGACAACCGCATGCAGGAGGCCTATGCGGCCAGAACTTCCAGCCGCATGCAGGAGGCTTATGCGGCCAGAACTTCCAGCAGCATGAAGGAGGCTCATGCGGCCACGCCTGCCAGCCGCATACAGACTGCTTATGTGGCCACCACTCCTAGCCGCATACAGAAGGGTCATGCGGCCACACATGCTAGTCGTATGCAGACAGCCTGCACGGCCACCAAACCCAGCCGCATACCATCTACTCCATGCGGCTCACGGTCAGTCTTCGACCGTCTCTCAGGCGATCCTGACCCCAGATGCTCTCATGTGCCAATCTCTGTGGACTCTTCCTACTATGCGCTCTCAGGTGCTAGAAGGAAGAAGTCTCGGGCAGCACGGGCTCGTCGAGCTCAGATAGTTGTCCCAACTTCTGACTATCGGGGCGTCCCGCTGACTATTACGCGGGCCCCCGATGGAAAGTTATATAAAACTATCTGTGTCCAGCCCCCGACGGCCAATGAACAGAATAGTTATCAAGAATCTCTCAACAATGATCAGGGGCAAGTACTCGTACTACCCCCACATCAGGGAGCAGGCAGGATGTCAACACACTCATGTGCTCAGAACTCCCGGGCCCGCAAAATGGGTGACTTGTGCAATGTGATTCTTCACAAACGCAAGGAAAGAGACGAAGATTTGGTGTGTAAAGAGTCATGTCAGGGACATCAATGCACCCAAATCATTGTCAACTGCTGCTGCAACAAGGCGGCCATACAAAAAGATCGGCGGTCCGTCTTCCAACGGCTGCAACACCCAAGCTCGGAAGACGAGGCGCTTCTGGTCGCCTCCTGCAATTCTGCTCACAAGATCCCTGGCGGCGAGAGAGGGAAGAAAATAAGCATTATCGGCCCGAAAATCTCAACCAAGCGGTTGTCTACGACCGCTGCGGGAGGAGTTTTCCAAGGTACTCGCTCAAAGACGAAATCTGCCACACTTGGAGATTCGTCGTCCACATCTCTGGGAGGCACTGGAGCCGGGGGTAGCACTCCTCCAAATATCCAGGACAACCCGGTATTCTAAGAAGATAATCCAGAGGGAACGGTTCACCCAACAGATGCAGCAGATCCCGACGTCCCCGAGGACGTCCACAACTCTCAAGATGAGGCGAGCTCTGAAGCTGGGGTACCACTCCTTCTGAGTCCGAACCAGAGAAGAACATTCCCACGTACCCTGAAGATTTCTCTGTACAAGGATATGACTCAGATGGCAAATCCTCCACCGTTCCTTCCATCTCTCCTCATATGAGGACGGTGTTCATGACGGACAGCAACCAAGACGGTCCCAATGATCGCCAACGCATCGACACACTGGAGGCCATACTTCATGCCTTAGTCAAGTCCGTGGACGAGATCAAAGTAGCCCTTCCAACTCTGCAAGGAAGGATGCCTGGCCAAACAAGCTTAGGTCCCGCGGTCAATGTGGACTCGAACTCAGCTGCACCAAACCCGGGTGATAATCCTCCTGAAATATCGGCTCCCACCGCTACAGACGAGGCTAGGGAGGCAAGAAGAGAGGTCCAAGAGCCCCGGGCCATGTTCCATGCCCGAGAAAACTGCCAAGACCTCAGGATACGACAACCGTATCCTGCTGCGTGGAGAGATGTTCCCTTCCCTCCAAGATATAAACCATTTAACATCAATCTATATGATGGAAAGACATCTGCAAGCAGGGACATCACCTACTTCAAAGTCACAATCGACCATCTGCCTCATGACGATGCCATCCTTACATGGTTGTTCATCGGGGCACTGGAGGGGGTCGCCTTCGACTGGTACCGCAACTTGCCGGATAACTACATCCATTCCTTCGCTGGCTTCAAACGTATGTTCCTGGAGAGGTTCTACGAAGTAGGACAAGACGTGACAATGTCCACCCTCATGGATGTTGTCCAGGGAGAAAAAGAGCTGACAAGAAACTATATCGAGTGGTTTCGCCAAACCGCGATGAAGTTGCCTTCCCGTAACCCTGATTCCTCCTTAATTAAAATTTGCCAAAAGAGACTGCTTCCAAAAATCAGCCTGTGGATGGGCGAAAGTCAGTTTAAGGATTGGAAGACGTTCATCATCAGTGCCACTAGCGCAGAAGACAAATTGAAGAAAGCTCGCCAATTGGGATTGCACGTCTCAGAAGGAGAGGACAAGGGCAAACGCCCTAACACCAACAGCAACAATGGTGGTAACCCCTCCAACAACCGAGACAACAAGGGCAAACAGGCTATGGTGGCCGACACAGCCCCAAATCCCGATTCAAAGCCGACAGAAAAGTAGTGGCCTCAGATGACCTACTCCTTCGAGGACGGCCATGTCAAGCCCATCTTGGACATGCTCATACAAGGAGGTCGAATTCAGCTCCCTCCTCCAAGGCGTGAACCTCGTCCTGCAGAAATGGAGAGCCCCTAGTACTGCCACTACCATCGCTATGTTCACCATGCTACACAAGACTACTACCAACTGAAGCGATACATCCAATATCTCATCGATTCTAAGGCCTTGGCCATCGATTTCGAAGAGGTGACCGTAGCAGCCAACATGGTGTCAGAACAATTCGACAGCTTCCTTCCGACAAAGACTAAAGATGGAGTAGTGCCCGTCTCCAGAGCAAGGATGGAGGTCGCTAACCTTCCACCTCCCCGAAACCAGGATGCTGGCCTAATGCCCCTTACCACATCACGAGGGGAGGTCATGTGGGTCCATCCGGATCTGGTACCTGAAGTGACTCAGTTCGCACCTCCCTCTACCAGCAAGAAGAAGAGTGGGAAAGTCAAGTCATGCCGCACAATCTCGACGGAGATCGAGGAGGCTACGGCTGTCGTCACCCGGTCGGGTGCACAATCCCAACCTACACCGGGTAACTCGGCTGAAGATCAGCAGCCGACAGCTGCTGACGCTCCAGGACCCTCGCAGCCTTCGACGACCGACAAGCCTAGGCCGAAGGAGACTCGCTTTGACAAGCCGCTCCGAAGAGAGATGCCTCATGGGTTGGAGAGGCCTTACAACTTCGACATCTCGGCATAATTGGCCAACACACCAGCCAAATTATCGCTATACGAGCTACTGAGACTCTCCAAGGATGTCCGTGTCGCACTAAGCGAGGCACTCCAGAATGCCAATGATATCTGGCTCAGTCTAATCTCACCGAGGAAAGCTCGCCTGCAGATCTCTAGGACAGCACTTGCACAGGCACAATGCCTAACATAGTCTTCACTCCGCAGGATATGCTAATCAAGGCCAACCTGCACGATCATCCTCTGTATTATACTGGGTACATTGGCGATATCAAGGTGGATCGGATGCATATTGACCCCGGTTCCTCCATAAGCATCATCCCAAAGAGCTTACTACATCATCTGTGTATCCTAATGCATCGCCTGACGCCGACAAGCACCGCCATCAGCGGTTTCAATTCAGGCAGAAGCTATCCGATCGGGAAGATTCGCTTGAAGTGCCAAATCTGCAACCTTCAGTCAGAAGTGACCTGTTATGTCATAGATGCGGACACTTCCTACAACATTCTCCTGGAGCGTCCTTGGATACACGATTACATGATCGTGCCCTCCACACTACATCAGTGCTTCAAGTACGTCGATAAGCACAGCTTCGTGAGGACAGAATTTGTCGACATCGATCCTATTAAAGGGGTCGAATCCTACTACTCAGATTCATGCTTGTACGAGAAGTCGAAAAAGCACCTTGCCGAAGGAGATACTTAATCTCAAACTGAAGCGGCAGCTGGATCAGAAGAACCGCTGACAATCCACCTCATTGCACCCCCTATGACAACTCTGCGTAAAGATGCAATTAGCCTCTCTGCACAGGAGGAGCAGATGATAATCCGACTGCCAAGGTCTGGCCATGCGGCAAGACCCACGACAGAGCCACTGACAATCAGACTGCCTAGAGCTAGTAAACAACAAATAGAGGAGCTCAATCCCTCTGTCAAGCCGATGACGATTCGTCTATCCAGAATGAATCGGCAGCCGAACGCTAAGCCGGGGACTGCTAGCCAGCCAACAACTCCCCGCCCAGCACCGAGCACCAAACTGGGGGTGGCTAGTACGCCAACGACTCCACGTTCTGCTCCACCCATAGAGCCCCTGATGATTAAGCTGCCCAAGTCATCCTTTCAGTCTTCATTTATACAGGGGGTGGCTGAAAAAGAGTCAAAACTGGCAAAGTATGTGGCTGCTCACACCGATGTTCCATCCGCAGATGATGTAATCCCACTGGAAAAGATACCTTACTTTATCAGTAAAGGGCTATCTTTGAATTATCTCGAGCTTAATAAGCTTTGTATAATGTATGCTATAGAACACGGTATAGGCACCTACCTGCACACACAGGTAACAAATGTCTACATCGCAAACCAACTTACTCCAGTGGATGACGCTTATTGCATAATCGAGGGAGAGGATTATCCAATCATCTTCGGCCGGAAGAATGATCCACAACCCTTTAGGGTAGAAGAGATTGATCTCGAACCCGACACCGGGAGACTGCCCCTTTATCTGTATAGTTTCCAATCCAAGTACCTCATGCAAAAACAGGGGTTTGATCTGGAAACTACACCAGACTTGAACTACGGTACTGGACGGCGGTTACCCTTAAAATTGTCGATCCCGGCTGGAAAACCACGAGACTATTACAACAAAACCATATGTGGGCTAGGTTATGTTACACTGGCAACGACCCTTGAAAGCTTAGAAGAGGAATGCGACTGGCATTCACACTCAATCGGATCACCCACTTCCGATTCGGATGTCAGCATCGGGGACGTATTCAGGCAAGTGTTGTCCGTCAATATGGCATTGGCTGACGCCTACGAAGAAGGTGAAGACATTCCTGAACTTCTTGAGTTAGAGCCGTAGGCACAACAAATAGATGCGCAATGGGAGAAGCGGTTCGAACAAAGAGAGCCTCCCACCGAAGATGAGGTTCTGCAAGTTGATCTTGGGGATGAGGCCTCTCCAAAGCCCATCTTTGTCAGAAAGAATCTGACAAACGAAGAGCGAGAATCGCTACTGCAACTCGTCAGAGAATACATCGACGTGTTTGCATGGAGCTACGAAGATATGCCGGACTGAACTCCGAGGTTGTACTTCACAAACTCAACATTCGTCCGGACACAAAACCGGTCAAACAACAGCAAGACGGCTCCACCCCAACGTCATGAATACCCTTGAAGCTGAGGTCAACAAACTGATAGCCAGCGGCTTCATCCACGAGGAACAAAATCCAGACTGGGTCGCCAACATAGTACCAATCCTCAAGAAGAATGGAAAGATTCAAATCTGTATCGACTTTCGCAATCTGAATGAGGCATGTCCTAAGGATGAGTTCGCCCTCCCTATCACAGACATCATGATTGACAACACATGCGGCTTTGAGCGTATGTCATTCATGGATGGTTTCTCGGGGTACAACCAAATTAAGATGTTCACTGTTGACGAAAAGCATACATCATTCCGAACACCAATTGGCACATACTGCTACACAGTCATGCCTTTCGGTTTAAAGAACGCTGGCGCCACCTATCAAAGAGCTATGGGCATCATCCTCAGAGACCACCTGCACAAGACAGTGGAATGCTACGTCGACGACATCGTCATCAAAAGCCGCTCTAAGAAAGATCATCTGCATGATCTGAGGACAGTCTTTGACCTGATGCGAGCGCACAATTTAAAGATGAATCCCATAAAATCCTTCTTGGGCGTATCCAGCGGGAAGTTTTTGGGTTTCATTATTACTTCCCAGGGTATCCATATAGACCCTAAGAAGACGAAGGCAATCATGGAGATGGGTCCCCCGAGAAATCTCCGAGAACACCGAGGCCTTCAAGGGAGGCTGGCCTACATTAGGAGGTTTATCTCCAACCTCTCCGGACGATGTCAGCCATTCACCCACCTCATAAAGAAGGGCATTTCATTCGTATGGGATGAAGAATGCCAGCGCACCTTCGACAGCATCAAAGAATATCTGACGAACCCTCAAGTCCTGGTAGCCCCGGTTGCTGGAAGACCATTCCTGCTCTATGTACGAGGGATGGAACATTCTCTCGGTGCTCTGCTAGCACAAAACAACGAGGCAGGCCATGAGCAAGCTATATATTACCTCATCCGAATGATAATGGGGTCGGAGCATCGATACACTACCGTGGAGAAAGACTGCCTTGCTCTGGTTTTCGCCATTCAGAAGACGCGACACTACGTCACGGGACAAACCTTTCATGTCGTATCAAGAGTTAACCCCCTCATGGTCCTCATGACCAAGCTAGGTGCACTCAGCTCCCGCCTCGCTACCTGGGCGATATTATTGTCTCCCTATCACATGATCTTCGTCCCGCAGAAGGCTGTTAAAGGTCAAGCTCTGGCAGACTTTTTAACAGCTCATCCAGGTTCAGAGTCAACCAGAATAGACGAAAATATTCCCGATGAGGTCGCCAATTCAAATGTGGCCTCCCACGATACTGTATGATGAATGTTCTTCGACGGCGCTTCTAGAACTGGACCCAAGGGCAACATCGTCGCTGGAGTCAGAGTGGTGCTGATTTCTCCCTCCGGGCTGGTGATCAATCGGGCTTATTCCCTCACGGAGCCCTGCTCAAACAATGTGGCCGAGTACAATGCTTTGGTCATTGGCCTCCGACTTGCGAAGGAGCTGGGGGTAGAGTACCTTGAAGCATACGGCGACTCGCAGCTAATCGTTAACCAGATCAGGGGCTCATACGAAGTGCATCATGAAGACATGATCCCCTATCACCAAATAGCGATTGACATCATCTCGTCCTTGGAAGGGTTCTTCATATAACACGTTCCTAGGCTCCAGAACATTGAAGCTGATGCCCTAGCAGGCCTTACCGCTACCTTAGCACTTTCAAATCATGCTTACCACTTGGTTGATATAATAAGCAGTGAATTGGTCTGTCCCAAGGACGATGTTTAATGTATTGAGAGTCACTCCGCTCTGACCATCGACGAAGCACCAGACTGGAGACAACCATTCATCGACTTCGTTGTCTACGACATCCTTCCGGAAAATCCGAAGGAAGCCACTTCTATCAGAAGGCGTTCCCTCAGATTCTTCTATGATACGGAGACGAAAATGCTATATCGACGATCATACGATGTATTACTGCTTCGGTGTCTATCAAATACAGAAGCCAAAGAAGCCATACGAGAAGCTCATGATGGCATCTGTGGGGCCCATCAGCCCAGCCCGAAATTATAAGATCGCCTTCGTCGAATGGGCTATTACTGGCCCATGATGGTTGCAGACGCAATAGAATATGCACGAAAATGCAAAGCCTGTCAAGTCCACGCAGATTTCATCCACCAGACATCCGAGTTTTTACATCCAACGGTGGCATCTTGGCCATTCGAGGTATGGGGAATGGACATCATTGGTCCGATCACTCCACCTTCGTCCCGAAGACACCGCTTCATACTCACAATCACAGATTACTTCTCCAAATGGGCGGAGACTATTCCGCTGGCAGAAGTCAAGACTTCAAACGTGATCAGCTTCCTCAAGCATCACGTCATCTATCGCTTTGGACTGCCCCGAAGGATCATCCACGATAATGGTCCGCAGTTCGCAAGCCACGCCTTCTATCGGTTTTGCGACAAACACCGAATCCAGAATATGGCTTCAACACCATAGAACCCGGCGGCTAATGGTCTAGCTGAAGCGTTCAACAAAACAATCATCTATCTTCTCAAGAAGTTCGTGTCATCAAACAAACATGACTGGAATAAAAAGCTCGGCGAATGCTTATGGACGTACCGTACTACAGTACGGACGGCCACTGGAAACACACTATTCTCTCTGGTATATGGGAGTGAGGCAGTTCTCCCGTTGGAGACTCAAATCCCCTCACTCCGTGTGGCTCTCACCTATCGTTTGACGACAGATGATAATCACCATCACCGACTACAAGATTTGGAGGCCCTAGATGAAAAGCGCCTGTTAGCTCAACAACGAATCGAGCTGTACCAAGCTCGTATCTCCAGAACCTTCAACAAGAAGGTTAAAATTAGAACATTCTAAGTAGGCGATCTCGTTCTGGCAGTTCGGAGGCCGATGGTTATGACTCACAAAATCGCCGGCAAGTGCCAGCCAAAGTGGGAAGGCCCGTTCATCATCGATGATGTATTCTCCAATGGAGCTTACCGCCTCGCAAAACAAAATAGAGACTTGCTCATGTTGCCCATCAAGGGCAAGTTCCTAGAAGTATTACGTCTAAAACGACATCCTATAAATTTCCCAGATTGACGAGTTATGTACCCCCTGGTACCGCTGAACTCGCATTTCGACTACAAATTTCCCAGATTGATGAGTTATGTACCCCCTGGTACCGCTGAACTCGCATTTCGACTACAAATTTCCCAGAATGACGAGTTACGTACCCTCTGGTACCGCTGAAGTCACATTCCAAATCCAAATATCCCTGATTGATGGGTTATGTACCCTCTGGTACCGCTGAACTCATATTCTGACTCCAAATCTCCCAGATTGTTAAGTTATGTACCCGCAAGTACCGCTGAACTCACACTGTGGTCACTACAGATAAATCTATATCGCATCTTTTAGGTAGTAAGTCATATATGATCATACCTCTGAACTTTCCTCCTAAAAGAGCTCCCTCCTCTTGATCCAATACCCGCACTCTCAGTGCATAAACAGGATAACATATCCAAAAATTTCCTGAAACAACCACGTCGATGTTACCTCTGAGTTGTTCTTCTTCCATCAAAAACAAACCGCCCCCCATATAGAACTTCCACGTCCTCATTACCTCTGAGTTGTTCTATGTACCCTTCATGGAGCCCACTCCTGCCATGTCCTCATTACCTCTGAGTGGGAAGGCTCCATCGAAGAAACCATCATATTTACCATGTCCTCATTACCTCTAAGTTAGTATGTTGGTTTTTCTCTCGACTTATTATCCGTACCCAAGACCGGAGTACGCCAGGGATAATAGGCCCACAAATGTCCTCTGTTGACCACAAATGTCCTCTGTTGACCACAAATGCTGTACTAAGTTTCCTAGTACATGCCCCTCATTTTTTATCATGCCCCGGGAGCCCAGCTGTTCCATGTCATTCTTTCCTCCGATATCAGAAACTTCCATAGCCACCTTACTGTGGAATTGTTCTAAGTATCCACATCAAACTTGTTATCCGTACATAAAACTAAGGTATACCAGGGGTAATAAGTCCACAAACTGTCCCCCAGTAGAGCAAATGCCACAACACCACAAACATAATAAGAAGTACAAATGAAGGGTAGAATAAAACATACTCTTTTATTTGAAATTCAAAAGTACTATATGTTCTGGGGACCGCATCCCCCTCAAGAAAGGAAAAGAACGAAAACGAAAGAAGTAAAAAAGCCGACTATGGTTCGACGATACACAATTCTACGAGATGGTCCCTCAGCAAGACAGTCGACCGCTCGAACCCCTGCTTGGCCCGACGCTCGGCCTCTTGAGCCAGCCGCTCCGCGTCTTCTAGGTGCGCATGAGCCCGCTAGCCATCCTCGAGCTTCTTCAAAGTACGCTCCAGGCTAGCAGAAGCTTGAGAGACCTTTTCGGCCTCCTGAACGATTAGCTCTTTATCTGCACGGGAAGCTTCAAGCTCAGACTCCAAGAAGGCCAGCTTCCTCTGGAGTTCGAGGATCTGCTCCCTTGTATCAATTACTCTGCGAGAGGCGGCCGCTTCCCGAGCTAGGCAATTCTCGCCCTTGCGGCTCAGCTGATCATATTGAAGAGATAGGTCACCGAGGTCCTTCATTATAACCGGCTTGGACTTATCTCGTGTAGCCCTTACCTTCTCCAGGACAGTGGTAAGGAAGCCCCGCTCCTGATCTATTGCTGCAGACAGATCAGCTTACCGCAGCTCTTGAAATTGGGCCACGAGCGATCAGCCTCTAATAATTTGGGCTCCAGAAGCGCAGCTATCCCTGCCCCACCAGGAAGGGTTTTAAGAATGTCAATCTGGCCTCGGGCGCATTGTCGGGCCAAGGCAAAGGGGGTCCCCCGCTCAACAGCAGCTTCGACCCCTCTCTTCAAGTGTCAGTAGAAACTGTCAACCACATCCTGTGACGCCTCATCCAGAACTTCCGTAGAGGATGGCGTCAGGGGAAGTGTAGCTGGCACTGTCGAAGGAGATGCGCCAGAACTTGCCACCCCTGCCACCAGGGAAACAAATTCCGAGTGAAAAGATGCATGGATAGCAGCTAGCTCCTCCTCCGCGGCCCGGAGAACCTGGATACTCGACAAGGCGGAGAGGTCTACCCCCGAAGCTACATGAGCAGAGGAGGACGCAGGGACCATGGCTCCTTGTCCCGGCTGTGCCGCCATCTGATCTCCCAAACTCGATCTGGCGGGAGACCCCTCAATATAAGTTGGAAGGAGAGGGGGCACACTCCTCCAACCAGATTCCCGCTGGTAGAGCCTTTTCTGACAATATCCGTCATTGGCAGTGAAGAGGCAGGACCTGTATGTCCAGAGCAACCATCAATCAGCATAACCCGAAGGATGTGATGATAGAGCAAATGGGCCTCCTTACTAGTCAAAATTTGGCTTATCTTACCAGGGAAGGGTTGTGGAGGCTGACACTCGCTCATAGCCGCTATAGTCCCCTCACCAGCGACCTCCAAGCCGAATTCAGCTGGCTCTTCTGCCCCAGCCGCCTCGTAAGAAGATACAACTGGATTAGTGTCACCCTGCTAAAATTCAGCAGTCTCAGGGACGGGTTCAGCAGAGGCCCCGTCGCCCTGGGTCGAGACCTCAGCAATGTGAGATCCCTCAACCGCCGCCGAGTGGACCCCGGCAGAAATAATCTCGGCACACATATCACTAATCAAAGTATTCAAGACCGGATCGACTTCAGAAACAGTGGCCGATTCTCGAGAGTCCGACTCTTCCGACGCCTACAGATAAGAAAAAACGATTAGATCATAGTTCAAGAAAAAAAGGGCTAAAGAAGGAGAGGGTCACAATTTAACTCACCTCCGAAACAGCGTCATCACCTTCGCCTCTCTCTTTAATGAGTAGCCCGCGACGTCTTACCGCAGCCCGCTTCACGGAGAAGGATATGCCACTAATAGAATCACACCTGTCTCGCTTGCGTAAAGGGACATGCGCAACAGGCGGCTGATCCGCCACCACCTCACCAGACGCAACGGGCGGCTGATCCGCCACCATCTCATCAGGAGCAACAGACAGCTGACCTGCCACCATCTCATCTGGCACAATAGACGGCTGATCCGCCCCAACATCTTCCACAGGAGGGGAAGAGTTATCTGCATCATGCTCGTCATTCCCTTCGTCCGTATTGGTGGACTCCGAGTCAGGAACGGGAACTGTGTTCGCCCTCCTCTTCCTCGTCTTAGACCCCTTGGGCTTCTCAGCTAAGCCAGTACCCACAATAAAGCTGGTACTCGGGTCAAAATTAACGGGAGGCTTGCTCGCCATAGCATGGTATAGGGCCGCCATATACAAAATCTCTCCTGGCACCTCACCATCAGGGATCGAAAAGGTTGTTCAGGTATGAACCGTGTCATAATAGTGCGATGCCCTGATACCATCTAGGACGCTACCTTCAAAGCCCAGGCAAGAGCTGGGACAGTCAAAGAACAGTTGGCTATACCCGAACTGACGGGAGAACCTGCTGGACAAGTAGGGCTCCAGGTAGACGTTGTTGCGGTTAAGATATTCTAGGTGCGCTGGACGGATATTACACATCCAAAGGAACATTTTTTTAGATAAGAGGAGAGGAGGTCCGGTACCATCAACATGTACGCTCCTCACTTCTTCAGTGGTAAAACGAGGAATAGACACAAAAAAGTCGTATCCGTCCACTCTCGCCAGCGCCTTTCGACAGGCTGGCAGGATGCTGCACTCCCAGGACTGATGGTAGAATTGGAAAATGAAAGCGTCATCAGCCGTAACACCGTCTTCTGCTCCAGGCCTCATCAAAGACCGGCAGTGCATTAACAGCCACCCCATCAGATAATGGTATGGCAGCTCTATGCGCTCAAAATCCATCGTCGTGTCACGGGCGATAACCTTGGAAGAAAAGGCACGAAGGCCATGGTGTATGCTGCACACCATGGCCGAAAAAAGGGCCAGTCTGACCCCAAAGACCAGCTTTACGGGGGAGAGGATAAAGTGGCGGCTGATCCTCTCAATGGAACCTACCCCTCCTGAGACCATGCAGTTACGTAGCCACACCATTAGAAATCCTGCAAGGAGCGCCTTCTTCGACAGTCGTTGAGTACCATGATAAAAATAACTAAAGGAGTCAATTTGACTTCCGAATATGTCGCCCGTGGACCTCGATCTCTTGGCGGTCGACACCAGGTTTTGTACCTCCTCCAAGGTTTGAGGATCTCGGGAAAAAACCCAGCCTAAGGCGCCTAGTGTGAAAATGTATGAGACCCAGGACTTGGTGTGAGGAATGCTCCCTTCCGAGCTACCATCTTTCTTGATGGCCGTCTGGTGACAAGTACTGTGGTGACATAACAATTCTCGATATACGGCAACAAAGCCCGGGAACTGCCGATCCAAATCCTCGAGCTCTTCGCTCGTAGGGGTGTACACTTCAAAGACTTCTTTCCCCCAGGGCAGCTTGGAGATAACGTACATCTCGTGGAGAGCGAGTCCCAGCTCCCCTCCAGGCGTGAAGAAGGTTCTCGTCCGTCGGTTGTACATCTCCATGAGAGACATGAACAACGACTTATTTATGGGTAGACCATGACAGGTGCCCCGAATGGCGTGGTAGAGGCCGATCTCACGCACGGGAGTCTCGTACTTCCGCAAAATCCCCGTGGTCAAGTTAGCCCACGCAGGAATGGGGTTTATCCAGTTCAGCAACGCCAACCGGCCGACAGGATAGGACCCTTTCCGAGCAAGCTGGTTCAAGAAGGTGTCAGCTTGAGAGAATATGAAATTGGGACCCGATACGTTTATGAAGGTACCCGGAGCCAGTCCCATCACGTACCGACTGACCGGTTCCCTTCCCGTATATGCTGACCCCAAATTCCTATTGTAATAGATTTTTCCCACAAACATCCCCGACTTGCTTGGAGTCAAGGAGTCTACCATCTTTCTGTCCAGCGGTAACATATTGAACCATGACAGAGGAAAATGGCGCTCTATCGGAGGGACATGGATCTCCACCCCGTCAAGAGTAAAGTCCCAACTCTCAGATATATCCAGCACTCGAGCATTCTTTAAAGACAAAGCATCCCCAAAGAGGAACGCCGGCTTCAGGTATTTCCCCTCCAATTGCCCCGAGTTCATCATGGCGCAGAGAAAGTAAAAGGGCTGGATCTTGATAGCATTCAGCCTATCCAAAGGCTCTTTTGCAAGCTGGTTCGTCACATACTCGACTATGTGGTCATATCGATAGCACATAGCAGATTAGGCGTGACCCACCAGAGGCTCTCCCGCTACATTAACTGGCAGATTCACTGAAGAAGGATAAAAGAAACAAGTTAAAAGATGGTTAAAACAAAACCACCGAGTGTTTTGGCTTATACGGCCCAGTCCACATGAGCTTATGCGGCTCTGTTTAAAGATGAGCTTATGCGGCTCTGTTTAAAGACGAGCTTATGCGGTTCTGTTTTAAAAGAGCTCATGCGGCTCTGATCGAACATGAGCTTATGCGGCACTAATTAGCGTAAGCTTATGTGGCTCTGTTTAGCGGGGCTTATACGGTTCTGCTTAGCGGAGCGTTATGCGGCTCAATTCAGAGGAGCTTATGCGGCTCGATTTAGCACAGCTTTATTCGGCCCAGTCCAGATGAGCTTATGCGGTCCTGTTTGAGGGGGTTTCATGCGATTCAATTCAGAGGGACTTATGCGGCTCTGTTCGAAGGGCCATTATGCGGTTCAGTTTGTGAAGTGTTTATATGGCCACTAGACAACTCCCATGCGGCTCGAACATGGGGCATACCCCATGCGGCTCGGGACATACATGCAGCCCATACAATTTGAACAGTTCGATGAAGACGAGGGACGCATTAAAGGCTTGTGCATAAAGCATGCAACAGAGCCGTCTTTGTTAGGGTTTCGAAGTATACGATCCTCCTAAACCCTTACCAGCAATAGTGGGGTGGACATCGGGATGAACTTCAGGCGCCGTGGCTGACGAAGAAGCTACTCCCTTACCCTTCGCCGTAGCCTTGGAAGACTTGGGGGCCATTGTTGATTGATGAGCGGAGAAGGAAGACGAAAACAGCAACTTAGGGTAAGAAGAGTTGAAGACAGAAGAAAGTAAAGAAATCTCTCTATCCCAAATGCTTCTATTTATAGGCAGAAGGAGGAGGGCTCATAGACCGAGGTTCGCTTTGATTCGCATGCTGCATAAAAACAAAATCGACTCTTAAGTCATCGAGGCAAATCCGAATATTTAAAATCGACCCTTGGGATCCTGCCCCAAAAGGCAGCTTTAAATCCAAAGCAAATCAAGAGTAATTAATGAGACACACACGTGGCAGGAGACGCACACGTGGCAGGGAGTCTATGCGGCCAGACAGTCCATACGGCTAGGAAGTCCATGCGGCTAGGAAGTCCATGCGGCTAGATCATCCTATACGGCCAGAAGAGTTTGCATAGCCATGCTTCTTATTCAAAGTATTTCAATTTTACAAATTGAAAACTTTAAAGGGGGTCTTGTAGAAGCATGGAAAAGAACAAGAAAAAGCCCATGCGGCTCAGACAGAAAGAGCCTCATGCGGCTCAGGAATCCATTAGAAATTCATGCGGTTCAAAAGTCCTTTAGAGCTTCATGCGACTCGGATAGCTCCATGCGGCTCAGGAAGGAGCCACGTGGCCCAAAGCAGTTCGCCTCTACAGCTGGCCATAAAGCAACTGCCTCATTAAATGTCCTGACGGCAGCTCTGACAGAAAGGCGAAGTGACAACTTTGACATGAAGCTGAAATGATAGCTCTGACATGATGGCGTGCTCCTAGGGAAAAGAAAAAAATCTTTTATATAGCTGGCATGATCCGCCAAGTCCCAAATCTTCCTATGCGGCTGCCATCTTCATGCGACTGCCCTCTTCATGCGGCTGCCTCCTTCATGTGGCTGCCACCTTCATACGGCTGCCTCCTTTATGCGGCTGCCACCTTCATGCGGCTGCCTCCTTCATGCGGCCGCCACCCTCGTACGGCTGCTACCTTCATGCGGCTAGGATCGTGGGGGCCACCCGTATGCGGTTCACTTAGAGATCGCACTCATGCGGCTCTGTCAGAACGTCCCACTCGCGATAGTTGAGACACGTGACGGTCCTCATGACAGTTAAGAGACGTGGCGGTCCTTACGACAGTTGAGATACATGGCTGTCTTATCCCCTCGGAGCTATGGCTGCTAGCAAATCATAACAACCCAGATTTGTTACAATCATCATAATTATCTGGATCAAATCAGATTTATTATAATCAAGCAGATTGAACACGTGGCGCGAGATCCGAGCTTGTCATGATAAATCATGAAGATTCGTGGCAATCAGCATTAATTGCCCATACGAATTTGGTGCAATCAAAATTAACTGCCCAGATTTGATGCAATCAAGATTAATGGTCCAGATTATTGGCTGCCAACTTTTCAAGGGGAAATTATTGCAAACCCTAATAATCACACCCCCACTTCTATAAATAGCAAGGTGCTATTCCCTTGCAAACCTTGGAGAGAAAAAGAACAGGAAGGAGAATTCTAGAGAGAGAGACCCCCGGCTGGACACACAGAGAGAAAAAGGCACGCACAGAAGAGTCTCCCCACACATTCTGAGAGCATTTCTTCATCGGAGACAAGGCTACGTCCGGTCGTCCAAGGAGTAAGGCAGAGCTGTCGTCGCTTTCCCGAGCCTCTACCGTCACCCCCCAGAATCAAAAATAAACAATCGTACTTAGATTGCTGTACCTAGGTTTTCATTCCTAGGCTTTCTTTGTACGAGCGTGTTTGTATTGTGAGTCTAAGTTCAGTCCTCCTATAAAATTGTTCTGTTCTTTTACAATCAATGACAAACATGCCCATCGCCGTTTGCAGGCTCGTCCAGAAACGTGACAAGAATCGCCCATCTCTGTCCAAAATAATTGTGGCAGGCACCCCATGTAGTCGGACAATCTCATTGATATAGATCTGAGCTAACCGATCGACGCTCCATGATGCTTTGATAGCGATGAAATGAGCAGATTTGGTCAATCGATCGACAATGACCCAAATCGCATTATTTCCCCGTGATGTCTTCGGAAGGCCAATGATAAAATATATAGAGATGTTATTCCATTTCCATAATAGAATATCGAGGTTCTGTAGCTCCCCGCCTGGTCTTTGATGCTCGACCTTCACCTGTTGACAGGCCATGCATTGTGACACAAAAGTGGCCACGTCTTTCTTCATGCCGTGCCACCAAAAGGTCGTGCGCAAGTCTTTGTACATTTTGGTACTACCTGGATGCAACGAGTACTTCGCATAGTGGGCCTCCGTCAGAATCTCTTTTCTAAGTTCGGCATGGTCCGGCACGCATATCCTTCCTTTCATCCGCGTCATTCCGTCCTCGTCCAACACAAAGTTGATCGCCTTTTCCGTCGAAAACAGCTCGCGCATCTTCTTCAGGAATGGGTCGTCCTCCTGTGCGGTCTTTATCTTGTTGTGCAAGCTCGACTCAAGGTGCAATTAGGCCAATCGTGCTCCAAGGTAGCAAATTCGGAGTTCGATGCCCATTTTTGCCAAGTCTTGCTGTATGTCGCGGTTGATCGACAGGCATCTTGCAAACATTCTACTCAGAGCGTCCGCTACGACGTTTCCCTTACCTGGCATGTACTCGATAGTCAGATCGTAGACTTTGATGAGTTCGAGCCAATGCCGCTGTCGTAAGTTCAAGTCCCGTTGGGTAAAGAAATATTTGAGGCTTTTGTCATCCGTATAGATGCTGCAAGCCACACCATAAAAATAGTGTCGCCATAGATTCAATGCGAACACAATCGTCGCTAGCTCAAGATCATGCGTAGGGTAATTCTTCTCGTGTTGCTTCAATTGTCTCGAAGCAAACGAAATTGTAACGCCCCAGTCCCAAAAATAGAAGGACTAGAACGTAATCATGCCAGCTGTATACATACGAAGTATATGGACCGTCGTATGTATACATAAGCTGTAAAATGCAGTAACCAAGGCACTAAATCTCATCCACAAAAATAAATAATGATATAAAAGCAACTTAGAATTTGTCATGTATACAATCGTTGGGCGGAGACAAATCCACTACCAACTAATTTAAATAAGAAAGAATTATACAAGAAAAATGAATTGGTCGAGCGAAGCGATGAGGATCTAAGTGCAATCATCCTCGAAGAAATAGTGACGATCATGGCCACGGCTAGAACACCTGTGAAAGACAAGAGCACACACCTGGCGAGATAACCAGGTCCTCAGAGGGACGTAACAAGATACAATAAACATGCCATATAAATACTGAATATAAAATATGCCACAATCAAAGAAAGTGACAAGACATAAATAAGGTAACCTAACCGTACTAAAGTGAACATGCAGTTGAGAACAAACCTTTCGTCGTATGAGTCCTGGCTATAAAAGGGATCTGGTATAGTCCCCACTTGGGCACTAGTGCCCTAAGCGCATGACGTTCAAAAACGACAGTGGCCAACCTGAGAGGCTCATACTCGTATCTCCAGCAGAGCTTCTGGGTTACAAGAGAAGTGCAATCGAAGCCCATACGACAAGGAAATGTTCTCCCCACCCAATGTACCTATCATGTCGCATCCACGACCATGTAACACTACTAACCGTCAAGTCTTCTAACATACAACTATTAACAGTTAGACCTAACGCACGTCCTATACGAATCAGTGATCAGCCAACGCGCAAGTCCGGATGCTATATGCTACTCACAACTCACACATCTCGTGGCACATCAGTGTCAAAGTTTATGTAATGCACTAAACTAGTGGTAGTCCCTTAACTCTAGGTCCATATGCAATCAATAGATAAATAACAAGGTACAGCTAATATCACTGAGCAGGCAGTAAGTCAGGAACTGTAAAATAGTACAGCAAAAAGAACTGGAAATAAATACACAGTGATATGCAATAAATAAAATGCAGACAAATTATAAACAGTAAATTGTGGCAAGGTATCTTGCCTGGGGTGTCGCCTGGTGGTACGATGTTCTGTCATGTCCCAACAGTCCAATAGCCATGATCGAGGCGTAGGGTCCGTAATCGGGAAGGAAATAAGGGTATGATTAGTCATGATCAGCTAAAATAGTTGAAGAGAATTTGTGGAAATAAGTATATGTACTAATTTTTGAAAACTACTTTCATAATAAATTTACGTAATTACTTGAAACATATTTTCTTAATAAAACTAATTTTAGAGAAATACTCGAAAATGTTTATTGTATTGTAATTTGGAAATTATGATTTACTAGTCAAAAAATTTATATTAGATAAATAAAACTAATTAAATGTTTTGTAAAAATAATTTAAAATAATAATGATACTTGGTAACTACAATACTAGTGTTAGTAAAAATTTATATATATATATATATATATATATATATATATATATATATATATATATATACTTGTATTTCAAATTATCGTATGATTAATATAATAATTATATAATTCTAATATACAATTATATAACCATAAAATCAATTTAAAGATATTAATAATAATAATAATCACAAAATAACTATACTGCCACTTTCTTTTAGTAGTAATAATAATATTAATAATAATAATAATAATAATAATAAATAATAATAATCAAAATAACTTGTACTGCCACTTTTCCTAAATTTTTGATAGTGAGAGAGAGAGAGAGAAAATCGAAAGGAAGGGAAGTGGAAAAGAGAGGTTTTACCAGCGGCTCGTCGGCGGCGAAGCGTCGGGTGGTCCTGCGCACGGTGGCACGCACGATAGCGGCGGTGGCTCGTGAAGTACGGCAATGGTGATGAGGTGGTGGTGGTTTTGCGGATTGGAGGCGGCGCCAGAGAGTTGGTGGCACACGACGGCGGATCCGAGTCAGAGAGGTGCGACGACCGTGCGGCCGGGTGGAGGCGAAGAGAGTCAGCACGGCGGTCGAGTTTGGCGCTGGAGGTTTTCGGTCGGAAGACGGCAACAGAGGCTTCGTGAAGGCGGCGACGGTGAGGCTTTCCGGTGGCACGGCGTCCGGCCGGAAGCTCTGGGGAACCGGATGGTGGTGCAGGCACGCGGGTCCGGGATTAGGCCCTTTGGTCGCTCGTGGGTGGTTCCAGCGGCGGAGGAGACTCGGAGGAAGGAGAAGGAGATGGGGGCAGCGGCAAGGCTGGTTCGACGGCGAGGTGAGTTAGTTGGGTTTTGATTTCTTTGATTTAGGTTTTTCTTGGTGGTGGTGCCGGTGTTGGTTGATGGCGGGGAGGTGATGGTGACAGGAAAGAGGAGTCTGGGTGTTGGTGGAGGCCGTGGGTGTCGGGTCGGCTACGGTGGTGGTGTCGACGGGGATTCGGTATAGGTGGCGGCGATGGCTGTGAAATTTTGTGGTGGCGATGATGGTTGGTCCGGCAGCGTGGGGTTTTTCGGTCGGCTGCGGAGGGTGCTAATGGTGTGTCGGGGAGCAGTTTCCAGAAGGTGGTGGTGATGACGATGAGGTAGGGGACGCCGGGGAGGCATAATGTCCAGGCTGTGGGTGGCATCGCAGTCGAGGGGTGCGGGTATGGCGGAGACAACGGGGTCGAGTCGAGCGATGGTAGGGAGACGGGATGACGACGGTGAAGGTCGCTTTGGTTGAGAACTTTAGTGGTGAAGGTGGAGACGATGTAGCGGAGGTGTGTCTGGAATTGTCGGACACGGGATGGGAAATATTGTATATGTACATGAAGGATATAGTGGATATAAGCTGGACACGAACACGATACACAATTTGTGGATGGTAGAAATTTATGGATGAGTACCTCTCCTTATATAGGAGGTGAAAATTTCCAGTTGGATAAGGATTGGGAGGATTTAAATTCCTCCATAGATAATATCATATTAAATTAAATTTAATCTGAACTTTAATCGTTCAAATCCGAATCAAACTTAGATAAAACCTTCATTTAATTCAAATTCACATGAAATCTTTTCTAATTTAAATTATCAAAATAATTCAAATATTAAATAAAACAAAATCTTAAATATCATTTTCATAATTAAATAAATATAGTAATAATTAATTTCAAAAATCACGATAAATACTTAAATATTAAATAAAATAGCTTTTTATAAATAACCAAAATATATTAATAAACAAATTTTCAATTTCGCAAAATATCTGGAATTTACTTTATATGAACCAAAATTTTCAAATCATTGCTTATTTTTAAACGATGAATAAAATAACTCTTTTATAAAAATATTTATCACATATTATTTTGAAAACTAATATTCTTCTATATAAATAAATCTCTAAAAAAGTTTTACAAAATATGTACCTCGCACATATTCGCACTTGACAAGCAATTTCGAAACGCAAATCTCGGACGCTACGCAATTACAACAATGCGAACTCGTATGCGACGTGCAGATACGAAGTACAAAATAAATACAAAAATATTTTAAAAAAAATCGTAGTAGAAATTTAGGGGGTTTACATCCTACACAACTCAAAAGAATTTTGTCCTCGAAATTTAGGAGTAATTAGGGTAGATAGGGCGAAAGGGGTGGAAAGAGTTCATTCGAATAGATGTACGAGATATTCTGGGGACGAGTATGCAAACAAAATATTCGCCGAGGAGGCAAGCGACATTTCAATGGCAATATGTCATTTGATCGACTAGAACGAAAAAATTTGATGGTTCCAGTTTAGATTGTGATCATGTATATGACAACCAATCAATGACTAAGCTTGATCAACCTTAACATTAACTTTAAAATGGGACAACCTCATAAGTAGATAATAAACTCCTTAATCCTGTAATATCATCAATATTCAGGTAATCTCTCTTATCCTAAATTATTCTTTCCAAGAATTACTTTTGTACCACATCCCCTTCAAAACAAATATGATTATAAATGTACTCTAACTTCCTCTATCTCGTCATAGAATTTCTAATATTCTAAAATTTTGAATTCCATAATCTCCATTATACTAGCTCACTTATATACATTTTCTCAAGTTAAAATTTTCTCTAAAATTAAATTCCAAAACCTTCAACCAATTTGGCCCAAGTAAAAGTTAAAATCATCTTACTACAAATTTGTATTTGTTGGTCAATGCACAATGCATCCATAGGTACCAAAATAAAAGTTCGTCTTCAATGTTAGATAAATCTCGAAAACTAACAGTATACCTTCATAACTCAATCCTTTATCATCATAATTGAAAATTTCCTAACATATTTATTAGTCTCTCTCTCGAAAATTTGAAGTCAACAATCTCATCTTCTTGATGATAGAAACGAAACTCATCTTAACTTCTTATTCATAATCATTTTAGAACTTAATAAAAAATATAAAGGTTTCTTTCTTCAATAATTGGTTATCCTTGAAAAATTTTAACACTATATGTTATCGAAGCAACGTCAACATTGTCTTTATCAAAAATTTGCATCCATAAATTATATAGATATATATATTTGGTTCTTAAACCACCAACACTTTAGAAGATTCTTCACTCGATATTTAGTTACCTTAAAACAAATTTTGAAATTTGAGAAGTCTATTTATCCTTGAGTGTTTCATCAAAACACAATATATCATTCCTTACTTCATCTATTTGGATTTATCGCCCATTTTCATTTATGTCCCATCTATACCTCATAATCTCGTAATTATCTTAACCAACTACATTATTTATCCATGCTGTGGGGGGTCTCTAATCTAACCTCTAATAACCCAAGATTGTCATGATCAAATTTCGTTTCACATAAGGGAATCATACAAGGAACAAGGTTGCATAAACTAGTGAGGAATCATAGTGAATATAAGTAAAGCAGTTTAGTTGGAAGAGAGAAGGGTAAGGGTTGCAATATTGAAGAGCGAAAAGATGTTATGTGTCTAAGTGAATCGAGATAAGACCTGAAAATAAATGACAAGGGTTAAGCAGTAAAGATAAACGCAAGGTTAAGCATTTAAGGGATTTACTAGGTCGTGATCATATATGGGGTCGAAAAATTTAGTCGAGGTTGAGTCCATATATGTAGTCAAAAGTATATCGGTACCATGGTAAGGGTTATAGTTTAGTTTTTTTTATGACCCGAAAGTCGTAGCATAAAAATAGGGTACAAGGGGACGTGTTTTAGTGGGACATGATATACCTACACGAAGGTGAGCTCGTCTAGGTCATGCTTGTGAAATTGGTTGGACGGAAAAGTCTAGTGTTGTGCTCTAAATATCAAAGTCACGATAGGGAATGCCAAATGATCAAAATAGAAAGTGGGTTTTCATAAGGTACTAATTAACACACAAAAATAAAAGGTTAAAGCACGAAATAAAGATAATTAGGAAATCTCGTAGATCAAGGTAAAATAAGTTAGAGACACAGTTTCTAGAAAAAAAAAATAGTTTCATAGATAAGGGTATGGTCAAGGGAATGATTCTAATCATTTATAAGTTTCAAACAATTAGATGGTCACGATAAAAGATCTAGATTTGAGGGAAGATCGAGTAAATCAAAGAGACTAACTACACTTGTGTATATGCAATATTATAATCATAGGTGGTATGGCAATCTAATGTGGAATACTTCTATCTCAATAGGGTGACCTTACTTGCTTCTTGGTCCTCTACCAATATATGATCTACTCTAAAATTTCAAATTCCTCGAAAGTATCTCAATAAAATTCCTAAGATACTCCACCAAAATTTTCAATCATCTTAGGCTGTCAACTTTAATCAAAATTTTAAATCTCTAGGCAATCTCGAAACAACCCTTGTATATCGCAAATCGAATAATTATTATTATATTTTTTTTCTCCAAACCTTAAACTCAATATTGAATAAGTTTATCAGCCAAATTTTATACTACAAAATAGAACATTTAAATAACTCCCGAATTTAATTATATGTCCTTCAAATGTGTATATCTAGCTTCCAATAAGTCACAACTATTTTTCAAAAGTAAATATTTTTTTCTCACCAAAATTTAAATATCCATAATCAAGCCTTTAAACTCGAAATCTAAATAACTTTATAAATCATAGATCATATGACGTAATTTAACTCAAAAATATTTTACCAAAATTTATCAATCATCATCAAATTTTGGTTAATCGTAAATCATACTTCCACATTTAAAATTTTATGATCATTTTCAAATCAAATTTTATATCCCTCCAAAAGTTGTATAGCTATAACTCAATAAATCATAAATGTTCAAAGACCTTCAAAAATCAAAATGCAAAATCAAATCAATTTGTTTTCTCGATCTAGCTATTGTGTATACCACCTTGTAATATCAAAATAAATTTTCAACTATCTTTTGAAGGCGGTAATATGCTACTACCCAACTTGGAATTAACTAATCCTTAAGATCATATTTCTAGGAAAATAAATGCCTCTATAACTCAAATAAAATCTCAATGCATATTAATTGTCAATGCAACCTTCTAGCCATGTGTTTGACCTATGAGCATATAATAGTGTAGTCATCTTCCTAACTGTCACTAGGCACGAAAAATAAGAATTTACGGTAGAAAGAGTCAAGCAAGATGCAAATCAAGGAGGTCGAACGAGAGTTCGGAATGAGAAAGGATGTCAAGTAGGTGGATGAGATTCTAGACTCTAATCCTATATTGCAGGCCCGTTCGGTACAGTCATGTAACCGAAACGACAAACTGACCTGCATGGGCTACCACAAAAATATGTAACGCCCCAGTTTCAAAAATAGAAGAACTAGAACGTAATCATGCCAGCTGTATACATACGAAGTATATGGACCGCCGTATGTATACATAAGCTGTAAAATGCAGTAACCAAGGCACTAAATCTCATCCACAAAGATGAATAATGATATAAAAGTAAATTTGAATTTGTCATGTATACAATTGTTGGGCGGAGACAAATCCACTACCAACTAATCTAAATAAGGAAGAATTATACAAGAAAAATGAATTGGTCGAGCGAAGCGATGAGGATCTAAGTGCAATCATCCTCGAAAAAATAGTGACGATCATGGCCACGGCTAGAACACCTGTGAAAGACAAGAGCACACACCTGGCGAGATGACCAGGTCCTCAGAGGGACGTAACAAGATACAATAAACATGCCATATAAATACTAAATATAAAGTATGCCACAATCAAAGAAAGTGACAAGACATAAATAAGGTAACCTAACCGTACTAAAGTGAATATGCAGTTGAGAACAAACCTTTCGTCGCATGAGCCCTGGCTGTAAATGGGATCTGGTATAGTCCCCACTTGGGCACCAGTGACCTAAGCGTATGACGTTCAAAAACGACAGTGGCCAACCTGAGAGGCTCATACCCGTATCTCCAGCGGAGCTTCCGGGTTACAAGGGAAGTGCAATCGAAGCCCATACGACAAGGAAATGTTCTCCCCACCCAATGTACCTATCATGTCGCATCCACGACCATGTAACATTACTAACCGTCAAGTCTTCTAACATACAACTATTGACAGTTAGACCTAACGCACGTCCTATACGCATCAGTGATCAGCCAACGCACAAGTTTGGATGCTATATGCTACTCACAACTCACACATCTCGTGGCACATCAGTGTCAAAGTTTATGTAATACACTAAACTAGTGGTAGTCCCTTAACTCTAGGTCCATATGCAATCAAAGGATAAATAACAAGGTACAGCTAATATCACTGAGCCGGCAGTAAGTCAGGAACTGTAATAATGGTACAGCAAAAAGAACTGGAAATAAATACACAGTGATATGCAATAAATAAAATGCAGACAAATTATAAACAGTAAATTGTGACAAGGTATCTTGTCTGGTGTGTCGCCTGGTGGTGCGATGTTCTGTCATGTCCCAACAGTCCAATAGCCATGATCGAGGCGTAGGGTCCGTAATCGGGAAGGAAATAAGGGTATGATTAGTCATGATCAGCTAAAATAGTTGAAGAGATTTTATGGAAATAATTATATGTACTATTTTTTGAAAACTACTTTCATAATAAATTTACGTAATTACTTGAAACATATTTTATTAATAAAAATAATTTTAGAGAAATACTCGAAAATGCTTATTGTATTGTAATTTGGAAATTATGATTTACTAGTCAAAATTTTTATATTAGATAAATAAAACTAATTAAATGTTTTGTAAAAATAATTTAAAATAATAATAATACTTGGTAACTACAATACTAGTGTTAGTAAAAATGTATATATATATATACTAGTATTTCAAATTATCGTATGATTAATACTAATAATTATATAATTCTAATATATAATTCTATAACCATAAAATCAAGTTAAAGATATTAAAAATAATAATAATAATCATAATAATCATAAAATAACTATACTGCCACTTTTTTTTAGTAATAATAATAATAATAATAATTAATATAACTTGTACTGCCACTTTCCCTAAATTTTTCATAGTGAGAGAGAGAAAATCGAAAGGAAGGGAAGTGGGGAAGAGTGGTTTTACCAGCGGCTCGTCGGCGGCGAAGCGGCGGGTGGTCCTGCGCGCGGTGGCGCACACGGCGGTGGCGGTGGCTCGTGAAGTACGACCATGGTGATGAGGTGGTGGTGGTTTTGCAGATTGGGGGCGGCGCCGGAGAGTTGGTGGCGCGCGACGGCGGATCCGAGTCGGAGAGGTGTGGCGACCACGCGGCCGGGTAGAGGCGGAGAGAGTCAGTACGGCGGTCTGGTTTGGCGCTAGAGGTTTTCGGTCGGAAGGCGGCTATAGAGGCTTCGTGAAGGCGGCGGCGGTGAGGGTTTCCGGTGGCACGGCGGCCGACCGGAAGCTCTGGGGAACCGGATGGTGGTGTAGACGTGCGGGTCCAGGATTTGGCCCTCTGGTCGCTCGCGGGTGGTTCCAGCGGCAGAGGAGACTCGGAGGAAGGAGAAGGAGATGGGGGCAGCGGCAAGTCTCGGGTCGGCGGCGAGGTGAGTTAATTGGGTTTTGATTTCTTTGATTTGGGTTTTTCTTGGTGTTGGTGCCGGTGGTGGTTGATGGCGGGGTGGTGATGGTGACAGAAAAGAGGAGTCTGGGTGTTGGTGGAGGCCGTAGGTGTTGGTTCGGCCACGATGGTGGTGTCGACGGGGATTCGGTATAGGTGGCGGTGGTGGCTGTGAAATTTTGTGGTGGCAATGATGGTTGGTCCGGCAGCGTGGGGTTTTTTGGTCGGCTGCGGAGGGTGCTAATGGTGTGTCGGGGAGCAGTTTCCAGAAGGTGGTGGTGATGACGATGAGGTAGGGGACGCCGGGGAGGCATGATGGCCAGGCTGTGGGTGGCGCCGCAGTCGAGGGGTGAGGGTATGGCGGAGACGACAGGGTCGAGTCGAGCGATGGTTGGGAGACGGGATGACGACGGTGAAGGTCGCTTTGGTTGAGAACATTAGTGGTGAAGGTGGAGACGATGTAGCGGAGGTGTGTCCGAAATTGTCGGATACGGGATAGAAATGATTGTATATGTACATGAAGGATATAGTGGATATGAGCTGGACACGGACACGATACACAATTTGTAGATGGTAGAAATTTATGGATGAGTACCTCTCCTTATAAAGGAGGTGAAAATTTCCAGTTGGATAAGGATTGGGAGGATTTAAATTCCTCCATAGATAATATCATATTAAATTAAATTTGATTTGAACTTTAATCGTTCAAATCCGAATCAAACTTAGATAAAACCTTCATTTAACTCAAATTCACATGAAATCTTTTCTAATTTAAATTATCAAAATAATTCAAATATTAAATAAAATAAAATCTTAAATATTATTTTCATAATTAAAGAAATATAGTAATAATTAATTTCAAAAATCATGATAAATACTTAAATATTAAATAAAATAGATTTTTATAAATAACCAAAATATATTAATAAACGAATTTTTAATTTCGCAAAATATCTGGAATTCATTTTATATAAACCAAAATTTTCAACTCATTGCTTATTTTTAAACGACGAATAAAATAACTCTTTTATAAAAATATTTATCACAGATTATTTGAAAACTAAAATTTTTCTATATAAATAAATCTCTAAAAATGTTTTACAAAATATGTACCTCGCACATATTCGCACTTGACGAGCAATTTCAAAACGCAAATCTCGCATGCTATGCAATTACAAGAATGCGAACTCGTATGCGACGTGCAGATACGAAGTTCAAAATAAATACAAAAATATTTTAAAAATTCGTAGTAGAAATTTAGGGGGTTTACAGAAATTACCTTATCCCTTTGCATAAGCATGCATCCCAAACCAGTTCGTGGTGCATCGCTAAATATTTGAAACCCTTCTCGCCCATCTGGAAATGCAAGGATCGGCGCTGAGATGAGCCGTTTCTTCAACTCTTGAAAGCTAGATTCACAGGCGTCGTTCCACTCGAATGCGACTCCCTTCTGGGTGAAATGAGTCAGAGGCGACGCAATCTTGGCAAAGTCTTTCACAAATCTTCGGTAGTAGCCTACCAAGCCGAGAAAACTTCGGATGTTGCCCGCTGAGGTAGGCCGCTTCCATTCAACTATCGCTTCAATTTTCTTTGGGTCCACCATGACGCCTTCAGCTGAAACAACGTGCCCAAGGAACGTCACACTGCTCATCTAGAACTCGCATTTACTTAACTTGGCATAAAGTTGGTGCTCACGCAGAGTCTGTAGTACCGTCCTCAAGTGCTCCACGTGCTCGTCCTTGCTCTTTGAATATATGAGAATTTCATCGATGAATACGACGACAAATTTTTCTATGAACGGTCGAAACACCCGGTTCATCAGATCCATGAAAGCGACAGGAGCATTTGTTAAGCCGAAGGGCATGACTAGAAATTTGAAGTGACCATATCGAGTTCGAAAGGTGGACTTCGGCACGTCCTCGGACTTGATCTTCAATCGATGGTAACCTGAGCGAAGATCAATCTTGGAAAACACCGTCGCCCTTGCAACTGGTCAAACAAATCGTCTATCCTCGGCAATGGGTACTTGTTTCGTACCGTGGCTTTGTTAAGTTCCCGATAGTCAATGTACAGCCGCATCGATCCATTCTTCTTCCTTACAAACAACACTGGGGCACCCCACGGAGAGGCACTAGGGCGAATATATCCACGATCTAGCAACTCTTGTAATTGTGCTTTCAGTTCCTTTAGCACTACCAGTGCCATTCGATAGGGTACTTTAGATATCGGTCGGTTGTCTGGAAAGGTATCGATGCTGAATTATATCTCTCGATCCGGCGGCATCCCTGGCAACTCGTCTGGAAACACATCAGGAAATTCTGCTACGACTTCAGTATGTGTCGTACTTGCAATCTCCGTTATCGTGTCTCAAACTGATGTTAGGTATCCGCTGCAACCAGAATGCAACATGCGTCTTGTCGAAATTGCCGATATCATCAGTGCCGTCTTTGACGCTGCTCCGTATGAATAGGAGAACTCGGTTTCGCCCAGAAGGCAGAACACAACTCTCTTCTCCGTGCACTCGATCATTGCGTAGCATGCACCCAACCAATCCATGTCGAGGATTATATCGTACTCCTTGATGTCGAGGACGATAACTTCCAAGGATAGATTTTTCCCTCCGATGCAAATATAACCATCCCTATAAATTTTAGTGGCAGGCATATCTACTCCCGATGGAGTGCTAACGCTAAGATTCATATCTAAAAGTTGCATGGGTAATTTATTCTCTTCTATAAAGTCGACAAATATGAAACTATACGTAGCACCCGAATCGAACAGTACTCTAGCAGGCATATTTTTATAGAGTAATATAACCGTCGCGATAGTGTCGAACGCGAAAGCTTCATCCTGAGTTAGTGCATAGACTCGACCTTGTGCCCCTTGGCAATTTTATGGGTTTACGGGCACTGCGTTTGCGCCATGGGCGGGAGGCACCCTGTTCTGGTTCTGGACGTTCCTTGGTGGATATTGGTTCGCCCTCCCCATTCAACAATCTATGCCTTGTGACCTAGCTGGCCACACTTGAAGCATCCCCCTTGGCAATCGACCGCTAGATGTCCCGTCTTGCCGCAGAGATGGGACCGTACGCCGGGATGAGGCCTCCGATACTCAAACGTGTTTTGGTGCCTTGGCAAATCAGAACCTCCCGCGTTGTGAGGACGCTTGTTGAAGTTGTTATGGATGCCCGACCCAGTCCTTTGCGAAGCTCGACCGAAGATCCGCTCGCAATCAAGGGCAGCATTATATGATTCTCTATAAGTTTGGCATCTTTGGTTCATAACGTCCCGACGTAAATCATCATTCAGGCCTTGTTGGAAGCGCTCGTACCACGCCTCCTTGTTCGGCAGAAAGGCCCCGACAAACTTTGTAAGCTTTGCAATCTTCGCATCGTAATCTTCAACTGACATGTTTCCTTGCTTCAAGGACATGAACTCCTCTTCCTTCTGTCGACGAACAGCACGAGGAGTGTATTGCTCGAGGAAGGCCAGTTTGAACGTCTTCCACGAGATCTTGGCATTGGGGTTGGCCTCTTGGAGCTCTTATTTCTTCGCCTCCCATCAGTCGTAGGCCCTCAGGTTTAGCTGCAAGGCTGTACACCCGACTCTCTTGGACCCCTTGATGTTGAGGAGATTGAACAGACCCTCAATCTTCACGAGCCACCCTATGACTTCGTCAGGCTCTATTCGGCCATTGAATTCAGGCGGATTCATCTTCTTGAATTTGGTCTCCTTGAGCAGGGAGGAGGAAGACATATGCTTCGTCGTTGCGGGTTGCACTTCTTCTTATGACATGGCGGTCGTCGAGTTCTATTGAGTCGCTATGGTGCTCACGATCCGGGTCAGGGCCTCCATCTGCTTTTATTAGACACTGATTTGGGCATGGATCTGTTCTTGTAGCTGTCATTGTTGCATCTTCGCCTAGCGCAGTTGGACTTCCATGAGGCGCAATAATCTCTCCACGGCAGATTCGTTAGGTGTCGCATGTTCGGTGCTATCCGTGCTAATCAGCAGGGCGTTAACAGCGGGGACACCCCCTCTTTTTGACATTTCGACAAATTTGAGCAAACCTGTTAGTATTCTCAAAATATCTACGGGCTTATATATATGGAACAATTATTTTATGCTGCATATGTCGAAAAGCATAGTTTTTGAAAAATTGCAACAACATCTAAAAGAAAGTATTTTTGCGAGGTCCGAGGTGTGAACCTAGCTCTGATACCAACTTGTCACGCCTCGACTCGCCAAATCGGTCGTCATCGCCTTGACTCGAGATAAATCGATCCCACGAGTCGGGATGTGATGTCGTACAAGTCTTTATTGGACTTGTTCAAGGCAAGGATGTGCACTTGATATTTTCTTTGACACGATGCGTTGAAATTAAATAGTGCAGAGAGTTGAAGACATAGAATAGGAAGAAATTTTGCTTTTCATTCATAAAACTTGCAAAGTATGTACAAGATCATTTTTACATTACATATGCCGTTGCGGCTACATCTTGCAAACACAAAAGAAAACTCTCGACAAGCTTGCTATTAAATAATCTTCGGCGTTCCATACATTCATGCCCCTTTATACATTTGAAAAAAAGTCTTCGATCTGAATTGGACTTCAAAATACTTCAAAATAGGAGAGCTTCGAGCCGCCTTCCGTTCTTCAGCTTCAGTCTAGTCTCGAGCTCCCGCAGCGTACTCGTTACCTGGGGAGTTGGGAGTTAGCACACTTGCTAGTGGATGGGACGAACCCACTCGTCTAAATCGACACTGCTTATTAAGGATTTTAGCATACGAAGTGATCTTTCTATTTAGAACTATATGATTTGCAATTCATATCGAAGGCACATTTTAAATAATAACAACATAACCAATTTTAACCATTTTTACCACGGCCGTGCTCCTTTTCTGCACAAAATATATATAATACTTACCACCTGCACAAGCCAATAGGTGAGCATGCAATCTATCTTATATGCGGTCATTGGTGATATCGACACCATGAAGGATGATTACGTAGCATTGCGACGCACCCTACCAGTCCAGGTTGCGAGCCTAACTGGAGGTCTCGTAATGCCTCGCGCCGAAGCACGATTCCATAATTTCTTTCTAGGCCGATTCGGTCCCAGCGCCCCGGGTACCGTCTCGAGGAAAGCACACCTTGTGCACACATCGTCCATGACCATGAGAATGTATGAACAGTTTAATATGTATGAAGTAAATTGCATAGCGTAGACATTGTTAAACCACATAATCATTTATACTCGTGCAAGGGTTTTTTTCCTGAAGCCGTACATTTCGATTTAGCATCCCGTAGGCACCAAATTCTCCGAGGCGTAGTATACCGCAACCGAAGTCTCTTTATTATGTTTTGCAGAACACGAAATAAATTCTATCTCTTTCATATAACTTTATCTTTTCTCTACCTAGTGTGAAACTTATGGATTCGGAGTTAACTTCTCTAAGTTACTATATTGTCCCAAGTTCTTGATCTTAGTGGCAAAGCATACATCCCGTTAGCATCATCGATTTGAACGTTGAACTTTAAGAATTTTGTTGGCGGGAAGGAGTAGAAAAGAAGGGGCCGAAGAACCACCCACCTAGAGAGATTGCTCCGAAAGTAGGAGGACGCTTCACGACGGTCAAGCGTCAGTTACACGAACTCCTGCAATAGCACGAGCATCGAATTAGAACCCTTCCTTCAATCCTTCCTTCAAAATTCCCAAAGACGTATTCAAAAATCGACGCGAAAGCACACTTATCAAACCCACGCAACAATTCATTCAGAAAGCCAAGAAAACCAACAGCAGACCGGTTGTGTTGCTCCCTTTACAGTTCATTCGCCAAAACACAGTCTACTGCATCTTGGACTTATTTCAGCAGTAGCCGATCCATTAGTTGGAACGGTACTCGTATCACTCGTCCAAATCGATTTTATTGATGCCATGGTTTTCGTATACCAAACTCATCGCTGAGTCAGACTATCCATTTATATTCCCAACCATGTCTGACTTGCCACGAGCCTATTATATAGTGCTTCGCCCCAACGAAAATGGGGCACTACACTGATCAGCCAATTCATTGATCTCTTGAACGAGGGCATACTTCCTCGCCTCGAAAGTGGCCTTCTCCTTCGTGAGAGACATGATCAAAGCCTCATCTTCTGTATGAAATAGCGATGTCGGGCTCCGTTGTTTGGCATCCCGGAATCTGGCCACCTGACCCTCCAGATCATTCAGAACTTTCCTCAAAGTATTAGCCCGCTTTTCATAGCCGGCAATGCTCACAAGGGCCGCCACTTGGCATTCGGCAACAGAGTAGAAAGCTTTGATGACTTCTTGGGCCATCTCATCGTCTTCAGTGGAGATCATCGGGAAGGATGCTTGGAGAGTTTCTTCCACTCCAGGAAGGGATACCTGATAAGAAGCCGAATCTGACAAGAAAATAATATATACATAACCAAAAAAAAAGCAAAAGGGTTGTAATTTCGTACCTTCGGCACGCTCAGCGCCAGCCTGGGCTACGCCATCAGTCTTGGCTTTAGGGAAACCGAGAGCAGGCCCAAATTGTTCAAGGAGAACAATATCAAGGCCCCGAGCGGCATCAGGCCTGGTATCTTCCACAATCCTAGCTAGAACGGGAGCAGATTCAGCAACAGCCCCCTCAGTAGGCTGTTCAACCTCTCCTCCTGTAGGCGATGTCGGTTCACTAACAGCACCCTACATACCAGCAAATTCGGAGGAGCCGATGACAACCTCTGTTTCTCCCCCAATGCCTGGGACAATCTTCACGAGTGGTCCCTTCTCCTTGTCTACAAGGGAATATACAACCGTGGTCAGCCACACGAGCAGCACGCAAAATCAAATTCAAAAAATCTCATCCAAAGAGAGGCACAAAGATAACGTACCCACAGGAAGATGAGCCAATTGGACTTGATTCTCGTCCAACTCTCTCAGTATGGCCCCGATTTCAGACATCGCCTACAGGGAGATATCGAAAGAGGGACTGGCTCTCTGGTCACCACCATAATTCGGGCATTCGCCCTGATCATCCTTTGATTCAGCCTCCTTGGCTGAGGAAGGATGAGCGTCGTCTGCCGATCGAGGACAATGAGGGGACGCTATTGTCACGTCCACCTCCTCAGACGAGGAGGCACCTGCCTCAGCTGCAACTTCAGGGTCCTATCCAAAGGACAAACGCAAAGGTGAGAAAGCTTCTGAAGGCTTGACCAGAACGGCTATGGAGTCTAGGAAGGGATCTACCTCCCGAACAGTAACGGCCCGCGACGCTGTTCCACCTCTTCCAGTTTGCCAGGAAGACCTCCTCAAGGGAGGCGAGCCAACAAACACTTCCTTGGCTCTCCTCAGGGCTACAGTTTTCTTCTTCCGCTTTAAAGTTGGCTCATGGGCCAATTCAGTTGAAGCTTTCCTCTTTTGAGAAGGATTGAGAGGAGAAGAATCATCATCTTTCGTGTCCTCCTTTGAAGACACTACTGGCTCCCTAAGGATAGCTTTCGGTCGCGGTACTATGGCTGTCTTCACGGTGGGAACGGTACTCTCCTTCTTACGGCCCTTCGGTACCTTTTTCACAGGAAGGGGGCCAAACCGAGTCCCCAATATCAAGCTCTGTTCACGATCATACTGGAGATAAAAAGTATTGATCTGAACATAAAACTTGGCGGCAGCATAGCACAAATGGATCTCAGGTTTATCCAAGGGCAGAGTGAAGATTGCCCCCGTGTACCCGGCATTGTAATACATCCAAGCACGTGCCCCGTCAATCAAGCTGCCTATCGACTCCAAATGCGGGCTACCATTTCCCAAAAGGAGCTAGCTGTAGCCAAACTGCCGCGTGAAATGACTCGGCAGGTATGGCTCCAGATAGGCATGGTTCCTGTTTCGGAGCACCAGATGCGATGGTCTAATAGACTGAAGCCGGTGAAACGCCCCAGCAGTCAAACTAGCAGCATGAACTCCCTCGTCCACTAAAATATCTCCCGCATTACCGCTGCCGGATGGAGGGGATACTCTGAAGAACTCATAGTTCTGCAAGAAGCTTAAAGCCATTCTGCCAACGGGTACACCGGTGACGATCCAATCCGCATCACGAAATCTACGAAGAAAGGCGTCTCCTACCAAAGAGTCCGCCACCGACCAAGTATTCAACAGGGTAGGACAATACTGTAGCAGCCACCCCATTAGGAAATGATACGGAAGTTCGGTCCGGGCGAAGTTGGCCCTACCGTCAGGAGTCACCGTATTCCTAACAAAGTCTCGTAGACCCCGTCCAGTGGCACAGACCATCGCGGGAAGTAATACAAGACGGTATTCGAACGCCAGCTTCACAGGCGAAAGTATTATGCTCTGGTTCATCCTCTCAATAGTCCCTGAACCTCCATGGACTATGCAGTCACGAAGCCAAATCATTAAGAAAGCTGTCAGCACAGCTTTCTCCGACAACGGATATTCAGCTTGATGGAAGTAGTGGCAGATTGGGGACCCAGGATCATCATTGTCCTCAGTATCCGCCGTATCATAATCTGTCATCTGGATTTCTATATCGGACTTGGCATAGGTTTTAAAATCGAAAAGGAGGCCGGATCCTTCCCTTCTCCTTGAACGAAGAAGTAGCCCATCCAAGCTCTTGTGTGGGGATTGGCCCCCCGGTCCTTCCTTTCTTATTAATCCTATGATAGATGAGGAGGTGGCAGAGTAACTCCTTATATACATCAATAATCTTCGAGTTTTCATTCTCCAGATCTCGGAGCTCTTCATCACAAGACACGTACTCTTCATACGGCTCCGTGCCCCATGGAAGCTTCGACACTTCCTGCATCTTGTGGAGAGCCAATCCCATATCCCCACCCGGAGTAAAGAAGGTACAGGTGTGAAGGTTATATAACTCTGCCAAAAAGACAAACATTGGCCAGTTAACCCTTACGCCATATTGGGTGACCCTAATAGCATAATAAAGGCCAACAGTCTTCAGGGTGGCTTCATAAGTAGAAAGTACCCAGCCAGTGAGGTTGCTCCAGAATGAAGTAGGATACCTCCAGCCTTCCATCCGCATCTTCCCTGCGGGATACGACACGTCCCCCGACATCATCAAATTGTAAAGCGTGTCAGTGGCATAAGAATGGAGGTCAGTCGAAATATCGTTCATTACTGTACCAGGTTGCAGTCCCCTCGTAAAGTAAGATGCAGAGCCCTTAACATACTTGAACGTGTCCTTCTTCCAGTCGCCTAAGTCGAACTGTATTCTTCCGGAGATGACCCTGGGGAGCTCAGAAGTTAACTCCCACTTCATCTGTCACCGTACAGCTAAAACAGTAAAAGCAGACAAAGGATACTGACGCTCCATCGACGGTAGCCATATCCTCTGATTGTTCGGACTGATCACCATTGGGTTTCTCAAGCGTATTGTCTCGCCATCTTCGAACCCCACACAGTCGTCGAACAGGAAGTACGGCTACTTGAACCGACGTGCCCCTCCAGGCAAGAATTTCTTATCGTTAATCATTTGCTTCAAGAAGGTCTTATCCTGTTCAAGTATGGTGAGTGTCCGTTCCGTAAGCTGGTTTTGACTGATCGTGGCTTGAACCTTGCTGATCATATTGGTTATGAGACTGGTACCGAGGACTTGATAAGCTGAGCCAAAAGGGATTCCATCAAGTTCTGGGACAAATATATTTACTGCAAGGACAGAAGAGAAAGTCAGACTCAGAATCCGCAGAAAAAAACTAAGTGATGGAGCAAAGGGCTATGCGCCCAAAGGGTTATGCGCCCAAAACAACATGTGGGCGCATAACCTACAGCAGTTTGTGGGCGCATAAACATGCAGCAGCATGTGGGCGCATAACATAACAACATGTGGGCGCACAGCACACCACAGTGTTGGCACATGCTTCTGTGGGCGCATAAGAATGCTCACAGAAGCATGTTGCCTTAGACGCATGCGCCCAGGCAGAAGAAAAGTCTGAGCGTCACAAATTAACGCTCAAGACTTTTTTTAAGGCGTAGCCTCACCCAGAATCGGGTCTTGGACTGGTGAGGACGCTGTCGCAGGAGGAGAGCCACTCGGTGCAGCCCCCTTACGCTTTATAGATCTCTTGGCGGCCTTGGGAGACATGGTTCGTAAAGAGAGGAGATGAAGAGTCTTTTGAAAGTTCTAAGAGAAATAAGAATAATGAACTTTCTCTCTCTTTCAAAGCCTATTTATAGGTAGGGGCCATACCCTATCCGCCCACTATTCCTATGCGCCTATGCGTCCACTGCGCACTATGCACCCACTATGGCTCATGCGCCCACGTGAAGACCCAGCCTCTTACATACTATGCGACTGCCATTTGCTGACATGGACAACGTATGAAGGATGGACCTCTTCAAATTCTACCCCGATGAATCTGTCAGTTCAAATTTTTTAGGAAGATCTCAACAGCCACCTCTCTGACAGGCTGGCCAAACTATATGCGCCCAAAGAGAGAGTCGTACGATGCGCCTACTGCATCACGAGAAGACGGTCCATGCTTCTTTCAAAGTATTTCGAACTCGTTCAAGTATCGAAAACTTTAAAGGAGGTCTTGTAGAAGCATAAAAATTTCAGCAGACTGGACATATGCGCCAGAGTCACCAATGAAGCCTTATGTGCCCAAGCCGCCAATGAAGACATATGCGCCCAAAACTTCTAATGAGGTCATATGCGCCCAAGCTTCCAGTGAGGTCATATGCACCCAAGCTTTCAGTGAGGTCATATGCCCATGCGCCCATTCTAAGTTACTCCAGAAGGGGGCGTATAGCCTTGTTTCAGGCTATACGCCCACACCAGAACAGCCCCTGACTCAGTCAAATCTACGACCAAAACGTGCACCGAAGCATATGACCACGTCAGTCTCCACGAGCAGTCGTGTACCGAAGCATGTGGCCACGTCAGTACCACGATCAACCCACGATCACGCAGCCTGCATGCACCTACACCCTATACGCCCAAAGCAGGACCATGCGCCCATATGAAAACCGGTGTGTTTCCTCATACGGGCGCATAACATCATTTCAGCTCAAGAACGACTATAAAGGGGTCTCATCCCTCTTCAAAACACAGAACGGAGAGCATTTTTAAGAGCCAAATTGTTGCACTTATTGCCAGTGAGCCGAGAGTTAGCAATTTTCTTAGGTTTTCTCCCACTTTTGTAATCGGAGTGTCAACGGATTAAAGGAGCAACTGCCGCTCGATCTCATCGTCCCATTCCCCAGAATTGTTTTAGTACTCGGGGATCCTCAGCGCAGGATATCTCAGGCGTACTCGATTTTTGGTGCCTTGCGCCAATAAAGAAAAGACAGCGTTCCTTCTTTTTTTTATGTGTGTCCATAAAAATGGCGACTCTACTGGGGACTACATTTTTCTCTGACGAGAAGGTGGTGATGCAATCCGATACCGACAAAGTAGGGAGCACTCAGAATATACAGATCGTGAAGTTCGATCAGCAGGCGTTCGAAGAGATGCTCTCGAGGAACGGCTCTACTCCTTCAAAATCAACGAAGCCAAAGAAGTCTCGTAAGACTTGGCTTCCGAAGGCTCGCCGCATATATCCTGCCAGTGTCATAGCAGATATACAACTGAAGGACTCTGTCACATGGGCGCATGGCTCTGCCACAGAAGCTCCATAAATGAAGAAAGCTCATACTATTCCGGGCTCTACTAGCCCAGTGACTTCTCTCTTGTGCAACCAACAACAGAGTGTTCAACGCTCGAGACTTGGCAAAGGAAAATACTACGATGCCAAGAATTGGCGTGTGTGCGACACTCTGGGCAAACCCAATGAGGCTCACAAATGAAGGAGGCGAAGCTAGAAGAAAACAGCGCTGCTCCACCAAGCATGCACCCAAAGCTATGCACCCATGGGGGGTGTGGGCGCATAACTCTGGGCAAGTGACTTCAGTCTTCGACAGATTGTGCATCCAGGGTCATGCGCCCAAGGCTATGCGCCCAGGCTCAACTGACCCATACTATGCGCCCACATCGAGGAAGCTTAGACATGCTGCCAAGAAGCATGCGTCCAAAGGCAGACTCCAGGGCCTATGCGCCCACAGCAAAAAATAGGCCCCAACACGTATAGCACGGGGCTGTCTTCAAGGTCATCACAGAACTAAGTCTAGATGTGCCAACTCTCCTTACAAACCCACATACAAAGCTCGACGATGCATGTGACATGGGTTTTAAGACAAAACTCAGTTCCGCTGACTTACGCGACATGATAAATCATAAGCGTAAAGCGAGAAAGAACACAGCAATTCATAGTGCACATCCGTGCACCAGTATTGTCATCAACTGTTGCTGCTCCAAAGCAACAAAAGTGCCTCAAAGACAGTCCGTGTTTCGACGGCTGTATTTCTCTGACGATGAATAGCCGTTGTGTATTTCATCCAATATGGCTTCATGTGGTCCCCCTTATGGAAGCCCCAATCAAAGATGGTGGACAACAAACCCAACTTTCTCTCTCAGTTCCACAAATAGAAGAAGAAAAAGTTTGCCAACAGATAGCCGGCGGGCTGTCACATCTGAAAGAGTCTATATGGGTACTCGGTCGAAGACAAGATTCCGTATAGATGACGAGGACTCCCAAGCTGGGGGTATTATTTCCTCAGAGTCTGAAGCAGATGACCTTCACACTGGGGGTAGCCTTCCAGAGGACGACGATATCTCCGAGTCTGATGGCGACTATCTACCTCCCCTACCTGAAGATGAGGGACTTGTCAACTCAGAAACGGACAGTATCAGCACTAGTTGTACTATTTCCTCTGTTCGTCCTCGCATGTTATCTACATATATGGTGGACAGAGAAAGACTTGAAGAAGCCAGTGATCAGACCAACAAACAGCTAGAGGGTCTTGAAACAGTATTTGTCAAGATCACTGATATGCTTACTAGTATCATGGCGGTCCAAGCTGCTAGGCTGTTCCTCTACCTCAACAAAACGTCTCGGCTCACGGTAGTCTGGCTCATAGAAACAATCCTCCTTCACTATAAAAGGAGTATCATTCCGTTGTGCCTCCCCCAAATTTTACAAATACTGGGGGTGGTCTTTCACCAACGACGCCTGACAACCGTACAGCAGCCGTTTCCCAACACCTGTTCAATCAACAGGATGCAATTGATTCAATGGTTGCCCATCTCGACACCATCTCACACAAAGACGAGCTTCAGAAGATGGGGATATCTCAGCCTCATCCTCTTGAATGGGAGAATGCTACCTGCCCTCCTAACTATAAGCCGCTGACGCTAAATTCATTTGACGGGATGACTTCTCCTCGTCAACACATGACATACTTCAACACGCAGACTCTATACTTACCCAGGGATGATCTATTCTTGTCAAAGATGTTTATTAGCACCTTGCAGGGGGTAGCTTTTGAATGGTTCTGCAGTCTGCCTAACGGTTGTATCAATTCTTTTAAAGACTTGGAGAGGTTGTTCCTCAGTAGGTTTTACGAGAGTGGCATGCATGTTAGTATGTCCACCCTCATCGAGACCAAGCAAAGAAGGACTGAGTCTGTCATTACTTTCAACGAACGCTTCAGGCGGCAAGCATTGCAGATGCCCTTCGGCATACCAGACTCAGAACTTATGGATGCTTAACGACGTAACTTCCTTCCTATAGTGAAGTTCTGTCTGGGTATACATAAGTATGATACATGGCCCGCTTTCATTGGGTCCGCTGATGCTGCTGAAAACGACGTTCCTAATCTGGAATTACTGGGGTTGAAAACACCCAAATCTGAAGATAAAGGCAAGCATCCTCAAACTATCCCTGTCCGTGGGGGTAAAGGAAAAGAAGTCTTGAAAGTCGACACTTCCAAGGGAGCTTCCAATTCTCACGGCGCCTCTAACAAACCTAAGGAGACCTTCTGCTTTGACGAAGACGATGTCATTACCATTTTTCAAACATTGACGAAGGGTAATAAACTGACATTGCCTCCACCACGACGTCCTGCAGAGGCAAACCAACTCAACGATCCCAAGTACTGTCTTTATCATCAGTACGTGCATCACTCTACCAAGGATTGCATCATCCTGAAAAAGAAGATACAACAGCTTATCGACAGCCAAGTGATCAACCTCGAACCTGAAGACAAGGTCGTATCTTCTAACATGATCTCTCTTCAGTTTGGTGACTTTCCTCCCACAAAAGCCCCAGACGGCGTGGTCCCGATCCCCAAGGCAATAATGGAAGTCGTCAACCTATTTCCAGCTCGCAACTCAACCTTGGTGCCACTCACGACTGAATGTGGTAAGATCATGTGGGTCCATCCGGACCTTGCACAAGAAATGACGCAAGGGGATGGTATCTCCCAAAGCACAAAAGGGCAAGAAATACAAATCATGCCATATAGTGTCTTCTCCCATCTACGAAGTTCTATCTGGCGAGACATGATCAGGGAAGGCTTACCGACGGACTTACGACCCCGCACAAGAAGAAGCAGTACCTTCTCAAGCTTCTGCTACCCCCACAAGTTCAGAAGCTGGCCCGTCCAAGCCTTCAACTACCGACAAAGCCAAGCAGAAGGAAACACGATTTGACAAGTCTTTGAAGGCACCAACTCCCGAAGGCATGGATCGGCCCTACAACTTCGACATACTGGCACAGCTGGCCAATACACCTGCCAGGTTATCTTTGTTCGATCTATTGCGACTCTCCAAAGAAACGAGGAAGGCCTTAAGTGAGGCATTACTATATGCCGACTCTTATCTCGTTGAAGTCAAAGCCTCCGTCGAAGACCCTATCTCCTATCCCCACTGCCACAGTACTATGGAAGTGGTGCCCAACATCACCTTTTCACAGGAGGACATGCTACTAAAAAATAATCGTCATGATAGACCTCTGTACTATACAGGGTATATCGGAGCGATTAAGGTGGATCGAATGCACATCGATCCAGGTTCCTCTCTTAGGATCATTTCTAGAAGTTTGCTTTAAATTCTAGAAATTCCTCTGTACAAGCTATCTGCAACCAATACAACTATCATGGCTTTCAATGCTGGGAGAAGCCACCCGCTGGGAAAGATCCGTCTCAAGTGCCAGATTGATGATCTCGGAACGGAGGTTTCTTGCTATGTGATCGATGCCAATGTATCCTAGAATGTCTTGTTGGGACGTTCGTGGATACACGAGAACATGATCGTTCCTTCCATACTTCACCAGTGCTTTAAGTACGTCAACAGCGACGGCGTCGTAAAGACGGAGTTTGCCGATGTCGATCCTTTTAAGGGCATCGAAGCCTATTATAGAGATTCGGTACTTTACCAATCTTAGCCCTCCAAGGATGATGGCAACGAAGCCGACGATGAAGCTGAAGCAAGTTCATCCTCCAATGATAGTCCCCTGATTATCCGAGTCAAAGGACGTACTACTCCAAAAAGTATGCCGAAGCCTCTCACAATCTGGGTGAAAAAGAAGAACCCTGATAAGGTCAAACCATTGACCATCACTCTCTGCAAGACACCTCGGGTGGAACCTGCTGAAGTCCGTCCTCCCAATCCTGAAGAATTACCCTACGTGGTGAACTTGGCCAAGACTGTGGCTCCTCTTCCAGATGATGATCCCCTCAATGAGTATATCAATACTCATAATAATATACCATCAGCGGATGATGTTATCCCTAAAGAAGAACTTGCATATTTTCTTAGTAAAAGTTTATCTTTGAATTACTCCGATGTCTATCAATCTGTAAACCACTACATAGATACGATATACGCTCTAAAGCACTACATAGGACCACACCTCTGCATGCTGGTCATTACGCCTCACCTGTGGGAAAAAGTTTACCCAGAAGATATCCACTACTTCATCGTTCCAGCCAGAAAGAAGGGTGAAGAACTAATCATCTTCGGTCAAATAATTGGCGAAAGAAAGTTCGTTTCGGACTCTACTTCTCCCAATCACAACACGGAAGCTGACTACGACTCTGAGAAAATGCAACTTTTTTGATATAGTTGGCAGGCCAAGAATATCATCCAGAACATGGGATATGACATAAAAAGCGACCAGGGGCTAAACTACGGCCGGGGACGACGGTTGCCCATACGTCACTTTGCTACTCCCGACAAACCCGAGAACTATTACCAACAAAACCGTATTGGTTTGGGTTATGTCACTCCTCCAACAACTCCCAAAAGATCAGATGATGAAGCAGATCGTTGTTCTCATTCTTCTGATTCCTGCCTCTGGGACTCAGACTCCAGCATTGGCAACATGTTCAAAGCAACTATGTCCGTCAACATGGTTTCAGTTGACCAAATTGCAGACGATGTCCAATCGATCGAGCTTGAACAATGAGCTCAAAAGATGGATACTAGATGGGAACTGCGTTTCGAACAACGTGAACCACCTACCGAAGACGAATTCGTCCAAATCAATTTAGTAGATGAATCATCTTTTAAACCGATCTTCATCAGCAAAAGTCTATCTGGCGATGAATGACAATCTCTTATACAGCTTATAAGAGAATACATCGACGTCTTTCCATAGAGCTATGAAGATATGCTAGGCCTGCACCCTAAAGTCGCCATGCATCGCCTAAATATTTCGTCTAAAGCTAAGCCAGTGAAGCAGCAGCAACGACGATTCCGACCAGATGTCATGGAGGCCATCGAGAATGAAGTCAATAAGCTCATTACCAGTGGATTCATTCGCGAAGGACAACGCCCTGACTGGATTGCTAACATTGTTCTAGTCATGAAAAAGAACGGTCAAGTTTGAGTCTATATCGATTACCGTGATTTGAACTCGGCATGCCCAAAAGACGAGTTCCCTCTACCGATCACCTACGTAATGATCGACAATACTTGCGGCTTCAAGCGGATGTCCTTCATGGATGGGTTCTCAGGCTACAACCAGATCAAGATGTTCCCCGACGATAAGAAGTACATATATTTTCGAACACCTTTGGTGGTATACTGCTATACGGTGATGCCCTTCGGATTGAAAAATGCAGGGACGACATACCAGCGAGCCATAAACCCAATTTTTCGTGATTATTTGTGCAAAACAGTGGAGTGCTACGCAGACGATATCGTAGTTAAATGTCGTCTCATGGACAACCACCTCCAAGACTTGAGAACGGTGTTCGAACTAATGCGTGCACACCAACTCAAGATGAATCCAACCAAGTCTTTTTTGGAAGTCTCCAGCGACAAGTTCCTTGGTTTTCTCATCACTTCAAAGGGTATACATCTTGACCCGGAGAAAGTAAAGGCTATCCTCGATATGCATCCTCCAAGAAACCTCAAAGAGTTACGCAGACTGCAAGTAAGACTAGCCTACGTCAGACGATTTATTTTGAACCTTTCTGGAAGATGTCAACCGTTCACTCAGCTCATGAAGAAAGGCGTATCTTTCGTCTGGACTGAACAATATCAACGCGCATTCGACGACATCAAGAAGTATCTCACAAGCCCCCCAGTATTGGTAGCTCCAATAATAGGGAAGCCCTTCTTACTGTATGTCCACACTATGGACCATTCCCTCGGCGCCCTATTAGCTCAAAAGAATGAAGGCGGCCATGAGCAGGCAATCTACTACCTCAGCCGCACAATGGTGGGTACCGAGCACAGATACACACCTGTGGAAAAGGAATACCTTGCACTGGTATTTGCCATCAAGAAGACACGCCACTATGTGTCAGGGCAGACTATCCACATCATATCTAAAGTCAATCCTCTCAGAATGCCCATGACTAAATCGGGTTCTCTCAATTCCTGTTTAGCCACATGGGCAATGTTGTTGACTCTATACGATATGATGTTCGTTTCTCAGAAGGCAGTAAAAGGCCAAGCATTAGCTGATTTCCTAGCAGCTCATCCGGTGCCAGAATCTTTCAAACTCTACAACGAAATCCCCGACGAAGTAGTGGAGTCTAACACCGCAACTAAAGAAATCTCCATTTTGTGAATGTTCTTTGATGGTGCATCAAGAACAGGACCTAAAGAAAATATTATGGCCGGGGTAGGCGTCGTGCTCGTGTCACCTGACCATCTGGTTATACATCGTACATATTCTCTCGTGGAACCCAGCACCAACAACGTGGCCGAATATAATGCCCTATTGATCGGCCTGCAACTGGCAAAACAACTGGGAGTTGACTATCTAGAAGCTTACGGCGATTCCAAGCTAATAGCTAGTCAGGTCCGAGGGGATTATAAAGTTTGTCACGAAGATCTCATCCCCTATCACAAAGCGACAATCGAGTTGGCATCTACTTTTGCTGGATTCTTCATCGAGCACGTGCCTCGACTACAGAATATAGAAGCAGATGCTCTAGCCGGTCTCGCTGATTCCTTGACCGTCCCTACCAATACTCAGCAGTCGATCGCAGTGTCTAGTCGAGAACTATTCTATGTAAAAGATGCCTTGTATATCCATCACAGTTACATAATGGAAACAAACATCGACGTTAAAGACTGGAGAATTCCTTTCATAGACTACGCCGTCTATGGAATCCTCCCCGAGGACCCAAAGGAAGCAGTGTCTATCCAAAGGCGATCCCTCATATTTTACTACGATACAGCTACCAAGATGCTATACCGACGCTCTTACGACGGGCTACTATTACGATGTTTATCAGACACAGAAGCCAAACATGCACTCCAGGAGGCTCACGACGGAGTTTGTGGTGCACATCAACCAGGCCCTAAATTACAAGTTCGTCTCAGACGAATGGATTATTATTGGCCCACGATGATAGTAGATGCTATTAAATATGCAAAGAAGTGTAAGGTTTGTCAGTTCCACGCCAATTTTATTCATCAACCTTCATATTTTCTATACCCGACGGCAGCATCTTGGCTTTTTGAAGCTTGGGGTATAGACGTCATAGGCCCAATCAGCCTGCCATCTTCCAGAAGACATCGGTTCATCCTAGCCATAACCGACTACTTCTCCAAATGAGCGAAAGCTATACCGCTCACCGAAGTGAAGGCATCAAACATGATCAATTTCATCAAACATTATGTTATCTACCGCTTCGGCCTACCTAGCAGGATCATCCACGATAATGGTCCATAATTCGCAAGCCATGCATTCTATCGGTTCTGCGATAGAAATCGAATCCAGAATGTAGCCTCAACTGACTACAATCCAGCAGCTAATGGGCTAGCAGAAGCCTTCAATAAAACTGTCATTAAACTTCTCAAGAAGTTCGTGTCTTCAAATAAGCACGATTGGAATGAGAAGCTCGGCGAATGTCTATGGGCCTATCGTACAACGGTCCGGACTCCAATAGGCAGTAGGCCATTCTCTCTGGTTTATGGGAGCAAAGCAGTTCTTCCCCTAGAAATCCAGATTCCTTCTCTTCAGGTAGCCTTAGCCAGTGAGTTGACTACCGAAGAAAGCTACCGTCTGCGACTACAGGAGCTCGAAGCGCTAGACGAAAAATACTTGTTAGCTCAGTAGCACTTTGAGCTATACCAAGCACGCCTTTCCAGAGCCTTCAATAAAAAGGTAAAGGAAAGAATCTTCAACATCGTTGATCTAGTCTTAGCAGTGAGAAGACCAATGGTCATGACGCACAAAATAAAAGGGAAATTTCAGCCTAAATGGAAAAGGTCCTTTCATTATAGAATCAGTGTATTCTAACGGTGCGTACCGACTAACCAAGCCTGATGGTGACTTGCTCATGATGCCTATCAACGGCAAGTTCCTGAAAAAATACTATGTGTAACCGTTTGTAAATAATGTTCACATATGTTCAGTCATGTAAATGTACAGTACGATGTTTATGTGATTCGAAAAAAATTATCTATCTATTATCCGTATTTCAAAAGTCCTGAATACACCTTGGATAATAGGTCCTCTGAAATATTTCCCCAGCAAAATCATTTCTGTTTTTTGACTCTGCCCAAACTCGGTTTGACAAAAACAAGTCACGTCCCTATTACTTCTGAATTGTTCTCCAATAATTATTTCCCCAGTGGAATGATTAAGAAATTTTTTGCCATGTCCATATAACCTCTAAGCAAAGCATTCATCAAGGATAATCACGTCCATATTACCTCTGAATTATCTACTCCCACCTAATGTTATATATCTTTCCATGTCCATATTACCTCTGGTCAGATACAGAACAACCTCTGCTATTACGTCCATATTATCACTATTAGCAGCTTCGTTCAACCTATTATCTATATACAAAAAAACTTGAATATAAAATAGATAATGAGTCCACATCAAATTCTCCAGCGGAATACCCACCAAAAATATCCTTACTACATCCACATTACCTCTAGTTCCGATATTTCACAAAACCACATTCATTTTAAAAAGATTATTTATTCTTTATTTTGAACGTCTATCAAGAGATGGGAGAAAAGGGGTACAAGAGCCTTGACGGCTAGGAAAAAAATAGTTACAAACAAAAAATCTAAGGGATACATAGTCGACTGATATTGTCCCTTCAATTTCGGCTTCAGACTTCGCGGTAGCTCAGCGGCGCATCTCTTCTTGACGAGCAGCTTCATCCTCGAAAAGTATCAGACTCATGTGCTCTTCCTTCAACTTCACCAGTTGTTCTGTTAAATAGGCAAAAGTGGTGGCAGTCATGGCAGCCTGAGCCAAGTAATCCTCCTGCTCAGACGTTGCTGTCCTCAAGTTGGCTTCCAGCTGAGCGATCTCATTTTGGATCTGTACGATGTGACTTCTCGGTAATCTGCGCAGCCTGTTTATTCTTCAAGGCAGCACATGCCTCACTTGCAGCGTTGAACTGACCATACTGATCAGGCAATTCGTTGATCTCTTGAACGAGGGCATCCTTCCTCGCCTGGAGAGTGGCCTTCTCCTCCGCGAGAGCCGCGATCAAAGCCTCATCTTCTCTACGGAACAGCGATGTCGGGCTCCATTGTTTGGCATTCTAGAATCTGGCCACCTGACCCTCCAGATCATTCAGAACTTTTCTCAGAGTATTAGCCCGCTCCTCACAGCCGACAATGCTCTCAAGGGCCGCCACTTGGCATTCGGCAACTGCCTTCACAGGGCCAAAGGCAGCATTCCGATTCAGGACTCCAGGAAGCTTTACTTTCAGTACAGAGCAGAAAGCTTTGACAACTTCCTAGGCCATCTCATCGTCTTCAGTGGAGGTCGTCAGGGAGGATGCTTGGAGAGTTTCTTTCGCTCCAGGAAGGGATACCTGACAAGAAGCCAAACCTGACAAGAAAATAATATATACATCAGTAACCAAAAAAAAGAAAAATACGAAAGGGTTACAATTTTGTACCTTCGATATGCTCAGCGCCAGCCTGGGCTACGCCATCAGTCTTGGCTTCAGGGAAACCGAGAGCAGGCCCAGACTGTTCAAGGAGTACAATATCAAGGCCCCGAGCGGCATCAGACCTGGTATCCTCCACAATCCCAGCCGTAGCAGGAGCAGATTCAGCAACAGCCTCTTCAGTAGGCTGTTCAACCTCTCCTCCTACAGGCGATGCCGGCTCACTAATAGCACCCTCCATACCAGCAAAATCGGAGGAGCCGGGGACAACCTCTGTTTCTTCCCGAATGCCTTGGACAATCTTCACGAGTGGTCCATTCTCCTTGTCTACAAGGGATTATACAATCATGGTCAGCCTCACGAGGAACACGCAAAATCGAAGTCTAAAAATCTCATCCGAAGAGAGACGCAAAGATAACGTACCCGCAGGAGGATGAGCCGATTGGACTTGATTCTCGTCCAACTTTCTCAGTATGGCCCCGATTTCAGACATCGCCCCCAGGGAGATATTGAAATAAGGACTGGCTCTCTGGTCACCACCATAATCCGGGCATTCGCCCTGATCATCCTTTGATTCAGCCTCCTTGGCTGAGGAAGGCTGAGCGTCGTCTGCCGGTCGAGGATAAGAAGGAGACGCTGTTGTCAAGTCCACATCCTCAGACGAGGAGGCACCTGCCTTAGTTGCAACTTCAGGGTCCTGTGCAAAGAAAAAACGCAAAGGTGAGAAAACTTCTAAAGGCTTGTCCAGAACGGCTATGGAGTCTAGGAAGGGATCTACCTCTCGAACAGTAACGGCCCGCGACGTCGTTCCACCTCTTTCCGTTTGTCGGGAAGACCTCCCCAAGGGAGGCGAGCCAGCACCCACTTCATTGGCTCTCCTCAGGGCGACAGTTTTCTTCTTTCGCTTTAAAGTTGGCTCCTGGGCCAATTCAGTTGAAGCTTTCCTCTTTTGAGGAGGATTGAAAGGAAAAGAATCATCATCTTTCGTGTCCTCCTTTGAAGATACTGCTGGCTCCCTAATGATAGCTTTCAGCTGTGGTACTACGGCTGGCTTCACGGTGGGAACAGCACTCTACTTCTTACGGCCCTTCGGCGCCTTTTTTGCAGGAAGGGGCCAAACCGAGTTCCCAATATCAAGCTCTGTTTACGATCATACCGGGGATAAAAAGTATTGATCTGAACATAAAATTTTGTGACAGCATAGCACAAATGGGTCTCAGGTTTATCCAAGGGCAGAGTAAAGATTGCCCCCGTACACCCGGTATTGTAATACATCCAAGCACGCACCCCGTCAATCAAGCTGCCTACCGACTACAAATACAGGCTAGCATTTTCCAAAAGGAGCTAGCTGTAGCCAAACTGCCGTGCAAAACGACTCGGCGGGTATGGCTCCAGATAGACATGGTTCCTGTTTCGGAGCACCAGATGCGATGGTCTAATAGACTGAAGCCAGTAAAACACCCTATCAGTCAAACTAGTAGCATGAACTCCCTCATCCACTAAGATATCTCTCGTATTACCGCTGTCGGGTGGAGGGGATACTCTGAAGAACTCACAGTTCTGCAAGAAGTTTAAAGCCTTTCTGCAAGCGGGTACACCGGTGACGGTCCAATCCGCATCATAAAATCTACGAAGAAAGGCGTCTCCCGCCAAAGAGTCCACCATCGGCCTAGCATTCATCAGGGTAGGACAATGCAGTAGCAGCCACCCCATCAGGAAATGATATAGAAGTTCGGTCCGGGCGAAGTTGGCCCTGCCGTCAGGAGTCACCGCATTCCTAACAAAGTCTCGTAGACCCCGTCCAGTGGCACGGACCATCGCGGGAAGCACTACAAGACGGTATTCGAACGCCAGCTTCACAGCCAGAAATATTATGCTCCGGCTCATCGTCTCAATAGTCCCTGAACCTCTAGGGACTATGCAGTCACGAAGCCAGATCATTAAGAAAGCTGCCAACACAACTTTCTCTGACAACGGATATTCAGCTTGATGGAAGTAGTGGCCGATTGGGGACTCAAGATCATCACTGTCCTCAGTATCCGCTGTATCCTAATCTGTCATCCAAATTTCTATATCGGACTTGGTCATAGGTTTTAAAATCGAAAAGGAGGCCGAATCCTCCCCTTCTCCTTGAACGAAGACGTAGCCCATCCAAGCTCTTGTGTGGGTACTGGCCCCCTCGGTCCTCCATTTCTTATTAATCCTGTGACAGATGAGGAGGTGGCAGAGTAGCTCCTTGTATACATCAATCATCTCGGAGTTTTCATTCTCCAGATCTCGAAGCTCTTCATCACAAGACACGTACTCTTCATACGGCTCCGTGCCCCAGGAAAGCTTCGACACTTCCTGCATCTCGTAGAGAGCTAATCCCATCTTCCCACCTGGTGTAAAGAAGGTACAGGTGTGAAAGTTATATAACTCTGCCAAAGAGACAAATATTGGCCAGTTGACCCATACGCCATGTTGGATGGCCCTAATAGCATAATAAAGGCCAGGAGTCTTCAGGGTGGCTTCATACGTGGATAGTACCCAACCAGTGAGGTTGCTCCAGAATGAAGCCGAATACCTCCAGCCTTCCATTCGCATCTTTCCTGTGGGATACGACACATCCCCCGACATCATCAAATTACAAAGTGTGTCAGCGGCATAAGGATGGAGGTCAGTCGGAATGTCGTTCATTACGGCACCAGGTTGTAGTCCCCTCGTAGAGTAAGATGCAAAGCCCTAAACACACTTGAACGTGTCCTTCTTTCGGTCGCCTGAGTCAAACTTATTCTTCCGGAGATGACCCCGGGGAGCTCAGGTGTTAACTTTCACTTCATCTGTCATCGTACGGCTAAGACAGAAAAAGCATACAAAGGATACTGACGCTCCATCGACGGTAGCCACATCCTCTGATTGTTTGGACTGATCACCATTGGGTTTCTCAAGCATATTGTCTCGCCATCTTCGAACCCCACACAGTCGTCGAACAGGAAGTACGGCTTCTTGAACCGACGTGCCCCTCCAGGCAAGAACTTCTCATCGTTAATCATCTGCTTCAAGAAGGTCTTATCATGTTCAAGTATGGTGAGTGTCCATTTCGTAGGCTGATTTTGACTGATCGTGGCTTGAACCTTGCTGATCATATTGGTTATAAGACTGGTACCGAGGACTTGATCAGCAGAGCCAAAGGGGATTTCATCAAGTTTCGGGACAAACATATTTACTGCAAGGATAGAAGAGAAAGTCAGACTCAGAATCCGCAGGAAAAACTAAGTGCTGGAGGATTCTTATGCGCCCAAAGGGCTATGTGCCCAAAGGGTTATGTGTCCAAAACAACATGTGGGCGCATAACGTATAGCAGTTTGTGGGCGCATAAATATGCAGCAGCATGTGGGCGCATAACATAGCAACATGTGGACGCATAGCACACCACAGTGTTGGCGCATGCTTCTGTGGGCGCATAAGAATGCTCACAGAAGCATGTTGCCTTAGGCGCATACACCTAGGCAGAAAAAAAGTCTGAGCGTCACAAATTAACGCTCAAGACTTTGTTTTTGAGGCGTAGCCTCACCCAGAATTGGGTCTTGGACTGGTAAGGACGCTGCCGAAGGAGGGGAGCCACTCGGTGCAGCCCCCTTGCCCTTCGCAGATCTCTTGGCAGCCTTGGGAGACATGGTTCGTAAAGAGAGGAGATGAAGAGTCTTTTGAAAGTTCTAAGAAAAATGAGAATAATGAAATTTCTCTCTCTTTCAAAGCCTATTTATAGGCAGGAGCCATACCCTATGCGCCCGCTATTCCTATGCGCCCACTGCGCACTATGCGCCCACTATGGCTCATACACCCACGTAGAGACCCAGCCTCTTGCATACTATACAACAGCCATTTGCTGACATGGACAACGTATGAAGGATAGACCTCTTCAAATTCTACCCCGATGAATCTGTCAGTTCAAATTTTCGAGGAAGATCTCAACAGCCACCTCTCTAACAGGCTGGCCAAACTCTATGCGCCCAAAGAGAGAGCCATACTATGCACCCACTGCATCACGAGAAGACGATCCATGCTTCTTTCAAAGTATTTCGAACTCGTTCAAGTATCAAAAATTTTGAAGGGGGCCTTGTAGAAGCGTAAAAATTTCAGCAGACTGGACATAAACGCCCAAGTCACCAATGAAGCCTTATGCGCCCAAGCCACCAATGAATACATATGCGTCCAAAACTTCCAATGAGGTCATATGCGCCCAAGCTTCCAGTGAGTTCATATGCGCCCAAGCTTCCAGTGAGGTCATATGCCCATGCGCCCATTCTAAGCTACTCCAGAAAAGGGCACATAGCCCTGTTTCAGGCTATGCGCCCACGCCAGAACATCCCCTGACTCGGTCAAATCCACGACCAAAACGTGCACCGAAGCATACTGCCATGTCAGTCTCCACGAGCAGTCGTGCACCGAAGCATGCGGCCACGTCAGCACCACGATCAACCCACGATCACGAAGCCTGCATGCGCCTACACCCTATGCGCCCAAAGCAGGACCATGCGTCCACATAAAAACCAGTGTGTTTCCTTATGTGGGCGTATAACATCATTCCAGCTCAAGAACGACTATAAAAAAGGGTCTCATCCCTCTTCAAAATACAGAACGAAGAGCATTTTCAAGAGCCAAATTGCTGTACTTATTGCCAGTGAGCCGAGAGTTAGCAATTTTCTTAGGTTTTCTCCTACTTTTGTAATCGGAGTGTCAACAGAGTAAAGGAGCAACTGTCGCTCGTTCTCCATCGTCCCATTCCCCAGAATTCTTTTTGTACTCGGGGATCCTTAGTGCAGGATCTCTCAGGCATACTCGATTTGTGGTGCCTTGGGCCAATAAAGAAAAGACAACGTTCCTTCTTCTTCTTTTTTGTGTCCACAAAAATAGTGACTCTGCTGGAGACTACATTTTCCTCTGACGAGAAGGTGGTAATGCAATCTGATACCGACAAAGTAGGGAGCACTCAGAAGATGTTGGTCGAAAAGTTTGATCAGCAGGCGTTCGAAGAGATGCTCTCGAGGGACGGCTCTACTCCCTCAAAATCAACGAAGCCAAACAAGTCTCATAAGATTTTGCTTCCGAAGGCTCGTCGTGCATATCCTGCCAGTGTCATAGCAGATATGCAACTGAAGAACTTGGTCACATGGGCCAATGGCTCTGCCATAGAAGCTCCACAAATGAAGAAGCCGCACTCTACTTAATGAGTGACAGGCTTCCTTTGTGTGACCAGCATGCCACAGTAGCTGCATTCTATTCTCCTTATGCGACAAGTTTCTATGGTATGGCCCTGATGGCCACAGAAGCCGCACTTTATTCTGTTGTGATTTTCTCCCTCAGTCTTTTTTCCCATCAGAGTACACATTTGTAGATTGATTGTGCCCAGTTTGAGCTTTTAATAATGCACTCCTCAGGCTATATTGTTCCATTTGTATCACCGCCTCGAAGACCTTGGTATATGATTCACACTCTCGATTCAGAATACTCATTTGAATGTCATCGTTCAAACCCTGTATGAATCGATTCATACGAGTCTTCTCATCAGGAATCATTGTCTCGGCAAACTTTGCCAATTTAGAAAACTATGACTCTTAGTCCTCAACTAACATGTTCCTATCTTTCAATGCCATGAATTCGTCTTCCTTCTTCTGTCTGATTACAGGAGAAAGATATTGTTCCAAAAATGCATTATTGAACATGGTCCAAGAAATCTTTCCGTCTCTAGCCTTTGCGAGCAGTTTTGACTTCTTTGCTTCCTACCAATCGCCTGCTTAGAGTCTCAGCTGTAGGGTGGCACAGGCCATCTTTTTTCTACTCGAAACTCTTATGAACACGAACAGATGTTCCATTTTCTTGAGCTAGTCCATCACCTTATCTGGTGATGTCCTGCCCTCGAATTCCAGAGGTTTTGCGTCCAAGAAGTCCTTTGGACTAAAAGATGACTTCATGTGCGCTGGCTAAGGCTCGTCACCATCTACGGGCCTAATCTCGAGAGTTTCAGTCGAGTTGGTTGCTGCGGTGGAGATTTGCCGCAAGCGATGATACTATTTGGGTCAAGGCATCAAGCTATTTCTGCTGGACCATGCTACGATCCTCAGCTTCTTTCCGCTGAGTTTCTATTATGGCCAAAATTCGTTCCACCAGGTCAGTCGAGTCCGATGGCCGAGAAGGATCCTGATTACCTCCTTTTGCCATTCTTCTACAAAAGAGTATAACTTCTGTCAGTCTCATAAAATATTATGGGCTTATTGTATGGGACATTGGTTTTTATAACTCAAAATTGGGACCATCAAAAACCATCAAAATACTTTATATACTTTTCAAAAATGATTTAGAAGAGGCCAAGGATGTAAAGTCGTGCTCTAATACCACTCTGTCACACCCCGATCCCGCTAGGGTCGTTCATTCTTGCATTTATTCCAGCAGAATCATTCGTCCTCGCTAAGACGTGATGTCGTGCAAGCCTAAGTTGCGCTTGCACAAGGCCAGTACCTGCACAATACAACTTGACAAGAAAAATATAACGCAAGCAGAATATTTTATTACAGAAAACCAAATATTTGACACAGATATTTAAAATAGCAATACTTCTTTTCATTGATAACTTGATAGGAATATAAGTACATTACTTTGTGACTCAAAATGCCATAGCTTGGCTTGTATATTTCTCATTGAACTTTCTCTTTGAAAATAGCCACAATGTCCATACATCATATTCTTTTATTACATAGACCAAAAGTAAAGACACATTCAAAAGAAAACTTTGCTGAACTAAAAGTAGAAAGCTTCAAAGTTATCGAATAATATTCTATTAGATTTGGACAAGCTTCCAGCACCTCTCAAAACTCCCATGTCTCCTTGCTATCTGAAATAATGTCCACAACGTTGGTCAGTACGCAACATGTACTGGTGAGCGACTTTTGGCCAAACTCACATAAATCTGCACTAAATCAGCATGTGAAGCTAGTAGTTATTTATGAGTAATCTTTCTACTTGTCTAAGTTCTTTTTAAGTAATTCATGATAAGAAACATAAACAAGAGATCATCACTTTATGTCACGCCCGTAGGAGTGATCGTCCTCGCTAAGGCGTGATACCGTACGAGCCTAGATTGCACTCGTGTAAGGTAGTTTCATAACGGTCGATTACAACGGCTGCGATGGGGTCGTTGCACAGAAGTCCCAAGCAGAAATATTGAACATGCAGCAGAATTTAGAAGCAAAACACAAGTTATTCAAAAGTAATCTTTTATTGATGTTGAATAATAAGATTACAATGGGGCGCAAGGCCATGATTACAAGTCTCTCAAGCTTATTTTTCTCTTATTTACAAGTCACTCTGCTCTCTCTCATCTCTTGATACAATGCTTGAGCCAGCGGATGCTTCGGAAGGCAATATCCATACATTATGTCCCGTATAAGTTTTGACTCCACGCGGCCGCACGCTTCGAATCACCAAGTGACTCCGTGCCTCGACGCATCCAAGCGAGCTCCGTGCCACGAGCTTCTACCTGTGCCTGTATATAAAAACTGTATGGGTGTCAGTACTCAACAGTACTGGTGGAGTGAGCTCCTCGCCCACCCATACAAAATTGACATATTTATTTACTATGTGCAACTTAAATCTCTTTCGATTGTCTTTCTAGTCTTGTCTTAGGATCAATTTTAGGACAAAGACGTCTTGGCCTATACATGGCAGCACAACGACAGGGTCATGCTATTCTCTATTCGTAACTTCAATGTATTCGAGGCGGTGCCTCGCCGAGCTGAATCCTACACAACTCGATCGTGTCAAGACTTTTACTTGTTTTATGTGCCTTAAGACTATTCTCGTGCCAACGACGTCAAGGGGACGACCCATGCTGGTCGTGCCAATACACTTGCTCGTGCCTTAGAATCGAGGCCGTGCCTCCCAAGTATCAACCAGACTTAATCATATTGCCTTACGGCCCTTTCTGACTTAACTCGAGATAACACCACATTCATGCTGAAGCACGTGTCCTTGCTATAGCCAAATCTTAGGCTCTAGAATGGTGTTGCAACCGTGCACACCCAAACCCGTACCGATTCAAGGTTAGTGCTTGCTATAAGCGTAACTTGATAACCCAACACGTAACTTGCTAGTACTCGACGCAATCCAAAGGCATACACGCGGATAGCCGCTCTTGCCGACACATCTATATGAGTGGTCACTAGCAATATCAAGCTATCCTGGATCTTTTGTACACTGTGACCATTCACGTGGCAAGCTACGAGCTCCCACCGAATGACCCGCAACCTATATTGTAACGGTTCACTTCAAACGAGTCGTACCGTCGATGAAGGCCATACAATATCTGCAATTCCTCCTAAGCCGACACGAATCCAGCGCCCCGGGATCGCTCGAGGAATTTTTCCCTTGCGTGCAAGTTGTCCAATGACCATGCAAGACTCAACTCGATCTACCAAATCCTTCTTTAATCATGACCATGCTTTCCATCTTTCTATTGAGACTCCCAAGTAGCGGGACCGATCTCGCATGATTCCTTATCGAGACTCCTAAGTAGCGGGATCGATCTCGTGTGCAAGACTTATCGAGACTCCCAAGTAGCGGGACCGATCACGTGTGCGAGACTTATCGAGACTCCCAAGTAGCGGGACAGATCTCGTGAACGAGACTTATCGAGACTCCCAAGTAGCGGGACCGATCTCGTGTGCGAGAGTTATCGAGACTTAGCGAGACTCCCAAGTAGCAGGACCGATCTCGTGTGCTTTCTTATCGAGACTTAGCGAGACTCCCAAGTAGCGGGACCAATATCGTGTGAAAGACTTATCGAGACTCCCAAGTAACGAAACCGATCTCGACGACAACCAGTCGCGTAGAATTCCTCTGTCCGTGGCATGCTTTTCACTAAACCCACTGTGGCTCGTGTCTTAGACAGACCTTATTCTCTAGGCGACGCTACCGCTCAAGTCACATACTTTACATGATGAGCCTTGTTCTCGTAGGACTAAGTGACTTGACAACCACAAGAAACAGGGGACAGTGCTTGCTATGACTTCGATAGCCCAGCACAACTCTCGTCTAACTTATTCGAGCAACGACTTGATGAGCAAAGGCTATGCCAAGCTTCACATCGAGGGAACGTGCCGTACACACGTTCGACTTGAACAACCAAGTTCTCGGGTGCCTAGACTTAAGCAACAAGCTGTGCAACACGACTTAAATAATGGGACATGCGAAGGCTATGCCAAGCCTTGGACGACGGGACCATGTATGCTTTATCAAGCATTAACGCGGGCGACGCCTATGACTTAGGCTAATTTGAGCATTGTGGCAACTTAGCAACTTGGGCCAACTTCCTTCTCCCAAGCCACGGGACAAAGGATCGAATGTCATTTTAAAAGCACGATGAGCAAACTTCTAAGCAGACCGTGGGACCTTTTTCCATGTTCTAACACATTCTGACCCGTCGGGATTATTCCCTTAGCTATGTGGATGCGTCTCTTTTATTATCAAGCCTATCTTGTGCAAGTTGAAAATATGCGAGTTATTATGTGAAGGTTAAGATGAGGCAAGTTCATCGAAACTACCCCACCTGAGCAAGTCTTCGAGCAAGCTGTTGTGAGGCTAAGTTCGAACGATGTTGGCATTTTGATTCCTCCAATTGACTGAACGGGATGGGGCATTACACTTTATATAGTGATTCTTACCCACGATCGTTGGTCCATCCCAACACACGACAAGGATTAGCACAATTTGCATATAATATAAAGCATACTATCCAACTTAGTATTTAGTGTTAGGTTTGCAATAAATCTGATTGACACATGCACCTAACTACATGTTGGTCCATGGGTCATTTCCCGTAATTAGTCGCTGTGACTCTTGGATTCAGCTCATCTCTATTGGACGAAATGCAAGACCCCCTGATCGTAAGGTTTTTCGTACCTGGAGGTGTCTAGACAATCTCTCCTAGACCAAGCAATTCCCAGCACCCCAGGAACTGACCGAGAGATCTAGTTTCATTGTGCACAAGTTGTCCAGGACCAAGGCATAATCTATATGCCTATCAGATAATTTATAACATGTGCAACTGTTAAATGACATATTCATTCGTGCCCTTTTTTGTTCGCAACAGAGCTATAGCTCCTAACTTTGGAACAATTATCTTTTCTATTGTAACGTACACAAATTCGTCTGTACACGTCTAAACATTTGTAGCATACTCATAGGTCTAAACATTTGTAGCATACTCATAGGCAACATATATCATTCATATGAAGACAGATTAAGTAGCAGCACATGATCCAACATTTGATTTAATTCATTCATCTTCTCTTATCTTTTGTTATTATGGTATCGTTGATCAGAGGGACGCAACAAAAATGGACTAAAGATTATTTTTATTAGGGCATGGAGATAAATGTTAGTCTGGTCAAAGCAACTCACCAAGGTTGAATCTTATTTGAGAGAATGAGAGACTGCACACACGGATCGTGCACCACCTATGCATCCTACATTGGCACCAACATTTGATTAGCATACTTCAATATCTTTCTCTAAAGAGTCAAAATGAATGTGCAATACGATAAAAGAGAACAATGAAAACTACTCATCGAAAACCAATACGAAAACGCATTCATCAAAATCAAGCAGCAAAAAAATATCCAACAAAACCAAATGTAACCACCACTTTTCTAAAATGAGGATAAATTATTTAATATTAAATAATTATTTATGGTGAATTTTAATTAATTTAAAACTATTTAAATTAGTGCATTGTGATTTTGATGTTTTGCTAGTGTAATCTTAGAACTGTTTAACCTAGAGAATAACTATGACCTTGGAGGCCTAACCTATGTGATTAGATTACCTAATTACCACTTTTTAGGCTAAGGGTATTTTGGTCATTTTGTGACTTTTGAATTATTTAGGATTTTTATTAATTGGTGAATTTTAGATTATTTTAATATATTTAAATTAATGTATTGTGATTTTGGTCATTTTTCATATTTTAATATTTTGGGAATTTTTATATTTTAATATTAATTTTATGGGATTTGTTAAGTCGGATTCTATTTTCATCTCGTTCCGACTTGTGTTAGTGACCCGGGTAGCTTAGACTCTAGACGGAATCCCAAGATTAGTTAGTCATGGCCCATAAATCTCACTAATTAAGTTACTAAGTTTAGACTAATCACACTTGTTAGATTTGTTAAGTTAGAGGCTTAAACTTAAACCTTTTGATCCCAAACTTGAACCTAACTTAAAATTAAACAAGAGGAATAGTAGGGGCCTTATTGGGCTTTCGCCCAAGGCCCAAATAGGGCAATGATGGTAGCCACTATAGGTAGGATAGCCTCCCTTCCTTTCATTTTATTCTATCTTGTCTCTTTTTTCCCCAAATTTGTTCTTCCCCAAACTTGAGAGCTTCCTTCTTGATTTTGATCTCCAAATCCCTCCATTATTCTTCCAATTTTCCATCATTTCTGCTCATTCAACCAAAGAGGAGGTACTAGCAAGGATTGGGAGCAAGGAGCAAGGAAGGGTGTCTATTTTGGAGAAGCTTTCGTGTCGGAACCGTGTCTTTTGAGTGTATCATTGGGATCCCACTTCCAATAGGTATAACCATCTCTCTCTCTTTCAATTTCTCTTGCATTTTAATTAGATTTGAATCCATGGGATCTATCCCCATGCATGTACAACCATTAGATTTTAATTTGAGGCTCTTTGGAGTCCTCTTTAGGAAGTTTGAATAGGTTTGGTGTCCTACTTGTGGAGTTTCCAATATAGGACATCCCATGTGTTTGTGTTTATGCAAATAGGCTATTTTGTGGTTTAATTTCAGTTTTATGATGGTTAGAGAGTGGATAGTTAGGATGGTTATAAAGAGTTTCATTTGGATAGCTATGTTGGTATCCAAGTATCTTGGCCTACATGTGTTTCTTTTGTCCAAACAACCCAAATTCGTCATAATATTCATCCATATTTTTTGTAGCCATAACAACTTAGAAATGTCATAACTTTTAGCTTAGAACTCCGATTAATCTCCCTTTTTTTAAAAGAACCGTATCGAAGTTAGCTTTCCAAATATATATATATATATATTAATAGGTCAAATGCATTCTAGAACTTTCTGTAGAACTATTTGAGTGTCAGTTGTACAAAAGACGAACGCATTTTGGTGTTTTCACGATTTCGAGAGCTTTCGGACTTGAAAATGTGATCCGTTTGAAGTTTCGGAAAGCTAATACGAAGGCTACAACATACTTTAATCCTAGAATTCAGTGAAGGCCCAATTGGTACAGTATTAATTTTTAGTAGAAGAGTGACTATACGACATAGGTATTTTGTGTAACCTATGAGCCTATGTAGTATGGATATTAAGTGAACGTAGGTATCATAGGTTATCGAGTATATGTATGATATAGTGTATATATATATATTATTGTTAGATAATATATGTTAGTATGTTTGTTAGATGTTGGTTAGTAGGGAGTTAGATATGTTAGAGTTTGTTATATGTTAGTGTAAGTTATATTCGTTAGTATGAGTGTTAGTTAGATAGTAGAGGTTAGTATTTTGTTAGATATTTGATATGTTGTATAGTTTGATGTTAGATATCTAGTATGTTAGATATTGATATGTTAGTAGGTTATGTTAGTTCTATATATTGGTATGTTAGCAAGTTAGTCTCTATAGGTTATATGTTAGATATTAACTAAGATGTTATGTTAGTACATTAGATAGTTAGTTAATTAGATAAGTGAGGGATATCTTGGTATCTCATGATACCAAGTTAGTATCTTAAGGTAAATATGAATTACCTTTACCTTCAAGGTAAATGATTAGTTTACCTTATGACCAAGGTATGGTATCAAGGTACCAAGGTAAGGTATCAAGATATCAAGGTAAGGTTAGGTTTACCCAAGTTAAGGTATTGGATTCCAACCAAGATATTGGTATTGGGATGCCGATATGACCAAGGATGATATGGTATCCTAGTGTTAGTGGGTTAGTGTCTAAGTGTTTGAGTTTGAGTAGGTGATGTTAGATTGTGGAAGGGTTATATAAATAGGTATATATATTTTTTTGGGTTATATAGTATCTATATATATTATGAGAGTATATAGATATAGGTTATAGTTCATAGTGAGGATATGTATATACTTGATATATGATATCTATAAGTATGTGTTAGGGTGGTACTATATGGGTAAGGATATATGTGGTATGTATATATATTAATATATCCTAAGTATCATAGATGTTGACCACTAATCTAAGTTTGACCAAAACCCTAGAAGCTTAACCTTAACTCCTAGTTTGACCCAAGGTGGACCAGAGTTGACCAAGAGTTGAGTTGACCTAGATTGACTTAGAAACATGTAGATTGCATTGAAAATTTCTATCATTTCAAATTGAACTCTTTATAACATGTGTTGCTCTAATTAGGACTCTGTGACATCAGTTCGAACATCTATTCATATCAGTCATTCAGGGTATCAGGCGAGTACATTCTCTGATAGTTTCATTATGTTGATATATCTTGTGATGCATGTTATACTAGTGTTCTATCTTGATTCTGACTCGATGGACTCACAGATTGCTATTTTATGGATTCCTTGATTGGAGATACATGGTTTCATGCCTATCTTGAATAATGTAATCATGACTAATTGTAGCTGTCCTTCCCAGAAAATTTAGAATGTTTTATTATTATTTATTTTATTTGAATGGTGATTTTTAGATTTTATAAATAATCGGTAGATGACTTTAGCCATGGCGGAGTTTTGGAGTGCAAGGTGATTAGAGATCGTGGCACGGATAGTGCGATGGTGTGCTTTCACTAGAGTATTAACCCTGGTAGGGAAGGCCGAGCCATAGCGATGTCCTAACTAGGAAAACTAGGCCAAGTTACGACTTAACCCTTGTCGAAGTTTTATTTATTTATTAATTATATTATTGAGTTTAGGAAACCGATTATACCATTTTAGCCCGGACTGGAGCCGAACTGAGCCCAAGCCCATGTAGTCATGCGGGACGTTCAATGACATTCCTGTTGACGTATTTTGGAAGGATTGTGTTATTTTCCGTTTTAATGATTTAATGAATATTCCTAAGTATTCATAATTTAATATTATAAATATTATTATTAGTTGATATTCAATGACACTTGTATAAATGGGTCCTTATGCATTTTGGGATTATTAGACTGCACAATAATGGTATATATACACCATTATTATTTTATTAAATTTTTTTATATTTATTATTATTTTATTAAGGTTATTATATAGATAATATTATTTAATTATTATTGGTTAAAGTACTTTTGGCAATTAAATATTATTATAGATATATATATATATATATATAAATATATATATATATATATATATATATATATATATATATATATATATATATATATATATACAAATAGGGCCTACACTAAGAATGGATAATATTGGGGTTTAGTTAGATTTTATGGAGAATATTATATTAGTTTATCTATATATAAGTATATAGATGTATATATATATATAAACATGTATATATATAAAAATATATATATATATATATACATATATATATATATATATATATATATATATATATATATATATATATATATATATATATATATATATATATATAATTATATATGTTTAGTTAATAAAAAGAATTAAAACTCCCTCCCCCCCCCCCCCCGGGCCTAGCAGCCCATTCGGGCCGGAGAACAACCGACCCGTACTAAAACCCCTCAGCAGAAGTTTTTCCCCACAAGCAGACCCCAGGTCCACGAGTTATTCCCAAGCCCGCGCCTAAGTCCTAGGTCAGCCGAGCAAGCCCACCCGATCCTGAGGATATACGTATATATATATAGAACGCGAGAAAACGAGATCGAGAAATCGACCAAACCCTAAAATCTTGGATTCCCAACGACCTGTGCAGCCTCCCCACGCGCGCGCGTGCCTTAGCGGTCCGCCGGCCGGCCAAGAGTCGCCGGAGCAGGGCGTGACAGACAGCAGCGAAGCTGGGTCCGACCCCAACTTTGAGAGCGGAGTTCATCACCGTTTTTCGACCGATGTGCGAATCGATTTCTTGGTTACGTAACTAACATAACCCTCTACAATCCTGTTCTTCTAATTAGTAAGTAGATGGGTTAGATCGTTCGGAAAATCGACTCAAAGTCGATGAAAATACTGTCCCGAGACTGGACATGAATCGGTCCAAACAACCAACTTGGCGTCGAATTTCCTACCAACTTATTCTTTGAATCATCAAACTTTCTGAACATAAGTTAATCACAACATATAGGGCTAGAAAAGTCCAGTAGGAGGTTTGAAAAGTTTTGCTTTGTAGAGAGAAATATACATATGTGAACTTGGTCAAAAACCTGCTTTTCAAAACATAAAATTTTACGATACGACGTGCGTCCCGCCAAACCGGGCGACGTGGTCACGAACCGAAAGCATCGAAAGGTGCGTAACGGCTTCGTGGACGTGTGGGCTTTGACGGAATTCAAATTGGTTGCGTGTGCGCGACGAATTTGATGCGTATCCGTCGAAATTCACCGTATCGGCCTCTGAGCAAAATTTTAAATTACTTTGTGCACGCTCGTCAGATCGAGACAAAACTTACGCCAACAGGACCGTATCATTTTTCTGGTCCTGCATTCCAAGTTTGGTCCAATTCTGAGACAGTTGATCGGATCGCCATTTTGTAGGCCCCACGATCCGACTCAATGGATGATTTTGTGCACGGTCCGCCAGAATCCAACTTTGGACATACGGTTGGGTTCACATTATCAAAACGAATTCGTAGACATGTAATTTGATGACTTTAGAGACCATTGACTCTGGCACACTTTTCGGTGCAAAGCGGGTCCTACGGCGGATACCATTTTGACCCAGAATTACCGTTTTGCCTCTGTATCCAGAATTGGACTTAAGGATGGGCAATTCTAGCTATTTTGACTATTCTGAGAACATTAGTAATGTCTATTTCAACATCCGGAGACTGTTGTACGGGTTTTGACTATTGTGGCATACTGAGTGGTTTGGATTATCGGTTTCACCAGCAAAGGACCACAGGCGAGTACAGTTTATTGTTTATTTTCAGTATTGATCTTTACTATACATCAGTGTTTCGTCAATAGATATATGATTTTAGTTTTATGTTGATTTTGTCCCTTGTTGTGTCGGGAGGGTGAAGTACCAACGATGCGTGATCTGATTTTAGACCGTGTAGACCGTGTAGACCGTGATTATTATTGCACTTATATCTTGTAGACCGTGTAGACCGTGATTATTATTGCACTTATATCTTGTAGACCGTAATTTTTATTATATTTATACTGTGTAGACCGTGTAGATCGTGATTATTACTTTTGTAGACAGTGTTTCTTTATTGTAATATTTCGTGTAGACCATGTAACTGTAGACCGTGTAACTTTAGACCGTGTAGACCGTGTCGCATAATTGTCCCGAGACCGATCACATATCAGAGGTACTTCAGTCGGTCAGTTGGTGAGTATTTTATTGTATTTCATTTTCTGTTCTTAGTATTCAGTTTTATTCTGTCTTTCTTTATTTTATTTTATGAATCATATGTCTAAAGGCTAACCTCTGTCGTATTGTCATTTTCATATATTGAAACTGCATTCAGTGAATTGTACTCGTTCTATTCCTGACTGAAAACCAATATTTTTTAGGTTAGCCGTGGATTCACTTAGCATGGGAGATACGGGGGTACTTGCAGACAAAAGCCTAGGGACTAGCTAGATAGTCGAGTTATAGTCATTCAATATTTGTACAAGTTTATATTTTTCTACAAATATAAAACTTGTGATCATTGTAAATTAAATTAATTTTGTGAATGAGCATTACTTGTGATTGTGAGCATTGTGGCTTTATAGCGTTCTACCGCCGACTCTGCGGCGTAGGCTGGTTTGGACGTGCTCGCATCCATTTTAAAAAAACGGGTGCGGGTCGTGACAAGTTTTTGTGGTGGCCCATACAGGTCGTGTTTTCGCAAATCATGCGAACTCGTGATAGTACTTTAGTCATACTATTGCGAGCCTGCACAAAGTAATTTAGGAGAATGACTATGACTAGGAGTCCCTTATACAAATTACCGACGGGTAGTCTAGGCCATGCAATATGGATAAGAAATTATTAATTTTGATAGTTATCAGATCCCCGTAGGTACACTATTACCTCTTGATATGACGATATGATCCAATGTGGATAGTTATTCACTTAGTGAGACAGGGCTTCATAGAATCAATAATCTAACCTTGATGAGTTGTGTAATTCTTTCTCCTTGCCTCTTTAGATATCATCCTCGCATCTTAGTCCAAATTTCCCATTTAATTCCTAGTTGCCCTAAGAATCATTATTTTATAAATTTTTGATTTTGTTATCCATATACGGACCTCGAGTTAGTTTCGATTCAAGGTTTTTCCCAATGGTTTGAATACACGTAAAATATATACTAGAGTGTTTGTATTTCTTTTGTCTACAGTTATTTCCTCCCTGTTCAACCTTTTATTGTAGGGGTTATGACTGATAGGATAAATACTTATGCTTTATTTCATAGCTATTTGTTTGAATCTCTAGAAGCTCGTAAATTCTTACAGATATAGTTAAAGGAATGTTAGTTAACTCATAATGGCAGGACAGCAGCGCACTGTCGCCATTTAATTGAATTATGGAGACTATGGATTCACTGCAGCCAGCAGCGCACTGGCGAGGCATAATCCTCGGTAAAATGACTTCAAACATGATTACAAGTTTAGGATACATAGAGGATAGAAAATGTCATGTGTGACCCATAAGATCCAAATCCAATAATAGTAGAAGTTCTGTAAGTTGGGTAGCACATCTCCTAACCTAGCATTCCGCGGTCCTTGTGACATATTGACGAGGTAATTAACTGACAGTAATAGGTTTACCTGGAATATGGAATTTAGAAGTCCATAACCCATTGGTTGACCAAGGTCTTATGAATAAAAAGATAGTAGGATGACCGTATAAGCATGAACACCTGGTAAATTTTTGATTCTCACAAAACTCGAACTACTTGTAACTCCTTTCAAAATCTTGCGTACTCGTTTTTGACTACCTTGACCAATGCTGCTATTACAGCCTATTTTTGTAAGCTTACTCTTTTATCGAGCTTGATTCAAGACATGTTATTGGAGACGCCTACTAACATATTGTCTAATCAGAATCGATGTATTACGGTCTGATCAACCGTAGTGCACTTGGTTCGCTCTCTCTTTGATTATCCCACGTGGATTGAGATATCGGGGTATCCATGGTCTCATCCGCGACTGCATTGACAATTCCTCTTAAAATTATACGTTCGCCTTTGAATCACGTGATTGTATTCAGTGACATCTCCCTTGAACTCTTTATTATTTTTTGTCTTTCACTGATTTGGAAAGACGAAAGCTCGTGGTGGTATAGAGATACAGAGTATCCCCATGGCTATGATAGCTATATACACAAGTGTAGCTACCATCGGCCAGTCATGTGATTGAGTTACTCGTTCTCCCCTCGACCCTCAAACTACTATTGAGACCTTCTAGCCATCTGAATTTAAGAATGACTAGGGTTTTACCCTTAGTCGAAATGCCAACCCAGGAGACTATCTATTCTCAAGAAATAATTTAGTGTGAGTCTCTAAATATTTTCTTGAATATTGTCTTAACTAGAAATCCTTATGCCTTGACTCAACCGTTCCTCGACCAAAGCCCACAGTTTAGACATGAGATGAATAGACAAGGGTAAGGACAATCATTTATCGTGACTGTTTGCCATGAAATATAAAAGAACAGAACAATTATCGGAGGACCGGACTTTTATTTCACGTTACAAACTCGCTTGTACAAAGAAAGCCTAGGGACGAAAACCTAGGTACAGCAGTCTAAGTACAATTATTTATTTTAGATTCTGGGGGGTGACGATAGAGACTCGGGAAGGCGACGGCAGTCCTGTCTTACTCCTTGGACGATCGGTATGCAGCCTTGGCTCCTGTGAAAAGATGGTTGGCGTTGATGAAGAAATGCTCTTCTTGCTCTCCCTCTGACTGCTCTTCTGGCTTCTCTCTCTGTGTGTATTCTCTCTCTGACTATGGGGGGAAGTCTCTCTGCATATACGTATTTCTCTCTGATATTGTATCTATTTTACAAGGGCATGGCACCTCACTATTTATAATAGTGGGATGTGATCATTAGGGTTGCCAATGATTAGCTCTTGGAGATGGCGACGGCCTGGGGATTAGTCAATCCAGGCCGTTCGTTTCTGATTGTGACGAATCCGAGCCATTAGGTGTAGATTACACCAAATCCCATTAGCAATTAATGCTGATTGGAATAAATTTTCCTTATAATAATCTTCTGATATCTGCGAATAAATTAGATCTATTCTTCTGCCACATGTCCCAGATTATTGGAATTTGATCCAATCTTTAATGGCAGCAAATCTGAGAAATTAATCGGTTTGGGACACGTGTCCTAGGAGCTGCTGGGGGGATCTGGACCGCATGACGAGTGAGCCGCATATGAATTTGAGCTGTATATGGTTAAGCCCACGTGTCAGGGCTGCCTAGGCAGTGGCCCTCACTTGAGCCCTCGAACCTCATGGGAGTAATCCTTGTGGGCCGCATAGGTACATATCCGCCTGAGCCGCATGGACATGATCCTCTTGAACCGCATGAGAAGTCCTCGCTCGAGCCGCATGAGGCTTTCTTGGCCTGAGCCGTATAGGACAGATTCACTCTGAACCGCATGAGAAGTTTTTTGCTCGAGCCGCATGAGGCTTTCTTGACCTGAGCCGCATAGGATTCATTCTGAACCGCATGAGAAATGAGCCGCATACGAACGCCCACGTGGCAAGGCCACGTGGCATTTTTATGGCTCTCGGGGGATTTGTGTCAGAGATCTCTTTTCTCTTCCCTAGAGATTCATTATTATGACCGAGTCATAATTACCTGCTTTTGTGTCAGGGCTATCAACTTTTCAGAGGGGTCAGCCGTCAAAGCAATTAATGCAGCATGGGTCGGAGGGGAGCACTGTCAGGCCACGTGTCTTCTGAGCCGCATGGAATGCCTCGGGCCGCATAGCTCCTTATGCCGCATGACTCCCCGAGCCGCATGAGTTTTCTGAGCCGCATGGATCTTTCCTGGCCGCATGAGTCATTTTCTTTAGTATTTTCCATGCTTCTACAAGACCCCCTTCAAAGTTTTCAAATTGTAAAATTGAAATACTTTGAATAAGAAGCATGGCTGTGTTCTTCTAGCCGCATATGAAATCCTAACCGCATAGAAGTCCTGGCCGCATGGATTGTTCAGCCGCATAGGTGACTCAGCCGCAGGAGAATGTTCAGCCGCATAGCTTCTTGCCACGTCATTATTTGCCACGTATGGCAATCTTTAGCACTTAAATATTGTTGATTTTTAAAGGCCGCTTTTTGGTGCGGGATCCGAGGAGCTTGGCCTTCATTTTTGGTAGCTTATTTTGATAACCGAAGAGTCGGTTTACGTGTATGCACGGGGATCGAAACGCTCCGTCTTTGTTTATAAATACGGGTGACTTTAGCCGGAGGGACTTCTTTACCTTCTTTTTCGTTCACTCTTTTTCCTGTCTTCTCTTTCTGATCTTCCTTGTCTTTTCGTCGAAGCAATGGCTCCTAAGTCTTCTAAAGTTATTTCTGCCGCCGCGAAGGGCAAGAGGGTGACGTCCTCGTCAGCCGTCGAGCCTGAAGCGCCCGAAGTGCCCTTTGACGTTCGTCCTGCCTTTAAGGGTAAGGGTTGTATTTGGATCTTGTGTACCCATGGCTCTGCTGCATATTTATGCACAAGCCTCCTCCCAAGTTGATGGCAGAGCCGCATATGCTGTATGGGTCGCATGACTTTTTCATGCCCGAACCGCATAGACAATGCCCCATGTTTGAACCGCAGAAGAAGGATTTAAACACATAAAGTATCCTCTGAACAAAATCGCATATGTTTTTAGCAGGCTGAACCACATAGCATTTTGCGTCGCATGAGTTCTTCTGTTAGAACTGTGTATATTCGTCCAATCCGTATAAGCTATCGAGCTAGAGTCATACGGAACTCCCATCTGATTTGGGCCGCATGAGACTGTATTGACTCGAACCGCATAGGCTTCCTCGAAACTGTATTTCTTGAGACCCAACTGGACTGGAGCCGTATAAGACATTATTGACCTGAACCGCATAGGCTTGTGAGAGCTTCTTTATTCAGTAATTTTTTTGTTTTAGCCATCTTTTAATCATGTTTCTTCTTTCTCTCTTTTTTTTTCTTTTCAGTGAACCTCCCAACCAACCCAGCAGGAGAGCTCCTTGTGGGTTCAGCTCAGTATGCCGCAGACGTGCAGCTGGACGAGTTAATCCATCGTATAGGGGATCAGCTTCCCACTAATGAGCCTAGGGAGAGAGTGACTGCTATTAATAAACAACATTTCCGCTTTCTTTGTTCAATGATGAATTCAGGGAAGTTGGATGGAGAATTTCTGAAACCGGCTTTTCTCTTTGGGGACGCCTTTTCCATAAAGAACTCCCGATTGCTGGATGTCTCAGAGCACTGGGATTTTTCTGTAGACGGGGTAGAGATTCATATCCCTGAGATGGAGCAGCATTATCCTCTCTCATGGTTTAACATGGTACCGTGGGGCAGGACTATGGTGGGCTCCCTGACTCCCACCCAACAGGAAATGTTTGTGAGCAAAATTTACTACAACGGACGTACGGGTTTAGTATGTGCGGGCAAGGAATCCGTGAGTCGGACTGTGATGGGGCTGCTCCCGGGCACTTTTGTAAACACAACTGGCCCTAATTTTACCTTCACCCTAGCTGATACTTTTCTGAATCAGCTCGTTCGCAAGGGGTCTTATCCCATAGGCAGGTTGTCGCTGCTGAATTGGATCAACCCCATTCCCACATGGACTAATCTTACCTAATTGATTTTGGGGAAGTATGGGGACTTCCTTCATGAAATTGATCTCTACTACGCCGTCAGGGGTACCTGCTACGGGTTGCCCATTAACAAGCCCTTGTTTATGGCTCTATTGGAGCTGTATAATCGGCGTACAGGGACTTTCTTTGCCTCTGGAGGAGAACTGGGGCTTGCTCTTCATGAAATGAACACTGTGTCTAGATTGCCGTGGGGAGGTGAAGCTTTTGAAGTATATACACCAACGAACGAAGAACTCGAAGAGCTGGATCGACGGTTTCTTAGTTTCGTCGCCGTGTACCAAGAACTGTTGTGTCATCATAGCGCCTGCCATCAGATGGCTATCAAGAAAGTAAATAGTTCAGAAGGGAACGCCCCTCACACCAAGGCCTGGATTTTGTATCTTTTCAAGTTGCGTCCTTCCGGTCAAGTTTTGTCTCGAACTCCTCGAACCCCGGAGGAGGTGAAGGATATGATGTCGAAGGTCAAGAAGTCGAAGTCTACCCGTGACCGGTTTGGGAGTAGCACTGACTTCCTCAGTTATTTCTACTATGGTACCCGGGAGATGTCTGATAAAGCGAACTTAGCTGGGTTCTTGATGGTGTGGCTACGCAACTGTGTAGTCTCGGGCGGCGCGGGTTCTATAGAAAGGATCAGCCGCCATTTTATTCTTCCTGCTGTAAAATTGGTCTTCAAGGTAAGACTGGCGCTCCTCCCGGCCATGGTGTGTAGCGTACACCATGGCCTTCGCGCCTTTTCATCCAAAGTCATTGCTCGCGATGTGTCGATGGACTTTAAACGGATAGAACTACCATACCACTACCTCATGGGGTGGTTATTGATGTACTATCGGTCGTTGATGAGGCCGGGACCTGATAAAAACGTTTCTGTTGATGATGCCTTCCTTTTCCGGTATCGTCATCAGCCTTGGGAACATGATACCATACCGGCCTGCCGGAGGGCGTTGGCAAGAATTGATGGGCCCAAATTCTTCGTATCTCTCCCTGAGTTCACCCCCGGCAAAGTGAGGAGGGTATATGTTGACGGCGTTGATCCCCCCCAACTTTTATCTGAGAAGATGCTTCTTTGGTTACGCAACATCCGTCCCGCGCACCTGGTGTATCGTTACCGGAATAGAGTATACCTGGAGCCTTATCTGCCCAGTAGATTTTCCTGTCAATTCGGGTATAGTCAATTGTTCCTGGATCGCCCTAGCGCTTGCTTGAGCTTCGAGGGCAGTGTGCTTGATGGCGTCCGGGCTTGGCATTATTATAATGCGACCCATACCCGAGCCAGCTTCTCACTCCCTGATACCAAGGTAGAGGGTGATATCTTGTATATAGCGACCCTTTATCATGTTACAGCGAGCAAACCTCCTGTTGGTTTTGATATGAATACTAGCTTCATTACTGGCACCGGTTTGGCTGAGAAGCCAGAAGGGTCCAAGAAGAGGAAGAGGGGGGTGAACAAGGTTCCTGTGCTGGACTCAGAGTCCACTAGGGCGGATGAGGAAGACGACGAACAAGATACTGATGACTTATCTCATTCTTCGGGCGAGGAGGTTGGGAATCAACCCCCTATCGTACAGGCGGAAAGGGCCGTGGGTCAATCGTCTAGTCTGTCTGACGAGGTGGTGGAGGATCAACCATCTGCAATACCCGGCCCTACGCGTAAACGAAGCAGGCGCGTGACTACCGCTGATGATCGAACCTATTCTATGAAGCATGCTGCGGTAAGACGTCGCAGACTGCTTATTGATGATGTGGACGATGTTCCTGAGGTGATTTAGGCTTCAGCTGTTTTCTTTCTTCTTCTTCTATGTTATGGCCTAATTATTTGTTTCTTTTGCTCTTTATAGGCGTCGGATGAGCTTGCCCCTTAGGATCCGATTACCGAGGCTGATCCGGTCCTGTCTCATTTAGTCAATGATGTGTGCACCGCTATCATTGCTGCTGGGGTGCTTCCGGTTGCGACCGAGGATTCCCACCTTGCTGGAACCTCAACCCAGGGGGATGGGGGCTTTACTGCACCCGTCCCTGAAACATCCGAGCCCCCACATGATGACTTTGTGGGTGGAGAAACTATGCCGGCTGTGAACGAGCCGTCGCCCCCACGCTCTTCCCCTGGTAATTCAAATCAAATTATAGCTCGTGGATCAACCCATGTGTTCCTGTCGTCTTTTCCTTCAAATTACGTCGACTAATGGTTACTTTGGATGTTCAGATCCCAACCCGTCATTGCCAGTGATTGATATTGCTGGATCGCACCCTACCTGAGAGGGCCTGACGGAACCTCCGTGCGTCGAGGGTCCTTCGTCTGGGTCGAGCTCGGGGTCCCAGGTAGCAGTACAGTTGGGACAAGGGACGATGCCTCCTGTGTCTTCCTTTGCGAATGTAGCTTCGAGGGTCAACCTTTCCTCCCTGTCGAGCATCCAGGCTATTCGGGCGGCGGAAGAGGAGTTAGCCGCCATTCAAGCATCTTTTCGTACGGAATTTGCTTCTTTGGTGGCGGGTGTAGTAACTTCTGAAGCTGCCCCTCCTGTACCGTCTGCCACTCTCCCTCTGACGCCGTCCTCTACAGAGGTCTTGGATGACGCGTTACAGGACGTGGTTGCCAGTTTCTATCGCCACCTGAAGAGGGGGATCGAGGCAGCGGTGGAAAGGGGGACTCCCTTTACTCTGGCCCGCCGATGTGCCGGTGGCCAGATTAATACCCTTAAGACACTCCCTGGTGGAGGAGAACTGGCTGCACTTTTGGAGCCTAAGCTATTAGAAGCTGATCATCTCGTGGCCCAGTTTCGCTTGTTGCAACAGACTGATTTACCCGCGGCCATAAATTGAGAACGCAACTTCCTCATTACCGTGGTGGAGAAGGTGATGGCTGCCCGGGAATTGCTCAAGCCGGCTATATTACAGGACCGCTGGAATCTGACTCGGTTGTACGACCAGTGGAGCCGTCGGACTGAAGATTGCACAACTCGGGAAGCGGATGCTTCTCGCGGGGTAGCCGATGCCCGGGAACAGATCTTCGAGCTCCAGAGAAAACTGGCTTTCATGGAGTCAGAGCTTGAGGCTGCTCGTATTGAGAAAGAGACTGCTATCCAGGAGGCTGATAAGTATAGTAGGGCTTCTGCTAATCTAGAGCTTGCCCTAAAGAAGGTGGAGGACAATTGGCAGGCATATATGCATTTGAATAATGCAGAGCAGTTATCCCAAGAGGCCGAGCGTCGAGCTAAGCAGAGGCTTGATCGGGGGACTGCCTCGATGAAGAACCGTCTTTTGGAGTTGTGTAATGCCGAACTATAGTCGGCCTTTTCTTCTTGTTTTGTCCCTGATTTGTTTCTTTTTGGAGGGGGTATGATCCCGAAATATGTAACGCTTTTTTTTTCCTTCAAATAAAGAGTACTTTCAATTCTACCCTTCATTTGTATTGCCTGCTGTGCCTGTGATATTGGGGTGATGTTTTCCCCCGTATAGGGGATATATTTGTGGACCTGTTACCTATGGCATACCTTAGTTTTAGGTACAGATAACAAGCTTTGGTCAAGATACCTGAAACAGCCATGGCAAAGTGGTCGTGGGTGCTCTTGGTATTGGAAAAAGGAATGCCGTAGAGCAGCTGGGCTCCTGGGGCATGATGAGATGGTATGTTTGTGCTAAGAAACTTAGCTGAGGATATTTGTGGGCCTATTATCCTTGGTGTACCCGGGTTTAAGATACGGATAATAGGATAAAGGAGAACCGACGTACTTGCTCAGAGGTAATGAGGACATGGCAAGCAGAAAAGTTTTTTTAGACGTAGAGTTTTCCTACTCAGAGGTAATGAGTACATGGCAGGAGCGAACTCGACGGAGGGTATTGGTGGTCAACAGAGGATATTTGTGGTCAACAGAGGACATTTGTGGGCCTATTACCCTTGGCGTACTCCGGTTGTGGGTACAGGTAATAGGTCGAAAGGGGATCATCATACTTATTCAGAGGTAATGAGGACATGGCAAGTATGAAGGTTTCTTCGACGGAGCCTTCCCATTCAGAGGTAATAAGGACATTTCAGGAGTGGGCTCAATGAAGGAGGGCACATAGAACAACTCAGAGGTAATGAGGACATGGAAGTTCTATGTAGGGGGTGATTTGTTTTTGGCGGAAATAGGACGACTCAGAGGTGATGAGGACATGGCCGTCTTGGAAGTTTGTGGACCCGTTACCCTTGTTGTGCACTGGGAGTGCAGGTAGTGGATCATGAGGGAGGATCTCTTGTAGGAAGAAAGTTTAGCGGTATGGTTATACATGACTTTCTTTCTAAAGAGTGACCGGGATGTAAGTTTAGGGGTACCAGCGGGTACATAACTCGACAACCCATGAATGTTGTAATCAAAGTGTAAGTTCAGAGGTACCAGCGGATACATGACTTGGAAATCTGGCAAACTATGAAGGTGAGTTCAGTGGTATCAGCGGATACATGACTCGAAAATCTGGAAAATTATAGGGGTGAGTTCAGTAGTACCAGCGGGTACGTGACTCGATGGTCTGGAGAATATTGTTTAAACATAGTATTTCTTCAGGAACTTGCCATTGACGGGCAACATGAGCAAGTCTCCGTTCTGCTTGGCGAGGCGGTAAGCACCGTTGGAGAACACGGCCACGATGACAAATGGACCTTCCCATTTTGGCTGGAACTTGCCGGCGGTCTTGTGAGTCATGACCATTGGCCTCCGGACTGCCAGAACATGATCGCCCACTTGAAATGTTCTGATTTTGACCTTCTTGTTGAAGGCTCCTGAGATGCGTGCTTGGTATAGCTCGATCCTTTGCTAAGCTAGGAGGCGCTTTTCATCTAAGGCCTCCAACTCTTGTAGTCGACGTCGGTAGTTATCATCCGTTGTCAATTGATAAGTGAGGGCGACGCGGAGTGAGGGTATTTGAGTCTCTAATGGAAGAACTGCCTCACTCCCGTACACTAGAGAGAATGGTGTATTCCCGGTGGCGGTCCGAATTGTGGTGCGATAAGCCCATAAGCATTCACCGAGCTTCTCATTCCAGTCGCGTTTGTTGGAGGAGACAAACTTCTTGAGTAGTTTGATGATCATTTTGTTGAATGCCTCTGCTAACCCGTTTGCTGCCGGGTTGTACGGTGTTGAAGCGACATTCTGAATACGGTGCTTATCGCAAAATCGATAGAATGCGTGGCTTGCAAACTGTGGACCATTATCATGGATGATCCTTCGGGGCAGTCCAAAGCGGTAGATGACGTGATGCTTAAGGAAGCTGATCACGTTCGAAGTTTTAACTTTTGCGAGTGGGACAGCTTCTGCCCATTTGGAGAAGTAATCAGTGATCACAAGTATGAAGCGATGTCCTCGGGAGGAAGGTGGGATGATTGGACCAATGATATCCATTCCCCATGCTTCGAATGGCCAGGATGCCACCGTCGGATGTAGAAACTCGGATGGTTGGTGAATGAAGTCTGCGTGGACCTGGCAAGCTTTGTATTTTCTAGCATAATCTATCGCATCTGCCACCATCGTGGGCCAATAGTAGCCCATTCGGCGAAGGCGATCTTGTAGTTTTGGGCCGGGCTGGTGGGCCCCGCAGACACCGTCATGAGCTTCTCGTACTGCTTCTGTGGCTTCTGCGTTCGACAAGCACCGGAGCAATAATCCATCGTAAGAGTGGCGATATAGCATTTTTGTCTCTGTATCGTAGAAGAATCTGAGAGAACGCCGTCTGATAGAAGTGGCTTCCTTCGGGTTCTCGGGCAGGATGTCGTAGACGACGAAGTCGATGAACGGCTGTCTCCAGTCTGGTGCTTCGTCGACCGTCTGGGCGGAATAGCTCACCACGAGTTGAACGTTGTTCTTGGGACAGACCAGTTCGTGGCCTATTACGTCAATCGAATGATTAGCGTGGTTCGGCACCGCTAAGGAAGCGGCAAGGCCTGCTAGGGCATCAGCTTCGATATTTTGGAGTCTGGGGACATGTTCGATAAAGAAACCCTTAAACGACGAGATGATGTCAATCGCTATTTGGTGATAAGGGATCATGTCTTTGTGTCGGACCTCGTATGAGCCCCAGATCTGATTGACGATTAGTTGGGAGTCGCCGTATGCTTCAAGATATTCTACCTCCAGCTCTCTTGCTAGTTGGAGGCCAATGACCAGAGCGTTATACTCGGCCACATTGTTAGAGCAGGATTCTGTGAGGGAATAGGCGCGGTTGATCACCAATCCGGAAGGGGAGACCAGCACTACCCCGACTCCGACAACTATATTGCCTTTAGGTCCGGTCCTCGAAGCACCGTCGAAGAACATTCGCCATATAGCCTCGTGAGAGGTTGCATGCGAGTCGACGACCTCATCTGGGATCTCTTCATCTATTCTGGAGGACTCTGAGCCTGGGTGGACTGCTAAGAAGTCTGCCAGGGCATGACCTTTGACTGCCTTTTGCGGGACGAAGGTCATATGATAAGGAGACAGCAATATTGCCCAAGTAGCGAGGCGAGAACTGAGTGCCCCTGGTTTAGTCATGAGGACCCTGAGAGGGTTGACTTGTGAGATCATATGCATCGTTTGTCCGGTGACATAGTACCGCGTCTTCTGAATGGCGAACACCAAGACGAGGCATTCCTTCTCAACCGCGGTGTATCGGTGCTCGAGTCCAACCATCATTCGGCTGAGATAGTATATAGCTTATTCGTGACCTGCATCATTGTTTTGTGCCAACAGGGCACCGAGGGAGTGTTCCATTACTCGTATATAGAGCAGGAACAGTTTTTCGGCAACCGGGGCCACCAGGACTGGAGGATTTGACAGATATTCTTTGATGTTGTCGAAGGCACGCTGGCATTTCTCGTCCCGTACGAATGAGACTCCTTTCTTCATGAGGTGTGTGAACGGTCGGCATCGTCCGGAGAGGTTAGAAATGAACCTCCTGATGTAAGCTAGCCTCCCTTGGAGGCCTCTAAGTTCGCGGAGATTTCTCGGGGGACCCATCTTCATGATTGCCTTCGTTTTCTCAGGGTCTACATGAATGCCCTGAGCGGTGATAATGAATTCCAAGAACTTCCCGCTGGATACGCCCAAGAAAGATTTCGTAGGGTTCATTTTCAGATTGTGGGCTCTCATTAGGTCGAATACCGTCCTCAGGTCCTGCAGATGATCTCCCTTACGGCGACTCTTGACGGCGATGTCATCGACATAGCATTCCACCGTCTTGCGCAAGTGTTCTCTAAAAATGATACTCATGGCTTGCTGATATGTGACGCCAGCATTCTTTAGACTGAAAGGTATGACTGTGTAGCAGTATGTGCCAATCGGTGTTCGGAATGATGTGTGCTTTTCGTCGTCGGGAGACATCTTGATTTGGTTGTACCCCGAGAATCCATCCATGAATGACATACATTCAAAGCCACATGTGTTGTCGATCATGATGTCTGTGATAGGGAGGGGGAATTCGTCTTTCGGACATGCCTCATTCAGATTACGGAAGTCGATGCAGATTCGGATCTTTCTATTCTTCTTAAGGATCGGAACTATGTTGGCGACCCAGTCAGGATATTGCTCCTCACGAATGAAGCCGCTGGCTATTAGTTTGTTGACTTCGGCTTCGATCGCATCCATGACGCCTGGGCGGAAGCGTCGTTGTTGCTGCTTGACTGGCTTTGTATCTGGCCGTATGTTGAGCTTGTGAAGAGCGATATCAGGGTCTAATCACGGCATGTCTTCATAACTCCATGCGAACACGTTAATATATTCTCTGACAAGTTTCAGCAACGATTCTCGCTCTTCGTCTGTTAGGCTTTTACTGACGAACATTGGCTTTGGAGAGGATTCGCTGCCGAGGTCGACCTGCATAACCTCATCTTCAGTAGGAGGTTCTCTCTGCTCAAACCGCTTTTCCTATTGTGCATCCAGCTGTTGGGCCCACGGCTCTAATTCGAGGATTTCAGGAATGTCTTCGTCTTCTTCGTAAGCGTCAGCGAATGCCATGTTGACTGACAGGACTTGTCTGAATATGTCTCCGATGCTGGTATCCGAGTCGGAAGTTGGTGACCCGGTTGAATGTGACTGCCAGTCACACTCTTCATCTGAACTCTCAGGGGTCGTTGTGGAAGTTACATACCCTAGTCCACATCGAGTTTTGCTATAGTAGTCCCGTGGCTTGCCAGCCGGTACTGGTGGCTTCAAAGGTAATCATCAACCAGTGCCGTAATTCAAACCTGGTATAGTCTCTAGATCATATCCCTGTTTTTGCATGAGATATTTGGACTGGGGCTATAAAGATACAGAGGCAGTCTCCCGGCATCTGACCAAAGATCAACTTCTTTTATGGTGAAGGGGCACGGATCGTCCTTCCGACCGAAGATGATTGGATGATCCCCTCCCTCGATTATGCGGTAAGCGTCTTCTGCTGGAATAAGCTGGATTGCGGTGTGCACATTTGTCACCTGTGTGTGTAGATGGGTGCCTATACCATGTTCCATAGCATACATTATACAAAGCTTATTGAGCTCGATGTAGTTCAAAGATAGCCCTTTATTGATGAAATAAGGTATCTTTTCTAAGGGGATTACATCATCTGCGGAGGGGACGTCGGTGTGGGCAGCCACATACTTGGCTAGTTCCGGTTCTTCTTCGGCTACTCCCTGTATAAATGAAGACTGAGAGGACGACCTAGTCAGCTTATCTTCAGGGTTCAACTGGCGGAGCAGAGCGTAGTCGTTGGTAGACTAGCAACCCCCAGTTTGGTGCTCGATGTGGGGCGAGGAGTGGCCGGTTCGCTAGAAGTGTCAGACCTCGCATCGGGGTGACGACCCTTCTTGGGAAGGCGTATCGTGAGCGGTCTATCGGAAGGATTGAGCTTCTCCGTTTGGGGTTGACCGGCTCTCGGTAGTCTGATGGTAAGTGGCCCTGTTGTGGGTTTCGGCACTTGGCCGGACCTTGGCAGCCGGATTCTCATCTGTTCTTCCTGTGCCGAGAGACTGATTGCGTCCTTACACGCGTGGCCGTAAGGGGTGCGGATTTGCCCGGTTTGCGGGCTTGGAGGTGGATCGTCAGAGTTCTTCTGATCCCGCGGTCGCTTCGGTACCAGCTTGCTCATTTCCTCCATCAAGGTGCCTCTTCGACTTTTCGTATAGGCAGGAGTCCGAGTAGTAGGATTCGACCCCTTTGAAGGGATCGATGTCAGCAAATTCTGTCCTCACGAAGCCATGCTTGTCGACATATTTAAGCATTGGTGCAGCGTGGAAGGCACGATCATATAATCGTGTATCTAAGGGCGCCCCAAAAGGATGTTGTAAGAAGTGTCGACATCTATGACGTAGCAGGTGACTTCTGATTGAAGATTGCCAATCTGGTATTTCAGACGGATCTTCCGATTGGGTAGCTATTGCCCGAATTGAAACCACTGATGGCGGTATTTGTAGGCGTCAGGCGATGCATCGGAATGTGAAGATGATGTAGCAGACCCTTCGGGATGATGCTTATGAAAGACCCAGGATCAATGTGCATCCGGTCCACCTTCACGTCGCCGATGTTTCCAGTGTAGTATAACGGGCGATCGTGCAGGTTTTTGATGAGCATATCCTGTGGAAGACGATATTGGGCATCGCTCCCGTACATGCGCTGTCTTGGAGATCTGCGGGCTGATTTTCTCCCATGAGGTTGGCCTGAGCCAAGTACGCGTCGGCATTTTGGAGTGCATCGCTCAAGGCCGCGCGGACATCCTTCGAAAGCCTCAAGATTCATATAAGGACAATTTGGCCGTGTATTGGCCAATTGTGCCAAGATGTCGAAGTTGTAGGGCCTTTCCAGCCCCTGAGGTGTCTCCTTTCGGAGGGATTTGTCGAAGCGAGTCTCCTTCGGCCTAGGCTTGTCGGTCGTCGGAGGCTGAGGAGGCCCTGGAGCGTCAGTGGTAGTGGGCGGATGATCATCAGTCGAGTTCTCAACCACGGGTTGAGATTGTGCTCCAGATCGAGTAACGACGGCCGTGACTTCTTCTTCATCTGCCGAGACGGTGCGGCAGGATCTGACTTTTCCACTTCTCTTCTTGCGAATGGGAGGCATCGTGGACTGAGTCACCTCATGGACCAGGTCCGATGGACCCACATTTTCTCCTCGTGATGTAGTGAGAGGTACTAGACCGGTATTTTGATCTCGGGGAGGTGGAAGATTGGTAATCTCCATTGTCGCCAGAGGGATGGGAACCACCCCGTCTTGAGTTTTCGTCAGAGGGAAGCTGTCGAATTGTACGGATACCATATTGGCTGCCACGGTTACCTCTTCGAAATCGATGGCCATAGCGTTCGAATCGATGGGGTTTTGGATGTACCGTTTTAGTTGGTAGCAGTCGTGTGTAGCATGGTGTACATAGCGGTGGTAATGGCAGAACTTTGGATTCTCCAGGTCAGCCGGCCGAGGCTTCCGTCTTGGTGGAGGGAGCTGAATTCTATCTCCTTGTATGAGCATGTCCAAGATAGGCTTGACGTGGCCGTCTTCGAAACAGTAAGTGATCTGAGGCCATTGTTTGTCTGCTGGTTGTGACTCGGGCTTCTGGGCCGTGTCGGCCACCATAGCTGCTTGCCTTTGTTGTCCCGATTGTTGGAGGGGCTACCTCTATTGTCGATGTTGGTGTTGGGACGCTTGCCCTTGTTATCTCCCTCTGAGATGTGCAACCCTAGTTGGCGAGCCTTTCTCAATCGTTCTTCGGTGCTTGTGGCACTGATGATGAATGTCTTCCAATCTTTGAATTGACTTTCGCCCATCCAGAGACTGATTGTTGGGAGCAGTCTCTTTTGGCAAATTTCAATTAAGGAGGAATCCGGATTACCAGATGTTAACTTCATTGCGGTTTGACAAAACTGCTCAATGTAATTCCTTGTCAGCTCTTTCTCTCCTTGGACGACGTCCATGAGGGTAGACATTATGACATCCTGCCCTACCTCATAGAATATCTCCAAGAACAAGCGTTTGAAGCCAGCGAAGGAGTGGATGCAGTTGTCTGGCAGGTTGCGGTACCAGTCGAAGGCGACTCCTTCCAATGCTCCGATGAATAATCGCGTGAGGATAGCGTCATGATGGGGCAGATGGTCGGTGGTGACCTCGAAGTAAGTGATGTACCGACTTGCTGAGGTCTTGCCATCATATGGGTTGATGTTGAACGGCTTATATCTTGGTGGAAACGGAACATCCCTCCATTCAGCAGGATATGGTTGCCGTATTCTGAAATCTTGAGAGTTTTCTCGGGCGTGGAACATGGCTCGGAGCTCCTGAACCTCTCTTCTTACTTCTCGGGCCTCATCTGTCGCGGTAGGGGCCGTTATTTCGGGAGAATTATTGCCCGATTTTGGTGTCGCTGAATTTGAATCTACATTGATTGCGGGACCTGCGCTTGTTTGGCCAGGTGTCACTCCCTGCAGAGTAGGAAGAGCCGCTTTGATCTCGTCTACAGACTTGACCAATGCGTGCAGTATGGCCTCCAAAGTGTCGATGCGTTGGCGATCACTGGAACCGCCTTGATTGCTGTCCGTCATGAATACCGTCTTTACTTGAGGAGTGGTGGAGGATGTGCCCTCCAAGTCATATCCATGCATCGAGAAACTTTCGGGATATGTGGGAATGTTCTCATCGGGTTCGGACTCGGAAGGAACAGTACCCCCAGCTTCGGAGCTTGTTTCATCTTGAGAGTCACGGATGTCCTGGGGATATCAGCGTCTGTTGCACCTAATGGGAGGGTTGTTTCCCCGGGCTCGTCTCCTTGAAACATCGGATTATTGTGGACGTTCGGAGGAGTACTACCCCCAGCTCCTACAACCCCCAGGGGCGTGGACGATGAATCTCCCGTTGCAGCAGATTTTGTCTTCGAACGGGTGTGTTGGAATACTCCGGTGGAGGGCAACCGTTTAGCCGACAATTTCTTAGCTGTAGTGGTTGATATTTTCGGACTGGAGATGCTTGTCTTCTTCCCTCTCCCCTCGACGGGGACTTTCTGAGTGGAATTGCAGGAGACAACAGGAGGTGCCTCGTCCTCCGAGCTCGGATGCTGTAGTCTTTGGAAGACGGACGGTCGGTCTTTCGTCACTTTCGCATGTTGCAACAGCAGTTGATGATGATTTGGGTGCAGTGAGTCGTCCGTGTGAGGGTTCTTTGCACACTGAGGCCCCTTCTCTTTCCTTGCGTTTGTGGAGGATAACCTTACGCAGGTCAAAGGAACCACTCTGTCCGTTCGCCGCCGGGGGCTGGACTCGAGCGGTTCTGTATAACTTCCCATCAGAGGCCCACGTGATACCAACGGGACGCCCAGATAGTCAGAGGTTGGGGCAGCTGACTGGGCTTGGTGAGCCCGCACTGCCCTAGACTTTCTCCTTTTAACACTTGCGGGTGCGTAATAGGAGGAGTCCAAGTTTAATACCACATAGTCTGCTTATCGTCCAGAGAACCATCAGAGTCAGGACCGCATGAGAGACGGTCGAAGACTGATTGAGAGAAGCGTGGAACAGACGTTATACGGCTAGCATTGGGTACCGTGCAGGCTGTCTGCATGCGGTTGTCTTCTGCTGTAGGATGAGTTGTTCTTATGCGGCTAGGTGTCACGACTGTGCAGGCTGGCCGCATACGGTTGGCAATAGTGGCCGCATAGGTTTTCTGCAAGCGATTGACTTCAGTAGCGTATGAGTCTCATCCATACGGTTGGCAACTGTAGCCGTATAAGGTATGCGGCTGACAGATGTGGCCGCATGAGTTTTCTTCATGCGGCTGGCGGATGTAGCCGCATAAGCTTTCTCTCTGCGGGTTATACCCTTATGCGGCTCGAATCGCATAGAGTTCCTCTTTGCCCCTGCAAGTCCAGCATCATAGTGTTTTCTTCTGCCGGACTTGGGGATAGCAGAGTTGTCTACGGTTTGAAGTGGGGCCGCAAGAGAGTCTTTCTCGCCGTCTTGAGCAACAGAGGGTATCCCATCGAGGGCTGGAGGAGCAAATGATTTTGGCCTCCACTCTTTGCGAGCCTTCGTCCCGCGGGTGCGTTTCTGAACCGGGCCAGCGCTTCCTTCGGAGAGCATCTCTTCAAACGCCTGTTGGTCGAAGTGGACGACCATCTTTTGTTGCGTAGAGCCAACTTTGGCTGCGTCCGATTGCGTCACCAACTACTCAGCCGTGGAGAAGTTAGTCTCCAACAGAGTCGCCATCGTGTTTGCCATGAAATATAAAAGAACAGAACAATTATCGGAGGACCGGACTTTTATTTCATGTTACAAATTCGCTTGTACAAAGAAAGCCTAGGGACAAAAACCTAGGTACAGCAGTCTAAGTACAATTGTTTATTTTAGATTCTGGGGGGTGACGATAGAGACTCGGGAAGGCGACGGCAGCCCTGCCTTACTCCTTGGACGATCGGTATGTAGCCTTGGCTCCTATGAAAAGATGGTTGGCATTGATGAAGAAATGCTCTTCTTGCTCTCCCTCTGACTGCTCTTCTGGCTTCTCTCTCTCTGGTGTATTCTCTCTGACTATGGGGGGAAGTCTCTCTGTATATACGTATTTTTTTTGATATTGTATCTATTTTACAAGGGCATGGCACCTCGCTATTTATAATAGTGGGATGTGATCATTAGGGTTGCCAATGATTAGCTCTTGGAGAGCGGCGGCCTGGGGATTGGTCAATCCAGGCCGTTCGTTTCTGATTGTGACGAATCCGAGCCATTAGGTGTAGATTACACCAAATCCCATTAGCAATTAATGTGATTGGAATAAATTTTCCTTATAATGATCTTCTGATATCTGTGAATAAATTAGATCTATTTTCTGCCACGTGTCCCAGATTATTAGGATTTGACCCAATCTTTAATGGCAGCAAATCTGAGGAATTAATCGGTTTGGGACACGTGTCCTAGGACTGCTGGGGGGATCTGGACCGTATGACGAGTGAGTCGCATATGAATTGAGCCGTATATGGTTAAGCCCACGTGTCAGGGCTGCCTGGGCAGTGGCCCTCACTTGAGCCCTCGAACCTCAGGGGAGTAATCCTTGTGGGCCGCATAGGTATATATCCGCCTGAGCCGCATGGACATTATCCTCTTGAACCGCATGAGAAGTCCTCGCTCGAGCCGCATGGCTTTCTTGGCCTGAGCCGTATAGGACAGATTCACTCTGAACCGCATGAGAAGTTCTTTGCTCGAGCCGCATGAGGCTTTCTTGACCTGAGCCGCATAGGATTCATTCTGAACCGCATGAGAAGTGAGCCGCATACGAACGCCCACGTGGCAAGACCACGTGGCATTTTTACGGCTCTCGGTGGATTTGTGTCAGAGATCTCTTTTCTCTTCCCTAGAGATTCATCATTATGACAGAGTCATAATTACCTGCTTTTGTGTCAGGGCTGTCAACTTTTCAGAGGGGTCAGCCGTCAAAGCAATTAATGCAGCATGGGTTGGAGGGGAGCACTGTCAGGCCACGTGTCTTCTGAGCCGTATGGAATGCCTCAGGCCGCATAGCTCCTTGTGCCGCATGACTCCCCGAGCCGCATGAGTTTTTTGAGCCACATGGATCTTTCCTAGCCGCATGAGTCATTTTCTTTTGTATTTTCCATGCTTCTACAGTGACCATGGTAGGCACTCATCCCGAGATTGGTTTCCAACAAATATTACCCTAGTTATGTAAATTTTATTATTAAGACCTAAATAGTATTGGAACACCACAGTCACTATCTTAGCCAATACCATAGCTTTAATACCCTTTCATATTATGATCTACCAGTTGTCAACAGCAATACACGATCACTACAACTCTTGTGACGATAGTCGGGCAGGTTGACACAAATAGAAATTCACGACTCAGTTATTAGAAATCCCTTCATAGGATGTGCCTTAGAGTTGGTTACCCCGTCGACAACTCTTGTATACGATGGACGAGCATATCATTCTATTTTATCGACCGTGTGTCATTGTACACACTCGTTTTCCAATTATTGTGGAACGATCTTTGACTTGACTTATATCTACCATATTCTGTTACGCCGTACATTGTTCTTTATTATCGAGAATCGAGGTACGATATCGGACTTTGGAATTCTTCTAACCTCATTATTCCAAAGACCATATCCTAACTTCTAAGGTGGGTAGACTGTAAGCCTTCTAAAAATTTAGGATGTACGAGGGTTCCCGATTGATTAGGAAATTTTCCATTAGGATGATAAATAGTGCCCCATGGACTCCCACTTTCCATTTAGATCATTTTGTGTTTTCGGCCGTGTCATTAATATTCGGAGCACGAGACCAGCTGTTAACTTCTAAAAAAATTCACATACAAAATCTAGACGAGTCCACCTTCATCCAGGTATATCATGTCCTACTTAAACACGTCCCCTTGTACTCTATTTTTATGGTATGACTTTCAGGACAAAAGGACTAGCTATGACCCTTACCATAATACCGAAATACTTACCGACTTCCATTAGAGCATCAACCTTGACTCGAACCTTTCGACCCAATATATGGTTGTGATCTACTCGAAACCCACTACGCACATGTCACTATTGTGCCACTCGATTGTGTCTTCTCGTGCTACTTAAACACAGAAGTCGCCGAAGACGCATTTTTGGGCTTTAGGAACCTAGCTAACTAACCCGACTGGCGACTAGCTCAACCACTTGGATAGAAACCTATTCTAGGTTACCCTAGCCTAGTAGAAATAGTTTTATCATTGGGATCTTGTCCAGTCCATATAGATTGAAATCCAAGGTTCATCCAACCAACGATTGTTGTCCAATCAGAGAACCCATTAAGACCCAGTAAAACCTATCCGTGCATACCACCATATTAGGACTATAAATCGAACTATTGGAAATAGGTCCCTATACCTATTATGTAGTCTTTACCTCTTAGAATGTGATGTTATTCGTAACCATTATTCCATCTACCTAAAAGTCACGATACGATCTCGTATTGCATTTGCCCGTGTGTTTAAATAACCACGAAAAAGATCACAATCTTGATTTCTCAAATTCCGTTCCATTATGGAACTTTGTTCGGAATTTCGAGAACGGAACCCCTGTATTGTACGGATGGCAAGAAAGGAAGGGTTTTTCGATTTAGCAAGTGACTGGACTAGAGAAGCCCAATCTAGCAAAAAGTCAAGGGCTTATAAACTTTCTTTCTGTCTACATCATTGGATACCCTCTACTGCTCTAGAAACTTACACGATTATTTTTCCTTATCTTCCTGTCCTTCCTATTGTATAGTGACGAATGGTCATGTTTATTAGAATTTACCAATATTTCTTAGCTACTTGTGTAAATTCGTTGCTTGTTAGATTTTGGGTTATTTGATAGATAAGAGAGGATTATAGAGGCCAAAAGCAGTAGATATCTATTTTAGCAAGTAGTTGGAAGATTATAAAGTTTTAGTGACATAGCTTTGAGGGAGTAGTGTGTCCAAGGTGGGTAGAAGTCATCGGAGTTTCGTAGTTACAAAATGGCTAGGAGGAGGATATAAACTGTTTTTGAGGAATTAAAATTTAAGGAGATTAAGGTAATAGTAGATTTTCTTTTGAATTGTAAAGAATAGTTATGAATTAGAATTTCGAGGACAAAATTATTTTAAGGTGGATAGATTTGTAGCTGCCCTTTCCAGAAAATTTAGAATATTTTATTATTATTTATTTTATTCGAATGGTGATTTTTAGATTTTATAAATAATTATTACGGTAGATGACTTTAGCCATGGCGGAGTTTTGGAGTGCAAGGTGATTAGAGATCGTGGCACGGATAGTGCGATGGTGTGCTTTTACTAGAGTATTAGCCCTGGTAGGGAAGGCCGAGCCATAGCAATGTCCTAACTAGGAAAACCAGGCCAAGTTACGACTTAACCCTTGCCGAAGTTTTATTTATTTATTAATTATATTATTGAGTTTAGGGAAACCGATTATACCATTTTAGCCCGGACTGGAGCCGAACTGAGCCCAAGCCCATGTAGTCATGCGGGACGTTCAATGACATTCGTATTGACGTATTTTGGTAGGATTGTGTTGTTTTCCATTTTAATGATTTAATGAATATTCCTAAGTATTCATAATTTAATATTATAAATATTATTATTAGTTGATATTCAATGACACTTGTATAAATGGGTCCTTGTGCATTTTGGGATTATTAGACTGCACAATAATGGTATATATACACCATTATTATTTTATTAAATTTTTTTATATTTATTATTATTTTATTGAGGTTATTATATAGATAATATTATTTAATTATTATTGGTTATAGTACTTTTGGCAATTAAATATTATTATAGATAGTCATATTTTTTTTTAGTCATATATATATATATATATATATATATATATATATATATATATATATATATATACAAATAGGGCCTACACTAGGAATGGATAATATTGGGGTTTAGTTAGATTTTATGGAGAATATTATATTAGTATATCTATATATAAGTATATAGATGTATATATATAAACATGTTTTTTTTTTTTTTTTTTTTTTTTTTTTTTTTTTTTTTTTTTTTTTTTATATGTTTAGTTAATAAAAAGAATTAAAACTCCCTCCCCCCCCCCCCCCCGACCTAGCCGACTAAAACCCCTCAGCAGAAGTTTTTCCCCACAACAGACCCCAGGTCCACAAGTTATTCCCAAACCCGCGCCTAAGTCCTAGCTCAGACGAGCAAGCCCACCCGATCCTGAGGATATACGTATATATATATATAACGCGAGAAAACGAGATCGAGAAATCGACCAAACCCTAAAACCCTGGATTCCCAACGACCTGTGCGGCCTCCCCACGCGCGCGCACGCCGCAGCGGACGCCGGTTGGCCAAGAGTCTTCGGAGCAGGGCGTGACAGACAGCAGCGAAGCTGGGTCCGACCCCAACTTTGAGAGCGGAGTTCATCGCCGTTTTTCGACCGATGTGCGAATCGATTTCTTGGGTACGTAACAAACATAACCCTCTATAATCCTGTTCTTCTAGTTAGAAAGTAGATGGGTTAGATCGTTCGAAAAATTGACTCAAAGTCGATGAAAATACTGTCCCGAGACTGGACATGAATCGGTCCAAACACCCAACTTGGCGTCGAATTTCCTACCAACCTATTCTTTGAATCATCAAACTTTCTGAACAGAAGTTAGCATATAGGGCTAGAAAAGTCCAGTAGGAGGTTTGTAAAGTTTTGCTTTGTACAGAGAAATATACATATGTGAACTTGGTCAAAAACCTGCTTTTTAAAACATAAAATTTCACGATACGACGTGCGTCCCGCCAAACCGGGCGACGTGGTCGCGAACCGAAAGTATCGAAAGGTGCGTAACGACTTCGTGGACGTGTGGGCTTTGACGGAATTCAAATTGGTCACGTGTGCGCGACAAATTTGATGCGTATCCGTCGAAATTCACCGTATCGGCCTCTGTACAAATTTCTCAATTACATTGTCCACGCTCGTCAGATCAAGACAAAACTTGTGCCAACAGGACCGTATCGTTTTTCTGGTCCTGCATGCCAAGTTTGGTCCAATTCTGCGACAGTTGATCGGATCGCCGTTTTGTGGGCCCCACGATCCGACTCAACGGACGATTTGGTGCACGGCCCACCGGAATCCAACTTTGGACATAAGGTTGGGTTTGCATCATCAAAACGAATTTGTAAACATGTAATTTGATGACTTTAGAGACCATTGACTCTGGCACGCTTTTTGGTGCAAAGCGGGTCCAACGGCGGACACTGTTTTGACCCAAAATTATCGTTTTGCCTCTGTGTCCAGAATTGGACTTAAGGACAGGCAATTCTAGATATTTTGACTATTCTGGGAATATCGATAATGTCTATTTCAGCATCCGAAGACTGTTGTACGGGTTTTAACTATTGTGGCACACTGAGTGGTTTGGATTATCGGTTTTACCAGCAAAGGACCATAGAAGAGTACAGTTTATTGTTTATTTTCAGTATTGATCTTTACTATACATCAGTGTTTAGTCGATAGATATGTGATTTTAGTTTTATGTTGATTTTGTTCCTTGTTGTGTCGGGAAGGTGAAGTACCAACGATGTGTGATCTGACTTTAGACCGTGTAAATCATGATTATTATTCTACTTATATCTTGTAGACCGTGTAGACCATGATTATTATTGCATTTATATCTTATAGACCGTGTAGACCATGATTTTTATTGTATTTATACTGTGTAGACCGTGTAGATCGTAATTATTATTTTTTTAGACAGTGTTTCTTTATTGCAATATTTCGTATAGACCGTGTAACTGTAGACCGTATAACTTTAGACCGTGTAGACCATGTCGCATAATTGTCCCGAGACCGATCACATATCAAAGGTACTCCAGTCGATCAGTTGGTGAGTATTTTATTGTATTTCATTTTTTGTTCTTAGTATTCAGTTTTATTCTGTCTTTCTTTATTTTATTTTATGAATCATATGTCTAAAGGCTAACCTCTATCGTATAGTCATTTTCATATATTAAAACTGCATTCAGTGAATTGTACTCGTTCCATTCCTGACTGGAAACAAATATTTTTCAGGTTAGCCGTGGATTCACTTAGCATGGAAGATACGGGGGTACTTGCAGACAAAAGCCTAGAGACTAGCTAGATAGTCGAGTTATAGTCATTCAATATTTGTACAAGTTTATATTTTTCTGCAAATGTAAAACTTGTGATCATTGTAAATTAAATTAATTTTGTGAATGAGCATTACTTGTGATTGTGAGCATTGTGGCTATACAGCGTTCTACCGCCGACTCTGCGGCGTAGGCTGGCTTGAACGCGCTCGCATCCGTTTAAAAAAAACGGGTGCGGGTCGTGACACTAATGCATCCATCGTGACTAATGAAATGCGTGTCGAAGAACCTGGATTCCATGTGTACTAGTCTAGCGGGGGAATACCTAGGAGACATGTGAACATACCCATTCTATCCCATTGGTCTTACGTGAATAATAGCGGCCACACACGTACGTATATGGTTGCCGGATATCCCTTTCTAGCCGTTCACATGTCAGACTTGGTATTTCAAATTACTGGTCTTAACACAGTTTGTCTGAGTTGTCTACAACATATCTTGCATGACAGGTTTATTCATTTTTTATATATCTGCCTGTTCTCATATGATCTTGTACAGTTGTCTATTCATTATACATTACCTCTATAACTTGATCATCAAGAATTTTATTATTATTTCATACTCATAGCGCTTGTCAATTATTTTGAACTGTTATAGGTGATGTGCTCGTTCCATCTTGACTGGATATGTTGACAAAATATTACAGATGATATAGATGATTGTCCCCACTTTCTATGAGGCCTACGAGGGTGGCACACAGGAGCCAGAGGAGGATCTAGTCCAGTAGAGTGTGCTTAGTTATAGCTTAGTACTTTATAGCTTTCAGTTTGTATCAAATTGTTTCGATTGTTGGTTGAGACTTATTTATATTCAGGATTTGTATTTATTTGTGTTGGACATCTACTGTGTGTTGAGATAACTCTACTATTTATATTTAGTTTCTTTCTTTTATCTGATTCCATATTGTGCTCTATCTTTCTTAGACTTGTGATTGAGGGATATAGTTGAGATGTTATATTATACCTCCGTACGGAGATGACAGGTTATATTTCCTTGTTGTTAGATGTTAGATGTTATAGATGACCTATACAGCGTTCTATCGCCGACACTACAGCGTAGGCTGGACGTACCCACGTTCTTGTGCCCCTAATCAGGGTACGGGTCGTGACATGTTTTTGTGGTGGCTCATGCAGGTCAGAGTCGCAACTAGTACGATTTCGTAGTGGTGCTCGACTTAGAGTGCTGCTACGAGCCTGCTGTTAGGATATAAGATTAGGCCGTATAAAGAGTTACTCAATCACAATTAGGACTATTTGAGAAGATTTCGGGGATGACCCTTGAGAATCTCATTATAAACTATCTCAAAATTCGATTCCGACAGTTCTATCTACTTTTCTTGTTCGTTGTTGAATTTGATTCTTGGTGTTCATTGTTGACTTGATTTTCTTCCAAAATAAATCTTATGGGATAGATTGCCTCAGTTATAGAATCTAGAGTCTTCTACAGTCATACTAGCTGGCAAGGCGAAGATATAGAGTCTGATTTTTTTAATGTATTTCTCGGGTGTGGGAATTTAAAGTTTTCCCAGCCAAGCTAGCAGGAATGCAAAAATTTTAAATACCATGATTCTAGAGGTATATACATTAGTTGTGGACTCTATGGATTATCGCAGTCATACTTACTGGTGTGACGAGGATTCTGGTAACATGGTTCTGGATAGACGGGTATGATTATCAGATTGCAGAATAGATACCATATAGATGGTCCCCTAATATAAGGGAGTGGAATATCAGTGTGGATATTACTTGAGTATCATGAAGTAGATAGAGGGAGCTAGGCCACATATGGTGCAGAACCATGCCTAGCACCAGAGGGGCAGGGCTTTTGCACCGACAGTCGAAGAGACCGACGCTGCAGGTGACGGGTTAGCAGGCATGTCTTTCATGTTCTTCTTCTATATCTTGATGTGTGATTTCATTAGTACCTGCCAGGATATTTTGTACTGTGATAGATAGTATAGTGACCCTGTTCGAGACTGTGAAATCACGACCAGTAGGACCACAATTTGCATGTTATTAGATATATTTATCTTGACCTTGATTGTTGGGGGGTTAACCTAGAAGGAGTATGGTCATCTTAATTTTGAGGATAAAATTTTCCTAAGGAGGGTAGATTTGTAACCGCCACTTTTCTAAAATGAGGGTAATTTTGAACTTTTATAAAAAATTTATCATTTAATATTAAATAATGATTTATGGTGAATTTTAATTAATTTAAAACTATTTGAATTAGTGCATTAGGATTTTGATGTTTTGATAGTGTAATCTTAGAAATGTTTAGCCTAGAGACTAACCATGACCTTGGAGGCCTAACCCATGTGATTAGATTAGCTAATTACCACTTTTTAGGCTAAGGGTATTTTGGTCATTTTGTGACTTAAATTATTTAGGATTTTGATTAATTGGTGAATTTCATATTATTTTAATAATATTTAAATTAATATATTGTGATTATGGTCATTTTTTATATTTTAATATTTTAGGAATTTTTATATTTTAATATTGATTTTATGGGATTTGTTAAGTCGTTCGATTTTTATCTCGTTCCGACTTGTGTTAGTGACCCGGGTAGCTTAGAATCTAGACGGGACCCCAAGATTAGTTAGTCATGGTCCACAAACCCTACTAATTAAGTTAGTAAGTTTAGACTAATCCCACTTGTTACATTTGTTAAGTTAGAGGCTTAAACTTAACCCTTTTGATCCCAAACTTGAACCTAACTTAAAATTAACCAAGGGGGATTAGTAGGGGCCTTATTGGGCTTTCCCCCAAGGCCCAAATAGGGTAATGATGGTAGCCACTATAGGTAAGTTAGCCTCCCTTTCATTTCATTCTATCTTGTCTCTTTTTTCTCCAAATTTGTTCTTCCCCAAACTTGAGAGCTTCCCTCTTAATTTTGATCTCCAAATTCCTTCATTCTTCTTCCAATCTTCCATTATTTCTTCTCATTCAACCAAGGAGGAGGTGCTAGCAAGGATTGGGAGCAAGGAGCAAGGAAGGGTGTCCATTTTGGAGGAGCTTTCGTGTCGGAACCGTGTTCTTTGAGTGTATCATTGGGATCCCACTTCCAATAGGTATAACTATCTCTCTATTTCAATTTCTCTTGCATTTTAGTTAGATTTGAATCCATAGGATCTACCCTCATGCATGTACAACCATTAGATTTTAATTTGAGGCTCTTTGGAGTCCTCTTTAGGAAGTTTGAATAGGTTTGGTGTCCTACTTGTCACTACACCAAAACAGTCATTTCCTAACGACTATAAGCGTTAGGAAAATTATTCCTAACGGTTTTTTGTCGTTGGTAGTACGGCGTGAGAAAATTTCCTAACGGTTATAACCGTTAGGACAATAAACTTTCTAACGGTAAAAAAGCGTTGGCAAACTAAATTTTGTAACGGTAAAAACACGTTGGGAAACTAAATTTCCTAATGGTTGAACACTGTTAGAAATAAAAAAATTAATGTTGGGAAGGAAATTTTTACTAACGATTATAACCGTTGGGAATGGAAAATAAATATTAAAAAAAATTGTGGCTCTATTGAGCCTAAGAATTTTCATTTTCTTCATGCACATGAACATAGACAAAATTTGGATCATATAAAAAATACAAACAAAACTAGGATCAGTATTATTCTAATAAACTAGATTTTACTCAATATTGTCACTAAAATAATATTACAATACAAAGCAAACTCCATTCTTGACCAGTTACAAAGAGAAGCATAACAAGACAGTGACTGAGAACATGGACCGATATTAAAGATAACATGGAAAATACACACAATTACTTTGGCTCCCTGTAGGAATGTGTCATGAAGGTCTTAGAATTCCACTCTCTTCAATAACAGGATCCCAGTGCATGATATCTGCATTGGTAGATCTTTTCAGCAGAAATATCACCCAAGTACGACATTTGCAGTCCCTAAGATGACCAGTTGGCTGGAACAAAAGCTGAATATGTGCAAAGTCATCAAAATGAAAGTGTAAATTAATATGATCTTTAACATACTCTACAAACATTTCAAACTTATTTCATGTCCATATCAAGGACAGACCGATACCAGATCTTGTTGTCACATATTAGACATGACACACTAAGAAACTGACTGTACCCATGTTAGTGTGTCAAACTACTGTTTGTGCAACCTTTAGGATAAATAATGTCTCTCTGTCTGGTTCTTCTTGAAAACCCTAAGCATTAGCTTATTAATCAAGGGGGGAATTCCAAACAAGCATATTAGAGAAAAGCATTTCATAGAAATTTTGAGAACTCACAATATGAAGTTTAATAGTCTTTCCATCCTGTTCCACAGTTCGAGTTTTCTACCAAAAACAATAGGAGTCTTAGTATATTGATGTATCAACTGAAATAGTTAGATATGAAATATTTACTTACAAAGTCGACTCTGATTGTTCTGATGTAACCCTTCAAGTATGAATCATTATAAAATAAGAAGATAATGGTAAATGAGGTCAGTACTCCAATAGTGTTATTAAAGTAGTTCTTTCTAGAATACTTGAGGAACTTATATACTGACAGAATTCGTAGGTAATGCTGTAAGAGGTTGCAGACACCTGTGATAGCACAAAGTAAATAAAAATATTTATATTCTGATCATGTGTACCTTGGGTGAAGAAATGTCTGATGTTTTATATTTCACTAATCATTCACTGAAAAATATGAAACACGGCCTGAAAAAATTTGCATGTGAATTGCTCTACAAAAACACATGTTACAGAGAAAGTGAGACCCTACAATTCCAAAAGTAAAAAAGAAAATACATTTCAAGCTCCATTTTAATATCTAATAATGGTTCAAATGGACTGAAAAATATCTAATAATGGTTTATACTATAGCTCACCTTAATATCTGCATGCATAAATGGACTGAAAAATATGAAACACGGCCTGAAAGAATTGAAACATAATGACGCTAGTTGGATTGAATTGCATACATCTAACATGTATATTATTTCAAACATGGTTTTGATGATCTATATTTATAGCAATAAATAGCAGAGATTGATATACGCATAAAAAGAAATCAATACAGTTACATGATGCTCAATGCAAAGAAACCGATACCATTATATTATTTCAAACTTTCGAATGCCCTAGCTTCAGAAATGTGGAATCTATTAATGGAGCTTCCTGACTACATATTTGAGATATTGCAGTGATACCGATATCATTATATCGTTCTCTCTTGGTTGGCTCTCATTTGCTACGCGATGCTCCGGTTGTGCCGCAAGAGAGGCGATGAGTACCGGCACCGGGATGGCCTTGCCATAAAGAAGAGAACCTACTCGAAGGAGAATTGGACCTAATGGTGTAGAAAACAAACTAATTGATATGCTCAAGTTTTTCCCCCAACTATGCAATAAGAGTGCAGCAAGTAAAAGAAGCATATTATAAACTTCTTATTTCTTATCATTGTGCCAAACCTCATGTCCAAAAAAATATGTGTAGTTAAAGTGAATCTAGAAGTTCACATCGGTACCTAAAGTGTGAGGTGCTAAACATAAGGTTAGAGTATATTACTTTTCCGTGCATTACAAAAGAAATTAATAAAGAAAATAAAACCAGAAACTCAGGGTACTCTCAATACCTTGACCTGTAACTGGTCCACTTGCTGAATCAAGATGTCTATTTAATTGTTAATGTTGAGAAAAGGATTGATGAAATGAACCATTCTTAAGGGAATTTACCAATGCTCTCGCTGAGATCATGCATTATCCCAATGTTATGGAAAAGTATTGGAAAGTGCAGAGTTCTGCATAAACTTTAGATGCAAACTCGGTACAATCCACCATAGAGTTGGCAGCTAAAGATACATGATATAATAGTAGTCCTATAAGCTATCAACTTGAAATTGGGAATGTAGTTAATATAAAATAGTGTTTGGTGGCATGACTGATCTATGGAGCTGGATGCTTGATGAATGGCATCTCTACTACCAAAATACTAATTTCAAATAAGCAGGTTATATTCATAAAATTTTAGAACCTGAAACCAAATCCTTTGTGTATATTGAGATCCAAAACCATATCATTGAACATCACTTAATGTTAAAACATATTAAACGTACTTTGGTATCCTTTATACTATGGTTCTGCGATAACTACCGCGATCCCGATACTTATAGGAATGGTCCGATACCGATACTGCGAACCTTGAGTCTTTACAATATTTTTGAACCTAATCAGAAAACAGATGCAATATATGAAGTTGTTTCAACTACTGCATTTGATGTTACGATGTTCAAAGCGATAAATTTTACCTGATCTTTAAGGTATTGATGCTTTTCAAGTATGTTGTTGTATATTTTTACAAATTCCTTAGTATCCTTACCTATAACCTGAGTTAAGTAGCTTGGACGTTACCCACAGAAATATACGAATGCTAATTCTAAAAATTTGCGTGCAGATGAACCTGATAAATTGTTAACAATGTTGGAGGGATGCATCGAATTTTTATCGAGTACAAGGGTGCAGACTACGCTTCTATGAGCTATGTCTGGTGAAGGTTCTAATATCTTAGGGTAAACTTACTCGGGTATCTGAAAATAATGAGGTGCATGATTTACCTTGCTCTTACTTCTGGCGCATCCAACAATATAGAATCCGCTGAGCTTTGCGAATTGGCCTACCAATCCCGATGCTGCGGAGACGAACACCTTCTCTTCCTTCTTTGGTTTGCAAACTCGATAAAGTCCACCATATGCTGTAAGCCCACTGGTACCTGTAGGTAGTAGTAGTGTACATGTATTAGCTGAGAAGAGTGTGTACATAAAATGAATGTTATGAGAGAGGTCTAAAGCATATACTCTCGACTCACCTAGAGCTCCCATTTGGTTGGTCAATGGGAACTTCGTCGCCTCGATATTCTTGAGCATGATCCCTGGGCGGACCACGGTTTAGTCCGACCAAGACAGAAGCCCGGAGATGATATCGTCCTCCTTGAACGCATCGTTCCCTGAAGCCACCACTCTCCCTACTCCGAAAGTTTTAATCTCCTGCCAACCCCATCCAACACTTGTAAGCAAAAAAGATACATACATACATACTTACATGTTCAATATTCAATAGTGACCAACAATGACCTTCCCAAGGGCTTACTGGGAAGCAAAGCCTTCAGAGTCCTGCAAAGAGTTGCACTTCTTCATGCGGTTGATCATGTAGGGGTCGACCGATAGATAGATGCTCCTCACGATTACATCTGCGGATCCTTCCTCGACCTCCAAGGACAACGTGTCAGTCTTCATCTCGAAGATGGACTCGGCCAAGGGGCCATCCAGGTGTTCCTTGATCGTGAAGTACCTGTTCTCCACCTCCATGTTTATCTCCTCCTTCCCGAGCTTCTGAAACAAGAAGAGCAATGACAAGTATGGTTTCTAACTTTATATATATATATATATATATATATATATATATATATATATATATATATATATATATGGTTTCTAACAAGAAGAGCAATGACAAGTATGGTTTCTAACTTGATATATATATATATATATATCTATCTATATATATATATATATATATATATATATATATATATATATATATATATATATATATATATATATATATATATATATATTTGAGAAACCCCCTTTTTATTAATCAAGGCTCGGAGACCGAAGCCAGAACAAGTATACAAGGCGCAAAATGCCGAAGCCTATACAAGTATACCACCCAAAAAGAAAGGAGGAAGAGGGAGCCAACAACCAGCGAGAGCTAGGGGAGGACAGAGGACCAGAATGCCCTCGAGCTGTGTGCACACCGGGTGCTCCTTTTACGACATTGGCGAAAGATTTCCCGGATGAGCTGGTTGGCGGAGTAGTAGTGGTGTCCTTCATATCTAGCCTTGTTGTGATTCTTCCAAATGACCTACGTGGTGGCCGCTGCGACGATCTGGTGTCCGTGAGAGGCCGAGCCCCAGGAACCAGCAAGATCGTGGAAGCGCCCACTGCCAGGCTCAATGCTACCCAGATGGTTAAGGATACTCCAAATGTGACCTGGCAGGCCTCCCTGGTAGAAGATGTGATCAATAGTCTCCATCTGACGGTCAGCGCAACAATTGCAGGCTGAAGCTAAACTGATCCCCAGGGTGTTCAGGATGTCGTCTGTTGGTAGTTTCTTCCGGATGATTCTCCACATCAGGAAGGACCACTTCTTAGGAATGCAGGAGTGCCAAAAGGGGGCAATGGTAGAATTCGGGTTCCCATTAACACGAACAGCGCGCCGCGCCGACCGCATCGAGAATACCCCCGAAGCCTCGAGTGACCACCTCCAACCATCCTCGTCATTTCCGATCCTCACCCCACATCGGCGGATGTTTCCACGGTTTCGTTTCCGGACCAATCACGAATCTTATCCCAGTTCCAATCGTTACTACTGCGGTCCCATAGGTCGCAGATCCTGCAGTCGCGAGTGATCTCCGTGGTACTCGGGAGTAAGCTAACCCCAGTCCATCTTTCCATGAAAGGGTCCGAATGACCGTCACCTAACTGGAGTCTCATGATAGGTTCGGTGCTGGCTCTCCCGTCGAGAATGCGACGCCACGCCGCAGAGGAACGGCAGTTGGATATGGCGACAGTTGGGTGTATGTGCTTGAAGTATCTGGCCTTCATAAACCTGGTCCATAAGTTGTTGCTAGTCCGAAGAGTCCACCACAGTTTCAACGAGAATGCTTTAACGATGTTGGAGAGTTTGGTGAAGCCTAGGCCTCCTTCTTCAGTAGGACGGGCCATCGAGTCCCAGCTCGCCCAGTGATGCTTGTCTTTGCCTTTGTCCTGCCTCCAAAAGAAGTTATAAAAGATCTGTTCAATCGAGGTCAGAACCTTCTTGGGAGGGGAACACATGGCCAAGGTGTGTATGGGAATTGAGGAGAGAACATGATTGATAAGGATCATCTTGCCGCCTGGGGATAGAGTGGCATTATGCCATCCCTCGAGTTTTTTCCTGATTCTAGCGGTCAAGTCCTCGAAAATGCCAGAGTTGGATTTTTCGTACACCAAAGGGCATCCAAGGTATTTGAAGGAGGGATGGGTAACATTGAAGGATGTTAAATTGGAGAGGCCGCGCGCGTACTCTCGATTGAAGTTGTGGTGGGTATAAATGACGCTCTTGGCGGGGTTGATTTTCTGCCCGGAGCATCTGGAGTATCTCTGCAGTGTGTGGTGCACCACTTCCACCGCTCCAATATCCCCAGACGAGAAAATTAGAACATCGTCGGCGAAGGCCAGATGGGTGATGAAGGGGCAACCGCTGGAGGTATGATAGTGCTGGAAGTTGGGGGTATTTATCATGTTATTAAGGTTTCTGCTGAGGGCGTCGGCCGCAATGATGAAAACAGTGGATGAGAGAGGATCGCCTTGTCTAACTCCGCGAGTGGATTTGAAGAAACCTTCTGCCTGACCGTTGATAACCGTAGAAAACCACGAGTTGCTAATGGATCTCCACACGATGTTGGTCCAATTTTCCGAGAATTCGAAGGCTCTGAAGACCCAGATGATAAACTGCCAATCCAGTCTGTCATAAGCTTTCTCCATGTCAAGTTTGATTGCGATGTTGCCCCCTCTTGCTGGAAACTTCATGCAGGTGATAAGCTCCTGAGCTAGCATTATGTTATCCTGGATATTTCTTCCGCGAATAAAGCCGCTTTGCTCCTCGGAAATGATCTTGGGGAGAAGACCGGCCATTCTGGTTGCCACCATCTTGGATATTATCTTGTTGGTGAAATTACATAGACTGATGGGGCGAAAGTCTCGGAAAGATTCAGGGTTGGAGTTTTTCGGTATAAGGATAAGCTTTGCGCTTGATATTGCTTTAGGGTAAGTAGCTCCCTCGAAGAATGCAATGGCCGCCTCGGTGATGTCCTGTTTGATGATGTCCCATGAGGTGCGGAAGAACACCCCCGAAAAACCGTCCGGGCCGGGTGCACTGTTCGCATCTAGGGCCCAAACCGCGTCAGTCACCTCCTGCATGGTGGGAAGCGACTCCAGCTGAACATTGTCGGTGTCGCTGATAAGGTGTGGGATGATGTTCAGGAAGGAGTTGTCTTGGTGGACCGTCTCTTTGGCGAATAACTTGGAATAGAACTCGACCGCGGCCGTTTGGATGTTCTTTTGATCGGTAAGGATGTTCCCCATTTCGTCGGTGATTTGGTGGATCGAGAGCTGCTTTCTGCGGCCTTTGACGCAGTCATAAAAATATTTTGAGTTTTTATCCCCTTTGCTGTCCCATTTCAACCTCGCTTTTTGCTTCCAGAATTCGGTTACGACTCTGATCCTGAATTTGAGCATAGCTTTGGTAAGATTCATGGCCGTTCTAGCTGTCGATGAGCGGTCTGAAGCAAACCTAGCCTCGGCCCGAGAGACGTCGTCCTCAGCCACCCGAACAGCTTGAAAGATGTCCCTGTATGCTTGTTTGCTCCAAATGGTCAGGGCTTTTCTCGTTTCTTTAAGCTTGATGCTAACACGAACGAGGGGGTCGGGTGAGTCAACCCTATTCCACGCCTCCTGAATAATATCCAAAAATTGGGGGTGCTCGGTCCAAAAGTTGAGGAATCGGAAGTTCTTCTTGATGGGATTGCAAGAGTTTTTAATTTCAATCAACAGGGGCGTGTGGTCAGATTCTGTAGCATTGAGGTGGGATAGACTGGTAGTGATCCCCAAACCGTCCCAATGGGCGTTCGTGAGGGCCCTGTCAAGGCGGGAGTATTGGCAGCGATCTCCTTCCTGCATGTTGCACCAGGTGAAGGCATTGCCAGTGAACTGGAGAGATGATAGGTGGGTATTGAATATGAAGTTGTTAAAATCTAGCATGGCTGAATTCGGCGGCGGACGGCCTCCAATTTTCTCCTCTCTGGTGGTGATAGCGTTAAAGTCCCCAACGCAAAGCCACGGAGCTACAATGTTGTTGGTATGAATGTCAAGAAGGTTATCCCAAAGCTGTTTCCGCTCTACAATTTCGCAGCTGCCGTGCACTGCTGAGAGGATGAAACGTTTAGAAATGAAAGGGTGTTCCACCCAACAAGAGAGGTCCTGCCTGGAGTCGTGGATGACTCCAAAGTTGACTTCTTCCGTGCCGAGGATCCAGATGTCGTTACTCCCAGCTAAGGCCTGGGGGAGGCCGAGCTGCAGCTGTATGGATTTTAATCTTTTGGGAGGGATTTTGGGTTCGATAATAATGAGAATATCGATTTTGTGGATCTTCCGGAGGATGGCAATTCTCCTCAGAGTGGGTTTGTTGGCCAGCCCTCGAACATTCCAGGAAAGGATGTTAATCATTAATGGGGGTGGGGAGGGTGTTTTTTGTTCCGCCTGGAGGCGGATCTGGTGAGGATAGTTTGGATTTCTGCTGGTCCCCTCTTTTCTATTTTCCCGCTTGATGTTAATTTATCTGCCATAGACTGGATTGGGATGTTGTTGGAGTTCGCTTGGAATTCGGTGTCGACCCCACTAGGGTGGTCGATTTGATCTCCAGCGGAATCTAGTATGGACTCCTCCGAGGGGATGACTAGGGCGTCACTGGAGCACTCGATCTGCTTCAGAGTTTGCTGGAGCGAATAACCAGCGGCTTGGACCTGAAGACCTCTCTGCACCTGGTCTGGTCCAAGGATCGATAACGCTTCTACCACTTGGTCTGGGGTGATGATGTGTTGCTCTGTAGCACTGTTGTCATTGATCTCTACTATGGCCTCCAAAGGAGGGGTAGGCTCGGGGATATTGGGATCAAATAAGGTTAAGGCCGATTCCGGCGGACCCTCCTCCAAAGTAGTGATATCAACCGTCTCTGGTGGGGTGCGTTCGTCTTCCGTTTCAAGAGCACCAAACTTATTGAAGAGGATTAGAGCTCGAGAATCGCAAGGACTGAAGGTTTTGCTTGGGCTACCGCCATTGTCAGAATTGTCGTCACTGGAATCAAATCTGGTATGCGTGTTCGGAGGTGGTAAGAGAGGAGGCCGGGGTATCCTCCTTCCTGTTTCCGAGGGATTGTTCCGATCCGGTTTCTTCTTGAGTTCAGGGTGAAGACGATGACAGTGTTTTGGGGTGTGGCCACGTAAATGGCAGTGATTGCAGAACATAATGTGGTTGTCATATACAATCTGTTGGGTGTGGGTGCGATTGCCAAGTTCAATGCTGATGAAGTTGGGGGGATCAGAGGAGAGATTGAGTTCCACACAGAATTTGGCGTAATTGGCCTTGGTGAGGTTGGTAGTTTCAGGGGCCGTGGCGATATACGTCCTGAAGGAGTTGGCAATGCGCCGAATGGCTGCTGGGACAAAACAGATGAGTGGTAGATTCGGCAGCGTCACCCAAACTGCAACCTTCGTTGAATCTTCTTGAGTGGTAAAATCAGTAGACCACTTGATGATTTTCATCTGGAGGGAGTCTACCCGACATGTGCCTTTGGACCACACAGACCTGTGGTCAACCTCGGAAGAGAGGTGGAGGAGCATATGTCTGGGATCGAGGGGGGCGATTCGGTATTCCGCTGAGAGTTTCCAGCTGGCAATGACCTCTTGCACTCTGTTAATTTTGGGGCATCCTGATGAAAATTTGAGAACAAAGGTGTGGGTGAAAGAGGATGAAAGCGAGGTCAATTCCAAATCGGAGAATGGAATTGTGGGAATAGGGGATTCCTTTGGGTATTCGATATCCGGCAGATTGACGTCTGGGATAAGAGGGCCCTTCTGGGCAAATAAATCCGGACGAAGGGTTGCGGCGAAGGAAGGCTGGCCGGCTCTGGAAGAGGAAGGGAGCATAGACCCGCTAGGAGAGAGCGAGGGGGGCGGAGGGGGGCAGACGAAGAACCACTGGGGGGCAGAGGTGCGACGACGACCGTGGAGGGAGCTGCAGCGAGAGGACTCCCTACTGCAGCAACGGCGTCGGAGGTCTGGGATACGGCAGGCGGAGGCCGGGCCCCTAATTCGCCTGCATCGGCCAGGGCTACAAGGGAAGCAGGGAAGGGGGTTCCGGCGATAGACGAAAGGGGAGGAGCAGGGGGTGGCGGAAGTGTTGGGGGATCGACGGGGACTGAAGGAGGGGTCACCGGAAGAAGTTGAGAAGAAGGGGGGGTTATCGGTGGGGGTAGGGAAAAGGAGGTGGCAGAAGAGGATGGAGGGGCGACAGTGGCCTGGAGGGAGGTGGGAGGGGGATGGAGTGGGGAAAAGTATCCTCCTGTGGCGCGGGCGGGAGAGGGTTGAAAGGTCCCACCAAGGGATGGTGGCACGCTGTGAGGGGTGGAGGCTCCGCCCAGCACCAGAGAAGGCGAAGACCGAATGAGGGGGGGGTCCACCGCGCCCTCCACACTATGGCGCAGCAAGTATGGCTGCCTGTGGTCTGGACCTACCACTATGCCGCGTAGAGAGGGGAGAGAACTGCTGAAGAGGATCCCAGGATGACTGGATTGCGCAGGTGGTACCACAGGTAGGCCGGCCTGAAGATTGTCCATCTGCACCGAGTAGAGGGGGTAGTGGGGTCCGCCAATATGAGTGTGAGAGTAAAGGGGGAGATGGAAGGGCGCATCGGGTTGCGCATGGTGGGTCCCGGAGGGGGAAGGCGCCAGCAACTGCTGAGCGGATTGCGCAAGGGGGATTCCTCCAGAGAGCGCTGGAGAGGGCGCCAGAAAGAATTGCGCGGATTGCGCATAGGGGGTCCCACCAGATAGCGCGTGGGCGGGCGCCATGAACTGCAGCGTGGATTGCGCATGGGAGGTCCCACCAGATAGCGCGTGGGCGGGCGCCATGAACGGCAGCGAGGATTGCGCAGGAAGGGTCCTGCCAGCTAGCGCGTGGGAGACAAACTCCTCGGGGCCAGGACCATAGGCGCAAGACCCAAAGTAGTCAGCGCTGGGACACTCCAGGCCAGGCCAGCTGGTGCCGTTTGAATTTCGAAAATGGGGCGACTGTCTCGGGAGGCCCGCTGAGAGGGCTCCGTCCCAAGAAGGGCGCAACTGGTGTCCGGCGGAAGGAACTCCGGAGGGGGGAAAATCCGCAGCCGTTGGCCAGCCCGATAGGGAGGACTCGGGCACACCGGCCTGGGGGACGACGGAGCCATGAGAGCCGGTAGCAGGGAGGAGCTGGGAGGAGGATGCGGGGGAGAGACGGAGGACTCGGCGCCCCCAAATAAAGCGAGACAGTCGGCCGGCCACTGGGGGAGGGGCGGAGCCATCTGCCGGCGGCGGGGACAGCCGGAACGGGACGGGGAGGGGGACCCTAGGGGGTCCCCAGACGGGAAGATCCGGAGCTGAGAAGAAAACCGAGCGGCATGGAGGATATTTTGTATATATATATATATATATATATATATATATATATATATATATATATATATATATATATATATATATATATATATATAAAATATATATATATAAATATATATATATATATATATATATATATATTAAAAATATATATATTATATATATATATATATATATATATATATATATATTTTATATATATATATATGTATATATATATATATATATCAAGTTAGAAACCATACTTGTCATTGCTCTTCTTATTTCAGAAGCTCGGGAAGGAGGAGATAATATATATATATATATATATATATATATATATATATATATATATATATGAGTTGCTAACTAAATTAATTAATCAGAAATTTTTTCTGCAAAGAAACACAGTTCTCTTAAATTTGGCCGAAGTGCCAAGTTTGTGAACATTGGGTGGAGAGGTCCAGACAGTTTGAAGTTTCTATTGATTTTTTATTTTTTAAAATCAATGCTAGACAGTCTGCTGTTTTCATAGCGAAAACATAAAAAAACCTTAATTTTTTACCATACATATATTTTTTAATCTTAACGCATACCTATAAATTACAAAATATAAAAGTAGTACTAGATCTACAAATACAATCTGAAATATCAAACCATCAAATACAAGCACTCAAACCCTAGTTCTAGTTGAGGTACTAATGCCGAATCTGTGGAATAAGTAAGGGAAATCAAATAAATGAGCAGCAACGAGCACAAAATGAAAAACACAAAGACATTCTACCTTAAAATTTGCCCTAAAATCAGTAAGGAAAATCAAAGAAACGAGCAAAGAAACATATTACCTAAAATTTTCCCTAAAATTTGCACTAAAATTATGAAGAGAGGGGAGGAGAGAAAAGAGATTTACCTTCACGCTATAATGAGCGACACTCGTCCTCGTGCCAGTCGCCAGAGCCTTCGCAAGAGTCCTTGTGCCAGTCCCCGAGAGGAGACGAAGGAGATATTACTCGTCACCAGAGCCTTCGCCAAAGCCATCAAGGTAGAGAGGAGAGGAGGAAGGGGAGCCCTTTCTAGGGCTCGATCGGGAATGGGATGTGACGATTTACAAAACTAACGCTTCCTATATCATCTTAAATGCACATGATACAGATTTTAATTATATTTTAACTTTTACTCAAATGTAGTAACGGTTATATGTGTGACAAAGTAAATAGTATATGTTACTAACATTTAGATTCATTTTTATTCTATTTATACTAACAGTTTTTAAGTAAGTAACGGTTTTTTTATCGTTGGTAATTTGTAACGGTAAAAAACGGTTAGTAATTTAAAAAAATCTGTGTTAGGAAATTCCTATTTTGGTGTAGTGTGTGGAGTTTCCAATATAGGACACCTCATGTGTTTGTGTTTATGCAAATAGGCTATTTTGTGGTTTAATTTCAGTTTTAGGATGGTTAGAGAGTGGATTGATCTTAGTTAGGATGGTTATAATGATTTTCATTTGGATAGCTATGTTGGTATCCAATTATCTTGGCCTACATGTGTTTCTTTTGTCCAAACAACCCAAATTCGTCATAATATTCATCCACATTTTTAGTAGCCATAGCAACTTAGAAATATCATAACTTTTAGCTTATAACTCCGATTAATCTTCCGTTTTTTTTAAAAGAACCGTATCAAAGTTAGATTTTCAAATATATATATTAATAGGTCAAATGCATTCTGGAACTTTCTGTAGAACTGTTTGAGTGTCAGCTGTACGAAAGACGAACGCGTTTCTGTATTTTCACGATTCCGGGAGCTTCCGGACACGAAAATGCGATCTGTTTGAAGTTTTGGAAAGTTAATACGAAGGGCTACAACATACTTTAATTCTAGAATTTAGTAAAGGCCCAATTGGTACAGTACTGATTTTTAGTAGAAGAGTGACTATACGACATAGGCATTTTGCGTAACCTATGAGCCTATGTAGTATGGATATTAAGTGAATGTAGGTATCATAGGTTATCGAGTATATGTATGATATATATATATATATATATATATATATATATATATATATATATATATATATATATATATATATATATATATATTATTGTTAGATAATATATGTTAGTATGTTTGTTAGATGTTGGTTAGTAGGGGGTTAGATATGTTAGAGTTTGTTATATGTTAATGTAAGTTATATTTGTTAGTATGAGTGTTAGTTAGATAGTAGAGATTAGTATTTTGTTAGATATTTGATATGTTGTTAGATAGTTTGATGTTAGATATCTAGTATGTTAGATATTAATATGTTAGTAGGTTATGTTAGTTTTAGATATTGGTATGTTAGCAAGTTAGTCTCTATAGGTTATATGTTAGATATTAGTTAAGATGTTATGTTAGTACATTAGATAGTTAGTTAATTAGATAAGTGAGGGGTATCTTGATATCTCATGATACCAAGTTAGTATCTTAAGGTAAATATGAATTACCTTTACCTTCAAGGTAAATAATTAGTTTACCTTATGGTCAAGGTATGGTATCAAGGTACCAAGGTAAGGTATCAAGATATCAAGGTAAGGTTAGGTTTACCCAAGTTAAGGTATTGGATTCCAACCAAGGTAATGGTATTGGGATGCCGATATGACCAAGGTTGGTATGGTATCCTAGTGTTAATTGGTTAGTATCTAAGTGTTTGAGTTTGAGTAGGTGATGTTAGATTGTGGAAGGGTTATATAAATAGGTATATATATTTTTGGGTTATATAGTATCTATATATATTATGAGAGTATATAGATATAGGTTATGATTCATAGTGAGGATATGTATATACTTGATATATGATATCTATATGTATGTGTTAGGGTGGTACTATATGGGTAAGGATATATGTGGTATATATATATTAATATATCCTAAGTATCATAGATGTTGACCACTAATCTAAGTTTGACCAAAATCCTAGAAGCTTAACCTTGACTCCTAGTTTGACCCAAGGTGGACCATAATTGACCAAGAGTTGACTTGACCTAGATTGACTTAGAAACATGTAGATTGTATTGTAAATTTCTATCATTTCAAATTGAACTCTTTATAACATGTGTTGCTCTAATTAGGACTCTGTGATATCAGTTCGGACATCTATTCATATCAGTTATTCAGTGTATCAGGCGAGTACATTCTCTGGTAGTTTCATTATGTTGATATATCATGTGATACATGTTATACTAGTGTTCTATCTTGATTCTGACATGATGGACTCACGGATTGGTATTTTATGGATTCCTTGACTGGAGATACGTGGTTTCATGCCTATCTTGAATAATGTAATCATGACTAATGTATCCATCATGACTAATAAAATGCGTATCGAAGAACCCGGATTCCATGTGTACTAGTCGGGCGGGATAATACCTAGGAGACATGTGAACATACCCATTCTATTCCATTGGTCTTACGTGAATAATAGCAGCCACACACGTACGTGTATGGTTGCCGGATATCCCTTTCTAACCGTTCACATGTCGGACTTGGTATTTCAAATCACTGGTCTTAACACAGTTTGTCTGAGTTGTCTACAACATATCTTGCATGACAGGTTTATTCATTTTTTATATATCTGCTTGTTCTCATATGATCTTGTACAGTTGTCTATTCATTATACATTACCTCTATAACTTGATCATCAAGAATTTCATTATTATTTCATATTCATAGCGCTTGTCAATTATTTTGAACTGTTAGAGGTGATGTGCTCGTTCCATCTTGACTGGATATGTTGACAAAATATTACAGATGATATAGATGATTGTCCCCACTTTCTATGAGGCCTACGAGGGTGGCACACAGGAGCCAGAGGAGGATCTAGTCCAGTAGAGTGTGCTTAGTTATAGCTTAGTACTTTATAGCTTTCAGTTTGTATCAGATTGTTTCGATTGTTGGTTGAGACTTATTTATATTCAGGATTTGTATTTATTTGTGTTGGACATCTACTGTGTGTTGAGATAACTCTACTATTTATATTTAGTTTCTTTCTTTTATCTGATTCCATATTGTGCTCTATCTTTCTTAGACTTGTGATTGAGGGATATAGTTGAGATGTTATATTATACCTCCGTACGGAGATGACAGGTTATATTTCCTTGTTGTTAGATGTTAGATATTATAGATGACCTATACAGCGTTCTATCGCCGACACTACAGCGTAGGCTGGACGTACCCACGTTCTTGTGCCCCTAATCAGGGTACGGGTCGTGACACCAAAAACTCTTGGACTCATTTTAATAGAAGCGATCCATCAGTGGGAAAGGTTAATTGTATTTTATCCGTGATCATTCGATACCGGCAAATGGTTTCCCCAATACCCAGTCAAGACAGAGTTAGCAAGCTGTGTGTATGACAAAGTAGACCGCAAGGAGCGAAGCACTATAATAGTCAATTGCTATTGACCAACGCCAGCACCTACCTCGTCTGTAAGGAAGGATTCCTTGGCAGGGCATGGGCATGGCAGTATTATAATACTAGTTACACCAGGGTGTACTTTCTAGCTTCCTGGTGGAGATAAGAGACGTACATGTTGTACTCTGTGGTTAAGTTTTATTGCTCAGTAAATACCTACTCTCCATATTACAACCGTGAGCAGAGTCTTCTTCTGGTGACTCGATTCAAACCTTCGAAGGACACCATTACTACGGCCCATACCTTTGTACCCCGTGGTGCACAGTTGGTCATGGAGATGGTGTCAGTTGTATATCCGGACAGACCGGATGATTCCAGCCAGAAAGGATGGACGTCGGCCGGGATGAGCCCATGGCCACCAAAGAAGAGGCAAAGAAATGTGGCAACCACTAAACAGCGGTCATCCCCAAAAAAGGAGGAGTCATACACCGCTGTCACTTCTCCAGTAAGTAAATTTATTGTTCAGTGAGGGTTATGATTTGGTAATGTCTTCTCTGTTAACTCCGTATTTTCTTTGTTTGTAAGCTGCCAAAGAAAAGTCTAAGCATAAGCAGAAGGCGCCTAGCCCTCCCTTCTCGTCCAGCCACGGGAAGGATCTGCCACCAGTAGATTTTCCCGTAATTGACGAGGAGAATCCTCTAACGGATATGGAGGAATCGATAGATGATGACTCCGTATTAGATTATTCGACTGAGTATTTCTTGGATCTGATGGATATTTATCATCAGAGGCTACTTCATGTGGGTCCTTCTGGTGAGTCATTTTTGTTTTTACCCCAATGTGACCTTTCATGGTGCTAATTCTTTGATTGTCCTCGATCGTGTAGGTTTGCAAACAGAATTGTCGCAGCCCGCTGAAGGATCTGTGGTTGAGGGTAAAGCCATTCCTACTATCTTGGCCCCAGTCGAGGATTCAGTCCCTGAGCCTTTTGATGGGAAAAAAGGTGTCGGGAGAAACAATCGAGGCTGAGCCGATTACGGTATGTGAAGAGACCACCGTGGATCTAGATGCCCGGGCCAGTGAGGAGCCAACTACTGATGAACCTGCTTCTCGGGCCATAGTGGTGGTGGAGGAGGAAACTGTCTCTGAACATCCGACTCAGATCGAAGGAGAAGAGAAAGATAGCACCATCCCAATATCTGTTAAGGATTTGACTGCTGAGGAGACAGAGCTAGAAGATGTCTCCCGTGCTGAGCGAGTGACTGCACCACCGACCGATTCTTTGAGGATCATCCTTTCGGAAGAGTAGTTGGCACTGTCCCGTGATACGAGTGGGTTACCCTCCCGGGAGAAATGGATTATAGTGAGTGATAAACCCAGGATGAAAACACCTTTGGCTCCGGCCAAGCTTCATGTTGGTTCCAGCTTTATTGGAGCCAGTCCTTGGGCTTTTGTTCCTCCAAGGGATCCAAAAATGTCGAACGTCCATTTTGGGAGTACATCTTTGGGCCCAGTGCCTGCTGCATCGCCTTTAGATTTTGCAAAGGTGGCTACCTCAGCGGTTGCACAAGCTCTAGTTTCGACGAATGCTCCGAGCATATCACCTCCAATGACACCCCTTTCAGCTGTTAAGGATGATGAGTACATTGGACTCATTCTTGAGACTTTTTATACCATCTTTAGTCGGGGTGTAAAAGGTGCCTTGGAACGAGATCGGCCATTCGTGATAGCCAAGACCGCGGCATTAGCTATGCTTGTGTCATTACGAGCTTGAGCCATTCAGAAGGGCACGACAAATTCCCTTGAAGTGTCCATAGGGGAGTTGGAGCGCCATCTTTCGGAACTTCAGAGGTTGCAATCGAACGATCTCTCTTCCTTGATTACAAAAAAGGTGTCAAATTTGTCAACGGAGATCGCTGTGGCCCATTCGGCTTACTCAGCTGACCTTGAAGCCCTTGATTAGAGCGTAGTGGATGCCACTAATAAAGAGTTGGAACTCCTATCTGTCGAAGAAACCAACCTCTGTTCCAAATTAGTCATAACGAGGCGTCTGGATGTCGTTCGAGAGGAGATTCAGAAGCTATAGGAGAAAGAGGCTTTATTGGAAGCTAATGCCCACCAATTGGGCGAGGATATTGTATCTCTTCTCCAGCAAGTGGAGGCCCAAGCACAATACAAGGCGCATTTGTTAAGTCAGAAAGCCAAATCGAATACGGTCCATGCTAAACTTGCCACCTTTGAAGATGAGACAGCGCTGCGGCGAGAGGCCGAACGTTAGGTAATAGTCAAGGCTCAAGCGAATACTGAATCTCTTCATCGCCATATTGAAGAGCTGTGCACCGATCCCTCCCAGTAATCTTCTGTATCTTTTTCTTTCTTTGTTTTTAGAAAAAAAAAACTTTTTTATGTAACTTTACTTTGTGTTTGACAAGAAAATTAAGATTTTTCTTTCCTTGTTCACTTTGTATTCTGCGATACTATGACTCTTGTTTGCGAAAGGACTAAAGATTACATGCTAGTTTACCAGGTAGATAGTTTAGTGCCCTTAGGGTATACAGACTCAGATTTTCAGTCAGATAGGGTGCTAGAAAATGTACCGCAGGTTATGTGTTTACCTTGGGAGGTGGAGCCATAGTATGGAGGAGCAACACGCAAAAATGTATTGCTAATTCTACCATGGAAGTCGAGTATATAGAAGCCTCAGAAACTTCCTATTGGACTTGGATGTGGTAGCTAGTTTGCCTAAGACTATTATACTTTATTGTAATAATAGTGGTACAGTTTCAAACTCGAAGGAACCATGAGCCCATAAGACAGTAAACACGTTAAGCGCAAGTACCACCTGATATGAGATATCATAAAAGAGAAGATGTTGTTGTGACCAAGATAGCATCAGCAGACAACTTAGCTGATCCCTTTACAAAGAGCTTACCGACTAAGGCTTTTAATAGTCATGTTGAGGGAATGGGAGTCAAATGCATGGTCACATTACTTTAAGTATTAAGTGAAAGATTTGTAACAATATACTAAAAAGCAATACTTTGAGTATAAGTGGGAGATTGTTAAGGTTACATACTAAAAGCATCACTTATGTATTAACTATATTTTTCTATTATTTTTGAATGAGAATCATGGACAAATATTGGCATTTTATATTTGTTAGTTAATGCAAGTATCTGATATTCTACATTGTAGATAATATGGTATGTGGTGACACATAGAAGATCATATTATCAGTCCCTTGTAGAATATATAAATGGTTCACAACCTAGATGGATTTGGACAAACTATTGGTAAGGTTGTAGTATGTCTAATTGGGATTGGACAAGATACTGGGACCTATTTTCCATGATTTTTCTATATATACACATTAACATGACCTGGGCTTAAGCTTCTAGCTAACCATTTTAAAACTAACCCTTGGAAGAATCTAAATATCTTTGTACCAGGAGTGTTTTTCACATGCATGATTAGAAAAAAAAATTATCTTTGTACACATAATTTAATTTGCAAATTTTTGCATGCACATATAAAGTGGCACTACCAATTAAACTCATAAAATGGCCACCAATTAGATTTTATATTTGTGCTGATTGGGACTCTAAAATTTTATGTCATGTAGGAGGCTCTAAAGTGCAAGTTCTCAACGTTCCCTAATCTGAACTCCATGATCACTCTAATGGAGGATCTAAAGTTGATGTCTATATAGATCGGGGTACTTTTGATGCAGTGGCAATTGAAGATGCCTCTACTTATGTTGTTGTTTGACTGTGAATGGAATGAAGGAATCAATATATTTTATATTCACTATAAATTGATTTTGGATTTTAGTTGGTGATTTGGGATTCATAAGATATGACATTATTATGGTTCAATGAAAGTTAGTATTTATAACAATTGTTGCGTTCCCTATAAAGTGTTTATGGATTTGGATAATTTGATATTGTTGTTTTAGTTAAAGTTATTATTTTTATAATTGTTGTGTATATTATATGTTTTTTTATTGAATGTCAAAATGTAAAATTAATTAAATAAACATGATTTAAATAAAAAATGAAGAGGATTTAAGGCGTGCATAATATGTCCTAATTGATGTGTATATGATACATTTCACGACATACAATGAATGTCATAATTGACTAATAAAGACATGCAAAGGAATGTCATAAAATAGTATTTACGATGTTCATCTGAATGTCGTGATTGTGCATTAACAACGTGTATAAGTATGTTGTGAATGTGTACTAAAGGCGTTCTAATACACGATGCTCTTATCACGGGAGAGCATCTACGAGCATCTATAAGCTTCTATGAACACAATGTACACAACCTTTCCGTATCAATTCACTACAAAATTTGTCAGATTAGCGACGTCTAAATACGTCGCTAATCTCAGCAAAAATGTCGCTAAATCAATTTAGCGACGTTTAGGGCGACGTTTCAGGAACGACGGAAAAAAAAACGTGTCGCTAAACGAGGAAAACGTCGCAAAATGTCGCTAGGGCGACGCTATTTTGCAACATCAATGACGTCGCTAATTAGCGGCGTTATTTGCGACGTTTGTTATTTGACGCTAATCAGCGACGTAAAAGGCGACGTTATAGCGTGGTCACCGTTTAGCGACAGTTTTGCGACGTTTTGGCGACGACGAGCTGACATCAGATTTGGTGCCACGTGTTGCCACGTCAGAATTTACCGACGCTTTTAGCAACATTTCCTGACGTCGCTAATATGTAGCGACGAATACTAACGTCGCTAAAAACGTCGCTAAATTAAAAAAAATATAAAAAAAAGGTTCCAGAAAGCAAATGATGCTGGAGCTGGAGCCTGAGACAAAATACAAAATACAAAATACAAAATACAGAATCCAATCCCTGGATTCGTCGACCCCCTCGGTGGAACACTCAACACTGGCACGCACTATACATTCCAGAATATACAAAAAATATAAAGAAAAAATACTATCCGCAACGAACAATGTCAATATATAATATCCTCAACACAACCAAATCAATATCCGCAAATACGTACAAACTCAGTATCCTCAACAAAAAAATGAATATCCCCAAATACGTACAAAGTCAAAATATAAAATACAGAATCTAATCCCTGGGTTCGCCGAAAATACAAAAACAAAGATTGACACACAGTTCTAATTCATATGTGTTTTAAGTGTGAGAACGGATGGCTCAGAACACAACCCAAAATTCATTCTAGCATACATTAGTGTGAATCATCTATGTTCTGTACATATGGTGTAGTATACGTTCTTATCGAATCTAGTATCTAGTATCTGAAGAATGTAACAGAATCAAGATGAACTCACATAATGTAATAGTAAGACATCATCCACTACTATATAAGATATAGTGATAGGTTGTCGTATTATCATTGTCGAGGGATGAGGGTCGCAGGACAGTCAACTTTATCTACGGCTACATAGTTTCTGCCTCGCCAGTCGAATGGCTGCAGAGACTATGTCCTGGAGCTGAAGCCAAAATGCAGAATCCAAAATACAAAATACAGAATCTAATCCCTGGGTTCCCCCACCAATTCATTTCCCCCCATTTTACTCTCTCACTCTCTCCTCCCCCCCTCCGGCGCTCTTACTCTCTCCGGCGCTCTCACAGTACTAATTCATATCTATTTAAGTGTGAGAACGGATGGCTCAGAACACAACCCAAAATTCATTCTAGCATACATTAGTGTGGATCATTATGTTTTGTACATATGGTGTAGTATATGTTCTTATCGTATCTAGTATCTGAAGAATGTAACAGAATCAAGATGAACTCACATAATGTAATAATAAGACATCATCTACTACTATATAACATATAGTGATAGGTTGTCGTATCATCATTGCCGAGGGATGAGGGTCGGAGGACAGTCAACTTTATATATCTACGGCTACATAGTTTCTGCCTCGCCAGTCGAATGGCTGCAGGGACTATGTCCTGATCACCATGTCGTACCATAGTTTCTGCCTCGCCAGTCGAATGGCTGTAGGGACTATGTCCTGGAGCTGGAGCCAAAATACAGAATCTAAAATATAAATACAGAATCTAATCCCTGGGTTCCCCCACCAATTCATTTTCCCCCATTTTACTCTCTCACTCTCTCTCCTCCCCCTCCCCTCTCCGGCGCTCTCACTCTCTCCGGCGCTCTCACAGTACTAATTCATATCTATTTAAGTGCGAGAACGGATGGCTCAGAACACAACTCAAAATTCATTCTAGCATACATTAGTGTGGATCATTATATTCTGTACATATGGTGTAGTATATGTTCTTATCGTATCTAGTATCTGAAGAATGTAACAGAATCAAGATGAACTAACATAATGTAATACTAAGACATCATCTACTACTATATAAGATATAGTGATAGGTTGTCGTATCATCATTGTCGAGGGATAAGGGTCGGAGGACAGTCAACTTTATATATCTACGGCTACATAGTTTCTGCCTCGCTAGTTGAATGGCCGCAGGGACTATGTCCTGATCACCACGTCGTACCGTAGATTAATACAAATGGAGCTGGAGCCTGAGCCAAAATACAGAATATAAAATACAAAATCCAATCCCTGGTTTTGCCGACCCCCTCGGTGGAACACTCAATACCAGCATGCACAATACATTCCAGAATATACAAAAAATATAGAGAAAAATTCTATCCGCAACGAACAATGTCAATATATAATATCCTCAACAAACCAAATCAATATCCGCAAATATATACAAATTCAGTATCCTCAACGAAAAAACTGAAGGAAGGATCAGTGCTTTCTAGTTGGGAGGATTATGTCAAACACACGGCTTAGAAAATTATGACATGTTGGTCTTCCGACACCGCGGGGTAACATGATATTCACATTAAGGGTCTTTGACAATGTGACATGTTGTGAAAAGATATATCCTTATAGTTCTCCTACGGATGTTGAAAAAAACCTATGTACTTCCTCCAGGTCATGCCGTCGGCTGTGCTGCTTCTCCGGCCTCCTAATCCTGCCCACTTCTTCTTCCCCGCCTCTACACTTGAGCTGGATATCATATGTGGCTGAGAGAGTCAAATAAGAAGAAGGGAAGTAGGGAGGAGCAGATGGGTCCAGAGCCATGGTGGATTAGAGGAGAAGGAAGAGGCTTGATCAGAACGGAGGAATAGATGGATGGAAGAGAACTAAAAAGCACTGATCCTTCCTGTTGTGAGAACGGATGGCTCAGAACACAACCCAAAATTCATTCTAGCAACATTAGTGTAAATCATCTATGTTCTGTACATATGGTGTAGTATACGTTCTTATCGAATCTAGTATGTAGTATCTGAAGAATGTAACAGAATCAAGATAAACTCACATAATGTAATACTAAAACGTCATCTACTACTATATAAGATATAGTGATAGGTTGTCGTATCATCATTGTCGAGGGATGAGGGTCGAAGGACAGTCAACTTTATCTACGGCTACATAGTTTCTGCTTCGCCAGTCGAATGGCTGTAGGGACTATGTCCTGATCACCATGTCGTACCGTAGATTTATACAAATGGAGCTGGAGCTAGAGCCAAAATACAGAATCCAAAATATAAAATACAGAATCTAATCCCTGGCTTCGCAGAAAATATAAAAACAAAGATTGACACATAGTTCTAATTCATATGTATTTTAAGTGTGAGAACGGATGGCTCAGAACACAACCCAAAATTCATTATAGCATACATTAGTATGAATCATCTATGTTCTGTACATATGGTGTAGTATACGTTCTTATCGAATCTAGTATATATGTAGTATCTGAAGAATATAACAGAATCAAGAATGAACTTACATAATGTAATACTAAAACATCATCTACTACTATATAAGATATAGTGATAGGTTTTCGTATCATCAATGCCGAGGGATGGGGGTCGAAGGACAGTCAACTTTATCTACGGCTACATAGTTTCTGCCTCGCCGGTCGAATGGCTGTAGGGACTATGTCCTGATCACCATGTCGTAGTCCAATACAATCCAGAGATTGACACAATACTAATTCATATATGTAGTCCAATACAAATAGTCTAATACAAAAACAACCCACAATACAAATAGTCTAATACAAATAAGTACTAATAGCTAATGAGAACCACGCAACTCACGCAAACGCTCAGTGATACGATCACGCAACCACCTCGAAAAGTGGGATCGACGATGTTTGGAGAGATGTAGTCCCTTGCAAGTGCTGCATCAATAGAACTCCCGGTCTCACTAGCTACCGGTGCCACTTCCTCCTTAACATTAGGAGGAGCCACCTCAGCATTCACTGTTTCCCTCAAACGACGTGCCGCTCCTCGGGTCATGGGTGCCATCTGGTAAAATCAATATTCACAAGGGAGAGCGGTTGAAAATGAATGAGAGAACTATCAGAGAATCACATAAAACTAACTAGAACTGAAATACAGTAATTGACAAATAAATGAGAGAACTATCAGATGTGATACTTAAGTATCAATGCGATACTCGAGTATCGGTATTGTGATTGCGATACCGATACACATAGGAATGGTCTGATACTCAGAGTATCGGTATCGGACCATTCCGTATTACTCAGAGTATCAGTAATACAAAATAACAAAAATATAATACGTATAAAGAATTAGAAAACTTACATAAGCTTTGGCAGCCATCTTCTTTGTCATCTCTGTCCAGAAATCTGCTCTGAGTCAATCCTTTGCCCCAGAGCTCGAGTGGACATCCTTGAGTAGGACGTATACTCTGAGAGATCACCTTTACAAGAATGATATCAGTAGTGAGATTGAGTGTTGGAGGAGATATTATCAGAGTGTACGTCCTACTCAGATGGGTCTCTCACCGTTACTATTTTTTCTGACAGCATGGTAGATGTGCTCTGTCAACAAATTCTTGCTCTGAGCCAAAACTTTGTCCCGAAGCTTAATTGGACATCTCGTGTAGAGCTCGAGTGAAAGGTTCCTGACAACATGGTGGTCTCCTTTGTCAAAGGATTCGTGCTCATCCCACAAAGGTTGTGGGGCGAGCAAGAATCCTTTGACAAAGCAGACCACCATGCTGTCAGGAACCTCTCACTCGAGCTCTACACGAGATGTCCAATTAAGCTTCGGGACAAAGTTTTGGCTCAGAGCAAGAATCTGTTGACGGAGCACATCTACCATGCTGTCAGAAAAAATAGTAACGGTGAGAGACCCATCTGAGTAGGACGTACACTCTGATAATATCTCCTCCAACACTTAATCCCACTACTGATATCATTCTTGTAAAGGTGATCTCTCAGAGTATACGTCCTACTCAGATGGATCTCTCAGAGTATCCTCTCCGGTTGGTTGTCCTAATTCATGTGTTTTAAGTGTGAGAACGGATGGCTCAGAACGCAACCAAAAATTCATTCTAGCATACATTAATGTGAATCATCTATGTTCTGTACATATGGTGTAGTATACGTTTTTATCGAATCTAGTATGTAGTATCTGAAGAATGTAACAGAATCAAGATGAACTCACATAATGTAATACTAAAACGTCATCTACTACTATATAAGATATAGTGATAGGTTGTCGTATCATCATTGTCGAGGGATGAGGGTCGCAGGACAGTCAACTTTATCTACGGCTACATAGTTTCTGCCTCGCCAGTCGAATAGCTGCAGGGACTATGTCCTGATCACCATGTCGTACCATAGTTTCTACCTCGCCAATCGAATGGCTGCAGGGACTATATGTCCCGATCACCATGTTACCAATTAACCAACCAACAAAACTACTTGTTACAAATATCGGCACTATCGGTGCGTTCGAATCGTAGTATCACATTTTTCGGTGTCGGAAAACAAATAATTATTACTAAATTATCAGATTTTTTGGCACTATCGGTGCCCCTGACCAAGCCACTCCCCCTACACCACCCCTAGCCCTAACCCAAACCCTACTCCTAGCTCCCCTCCCCCAGCCGCCCTCGCCCCCCTGCCCCACCCCCTCCAGCCACCCCCCACTCACCCCCGAACTACCCGCATCCCCCCTGTACCTCCCTCTGAGCCACCCGTACCCCCCAAACCACCAACACTAAAACAGACGGAGAGAGAGAGGGGGGAAGGGGAGAGTCACGTACTAGAGAGGGAGGAGAGTCGCCGGAGAGAGTGAGAGTCATCGCCGGAGAGAGTGACAGTGCCAGAGAGAGTGAGAGCGCCGGAGGGGGGATGAGAGTCGTCGCCGGAGAGAGTGACAGCGCCGGAGAGAGTGAGAGCGCCGGATGGGAAATGAACCCTAATCCGAACCCTAACCCTAGCTCCCCTCCCCCAGCCGCCCTCGTCCCCCCTGCCCCACCCCCCCAGCCACCCCCACTCACCCCCAACCACCCGCATCCCCCCTGTACCTCCCTCCGAGCCACCCGCACCCTCTCCCAAACCACCAACAACCAAAACAGACGGAGAGAGAGAGAGAGAGAGGGAGGGGGAGAGTCACGTACTAGAGAGGGAGGAGAGTCGTCGGAGAGAGTGAGAGTTGCCGTCGGAGAGAGGTGAGAGTCGCCGCCGGAGAGAGTGAGAGCGCCGGGGAGGAGGGAGAGTGAGAGAGGAAAATGGGGGGAAATGAAACGTTGGGGCGGGGATATAATTAGAATTTAGCGACGCTTAAACTACCGTCGCTAAATGCGTCGCTACTAGCGACGTCCCAGCGACGTTTCGCGACGTCTGGGTCATGTTCTTAATGTACGTCGTTGTTCTTAATGTACGTCGTTGTTACGTCGCTTAGGTCGTCGCTAGTAGCGACTATGAGCGCTAATGTACACAATTTAGCGACGTTAATCTAATGTCGCTAAATATACGTCGCCAATTGAGCAGATTTTAGTAGTGATTGTAGTTTTGCCAATTAATCAAAATGGGGAAGATTGTTGGCACATCTAGTCACAGTCAACCGAATTTCGATAATTAACATGAACTACAAGTCGATACATGGAAAGAGATGATTGTATCAACAAGCAAGAAACAACATGGAAGCTACCTCGTCTCAAGATTTATTTTATTATTTGTTATGTATTTTTATTTTACTTGAGTCTAGGACCTATGTGAGTCGAATCGTACTCTGGCACTAGTTGCATTCTAACCCAAAGTCCACTCAAAATTAGCCAACCTAAACCAGAACCAAAACTACTTCATACCCCACTCAAAATGTCAAACCACTTGAGCAAAAATTAAACTAGGTCCATTCTAGAATTTGGTCAACAAACCATGGTCCGAATTCGCCCCATACTCACACCAAACTCGATCCCCAAAAATTACTCCTGAATCAGAGAGCTAGACCTATTCTCATGGCTCCAACGTTTAAATTTTTGAACGTTAAAGTACCAAGTTCTGCCTAAACTATGTCCCAGAAAATCCTAAAATTGAGAAGAATTTTTCATTTCTATTCACTCATTTAATCACTCTTCATATTCTCTATTCTTTCAAGAGACTTTCAATCTTCAAATCTCAAAGACAACTCATATTCTTATAAGTGTCAGTACAGTTTAGATTAGAAGTATTCGAGTTGTACAAGTTTGGCTATTCAAAGCTGTTTACTCCAACGTTGAAGTTGTCGTGTACTTCGGATCAAATCACGAAGTTGTAAGAAGTCGATGTATCCTTCGGATCAAAGCACGTAGTGTAACTGTTATTTCAATAGTGGATTAATACCGAGCAAGAGTTCTCAGGTCTGAACTAATCCTCCATGAGGGATACTAGTATAAAATCTCGGTGTCAGCGTATTGCTCTTCCATACTCTTTACTTGTCTTATATTGCTGCATTATTGCTAGTTGATTACTGCATTTACCTTGCCTTAATTTTTTATTAGGTATATATTTCCGCTACACTCTATTCCCTTCCTAGAGTTGCCATACGATCCACTCTATTCCCTTCCTAGAGTTGCCATACGATCCTACAAACATAGGAAGTACAAAATGTTACATATTCTAATCACTTTAACAAGTATTCAAACATTAAACTTTTGGATTTTTCACTTCTAACATTCACGTTTTCAGAGCACGCAAATAAAAGAAGTAAAAACATACATAATATACATACTCATGATGACGTGCATACGTAATACGTACATATACAAAATATCAATTTGGCGTTTTCTTTAATTCGACTAACTTTGCAAAACCAACCAGGCCTTTTAAAGCATTATTAGTAGATTGAGCTAAAAAATACATGCATCTTCAGACCCAAATTTGTAATAAAATATATTAATATTATGGGTTGGATTTGTAAGAGAATAGTCAAAAAAAATCTTTAGACCCAAATGAGATGGGTGGATGTTGATCCATATCTTTCACTATATAATGAGGCTTCAAAACGGCTCAAAAGTGAGCCATCTAAGCCGTCATTATATCACGGTCCATTTTATTTATTAAAAAAACAAATTATAATATTTTGTTGAAAAAAGATCAAATTTGTCAACGTAGAAAATCGAACTCAACCAAACAAGAAAAATACCTTGCATCTTAACCACATGAGTTAGAAAAATATTTAACCATAATTGGATAATATTCTTATTATATGTTATTATACGTACAAAGCACGTACATTTACTAGTGTTTTTAAAGAAAATAATATTAAATCTAAATATAAAAATTGTCCCTCCAAATTTAACTACTATTATACAAAATGAGTTCCTATATTCTAAATGTAGAACTTCTAAAACCAAGATTATAATTTTTATGGCTGAAACGAGACTATCATGTAACTATAATTAAATTTTACTATTCTACCAAATGGGCTATTTGGATGAACGTTAGTATTGATGCGGGCTCGTTGGACGAACGTTAGTATTTTTTTTTTTTTTTTGAAATCTCACGCACACACACAATTGGGGGACTCGAACCTTGCCGGCCCCTCCGGGTGTCCGCTCTAATACAATTGGAGGACTCGAACCTTGCCGGGCTCGTTGGACGAACGTTAGTATTGATGCTGTTATATACACTATTGTGTATAAAGTTGGTCTGGAGAAGTTGTGAAAAAATCGGACAGAGAGGTGTCCAAAATTTTCAAAGGTGACAGGAGTCGTACAAATTCCAGTCAAGGAAGCAGCTAAACTAATTGGAAAAAAAATAGACAGCTCTTTTGAAAATTATTTTATTGTCAACCTTGTGACTGCCTAGAGATGGAGAAGCTCATATGTAGGTGACAGTTATACTTCCTACCAAAGACAAAGGAGAGAGAGAGAGAGAGAGAGAGAGAGAGAGAGAGAGAGAGAGGTGGAAAGTTGATGGAAATAGAAATGTAGTTGGACCGGCTTAACTACTAAGCTTTATTCTTAGCTAATTAACCCCTCTCTTGCTTATGTAAGTAGTATAATATAATATTATTCTTGACTTTTCATTCTCTTCTCTTTCGTGGCTTCACCTGTGCTTGTTGTCATTCAATATCATCACACTCTCTCTTTCTCTCAATTATATATAGTCATCAACTCCTCTGAGTTTTCTCTGTCCAGAGACATTTGAACTCCTTTCTCTTTCTCTCTCTATCTCTCTCTCTCAGAAGTAGGTTTGCTTTACTATCATGGTTGGGAGGTTTGCTCATAGCAACATCGAAGTAGAGTATCGTGAGGTATATAGCTATGATAGATGCATTGTGCTAGCTATAGTTAATTTTCTTCTATGCACATAATATAATATAATATACGTTAATTAGCTTTGTCATCACCAATTTTCTTTAATTTGTGCAGGCCTACACGAGGAACTCAAGGGGTGTTCAGCTCTTCGCATGCAGGTGGCTGCCCCTCTCTTCCTCACCCAAAGCCCTTGTCTTCCTCTGCCATGGTTAATTGGAGAATCTCATCCCTTAATTTCCTCTCTCTCTCTCTCTCTCTCTCTCTCTCTCTCCACTTCATCTCTGCCATGCATTGTTACTGATTTCCTTTCTAATTCATTTATAAATTCAGGGTATGGCATGGAATGTAGTGGATTCATGAGAGGTAATTAACATGCTTGACAAAACTAATTAAATCTATGTATAGCCTAATATTTCCAATATATCAATATCTTCGACTCACTTTTGCACCTTGGTATCATGCTATATATGTATTTTACTATATATTTGTATGTATAATTTGTTTTCATGATCAACTTAAGATCTCTTGCACTTTCGCTCTATCCTTCGAGGCTATAATAATTTTAGCAATCACGTACAATGCATACAAGTATTATCAGACTTATCTTTCGCTATTAGGGCTGTTTGGATAGATGTAACTGGTCGAAAATGTCAAAATAATTTATTGTCTGCTAGAAGTAAAATACATATGCTTCTAAGTTTCTTTGTAGTTCTTGTCTGTTGAAACTATTTCAGATTTGGACGTTAATAAGATCTGTGGCAAAGTGAAAAAATATATATATAATAAAACAAATGAATTAATTATCTAACTATTTTGATAATTATTTATTAATGCTTATTATTTAACCTTTTTTAATTTAAGTATTAATAATTAATATCATAAAATATTTTAGTAATTAAAATATATTAAATAATTTTGATGTGTCTTTATATATTTTGGAGTGTCCATAATGTATCCGATATATTTTTGGTATGCGTCTTGACGATATTAGTCAAAGTTTACGAGTGTTTGAACTTCCTAAGTAATTATGTAACTTATTCTAAATTAATATTTAGATAAATTAATAATTAAGTACTATTACTAATTATTAATTTATTCTAAGTTAATTCGGCAATCTATAGGCGCCTTGGATTAATTTCTAGTTTCATCTAGATTTGGACACAAATCCTAAACATCCCATGACCGACTTACTAAACAAGATGGTCCTCTCTATTATTTACATGCACCTCCATCTCCTCCTCCTTTAGTTATTATGGTGGTCACAAGGGGGGTTTTTAATTAAAACTAACGTGTTGCCTTTCTAGTTGCGCTTCATTATTGCACATGTACCATGGTCTCTAGATGTAGTTTTCTTTCTGCAAGTGACTTATGTCATTAACTAGTTTTGGTGTGCAAATTAATGTAGACACATGTAGGAACTCGGTCTTTCCACGAGGACGTCACAATCACAGCTAATGGACAATTTATGTTTTACACTAAAATATGATCCTATTTTTTTACAATAAATAGATTTCTGCAGACTTTCTCTTCTCTAGGAAAATTCTGCAGAGGGATCCAAACCAAATTACACCAGTATATACAAATAATATAGAAATATTTTAACAAATATCCCCATTCTTATTTCCGAAACAGATCTAGATGGAGAGTCGATCGGATACTAGAGATTTTCAGCTAGTATTACCTCTCTAATAGTCTTTGTAGGGGATCGGATACTAGAGATTTTCAGCTAGTATTAGCTCTCTAATATCCTTAAAGTATTTCGGAGATTTCTGCAAACGACTTTGCTCTCCAAAAGTACCCGAAACCAACAGAACAAGTAGAAGAAGAAAGAAGGAAGAGACGAAGGCAACCCTGCTGGGTTGATGAAGATCACCGTTGCTCAAAGAAAGATTCGTCTTTATACGATCCGCTTCTAAGAACCAGCAAGTTCTGAAAGAACTTCTGAAACGCTCGTTAGTCAATTTTTTTGTGACTTGAACAGGCTCCCTGGACTTCACGTAGTCCCTTTACTCTCTTCTTTGGTTCATCTTAGAAAGGAGGCCAGGAGGCTCTATTTATAGAGTGGAGTGAGACTTCACCTTTTCTCCTATCTGATGTGGAACTAAAATACCAATACTCAAAAATAGAGTTTGATATTTTAGTTCATCCCACAATCAGCATAGTCGAGTGCCAGTCTACGCCTACCCCCCGAACACACGCCCGTGCATGCACGATGCATACTAGAGTCCGAGTCCGAGTCCGAATGACAAAAATCAACTTATCGCCTTGTTGAAATTAATCATTTTTTCTTCTAGAAAAATATTCCCACATGGCACATACTTGTGCTTCACCAAACCTCATGTGCACATCTCAATACAAGCCATGCATTATATTGAGATACTCACCATTTGTTGTAGCCGATGTGGGACTATCTTTCATAGTCTAAAGGCAAAAATACCAACAATTTTCCACATATCTCAATATATAGATTGATGTTCCCCACAGTGACTGCCCATCATGTATTAGGAGAGATATCGCTACGACTTGAATCTTTTCACATGGATTAAATAATAGTATGATATAAGAATGGACTAAGCCTTGAATTATGCACCATAACTGTAATTCTTTTCACTCACATAATGACATCAACTGTGGTTCTGGCTGCACATTAAAGGCCATGTGCAGCTTGGTTTCGGTATATGTATATTGGATGCATGTCTACAAGTTTACCCTCAGAGACGGTCTATATCTCTTTCATACACTCTAGGTGAGTTCTTTTAAAGAGTCTTGACATAAAGAGTTTTGCTTCCTTGCGGTGCTACGTCGCTATAATATGGCACGAAGTCAAGGTAATGTCTCATGTGGTGTCATACCACTGTAGCATGAGGCCCAGCCTCTTTGTAGTGCCAAATTTTCCAGCATGAAGCCTTTCGCTTCCTTGCGGTGTTACGCCGCCGTGATATAGCTTGCAAACCGAGGCATTGCCTCATGTGGTGTCACACCACTGTAAAATGAGGTCCAGCCTCTTTGTAGTGCTGCTTACCACTCTTCATTCTACAGCATTAGGCCTACTTGCCTATATGCGGTGCTACGCCACTGTGACTTGGCCCGAAGTCGAGGCTTTACCCTCACTAGGTACCTCATGTGGTGTCACCCCACTGTAGCATAGAGTACTACGCTCTTTTGTAGTGATGTGCTATCCATGCTTCCGGTAAAGTACGTCGAACATCCCAAATGCCCGAGAACTCATTAAGGCTTCCAAACCATCCTCTCACGGGACTTTGTTTTATATAAAGAACAAACAGTAGACAACAGTGGTTCTGGGTCCATAATCCTATATATACCAAAGGATTACCCACTGCTAATAGTGGTTCTGGGTCCGAAACCCCGTAATTCTAAAGGTTTATCCACTGTGTTTGATATTCTTTCAGTCAATGATCCTTCTTTGAACTAAAAGCTAGATGCCTAGTAGATTTCTCTTTGAACTAATAGCATAAAATTTTATAGTAGAATTACAAAGACATAATATTAGAGTGTCTTCAAGCCCATTTTACATGCTGTATCTTCAACCAGCTGGCGCTTGAGACCTTTGGTGAACGGATCTGCCAGATTCTCATAGCTCCGAACATCCACCGCGGCAATGACTCATCTTTAATAAGATAATTTACCGTCATGTGCCTTAGACACACAGTCCTCTTCTTGCTATTGAATAGGTTATTTGACGCCACCGCTGCAATCGCCTGGTTGTCGTAGTATATCAATACCGTCGATATCTGCACACCAACCATTGGAAGATCATACATGAGCTTCCGAAGCCATTCTGCTTCATCCGTTTTAGCCACCAGTGCATAGAACTCAGATTCCATAGAAGAGTGTGACAATATAGTCTGTTTCTTCAAATTTTATGATATAGCACCTCCATCCATAAAGAAGACATGTCCTCCTGTGGACCTTTCACTCTCTACTTCTGAGTACCAGCTTGCATCACTGAAGCCTTCCACTACTTTTGGATCTTCACAGTAGTGCAATGCATACTTCTGAATCCTCTTGAGGTATCTCATAACCCTCTTCACAGCTTTCCAGTGCTTCACACCTGGATCGCTCATGAACCGACTGAGCAACCCCACGACAAAAGCTATGTCAGGCCTTGTGGCAGTATTCGCATACATCAAACTCCCGATGACGCTTGAATACTCCAATTGTCCGACGTACGCTTTTACTTGGATTTGGCTTCAGCTTCTTGTCACACCTATATGGCGTATCGATCCTTGGAAGATCCTGATATCCATAGCGTATGAGGATCTTCTTAATGTAATGAGACTATGACAACGCCACTCTGGTTTCTGTCCGAATAATTTTTATTCCTAGGATAACATCAGCTTTTTCTAAGTCCTTCATGTTGAACTTAGACGAGAGAAACTTTTTTGTCTCCATGACACTTACTAGATCTGTACCCAAGATCAGCATGTCGTCCATGTACAGACAAACGATAACTCCTCTTCCGTTAGCAAACTTTGTGTATACACATTTGTCTGTCTTGCTGCCCCTGTAGCCGTTTGATCTTATGACTTTATCAAACTTCTCATGTCACATCTTGGGAGCTTGCTTCAGACCATAAAATTTTTTTACCAACTTGCAGACTTTGTCTTCGAGGTCCATGACGACGAATCTTTCTGGCTGTTGCATGTAAATCTCTTCAATAAACTCACCATTTAGGAAAGTAGTTTTGATATTCATTTGATGAATAACTAGTTTGTGAATTGTACTTAGAGTAATCAACATCCTGATGGTCATCATCCGCGCTATTGGAGTATAAGTGTCAAAGTAATCAATCCCCTACTTCTGAGAAAACTCTTTGGCTACCAGCCTAGCATTGAACTTATCAATGGTTACATCGGCTTTCATTTTTTTACATCCGATTGGTTTTGCTCCTCCAGGCAGATCGACCAACACCCACGTGTTGTTGGAGGTTATTGAGTCATACTCATCATTAATAGCCTCCTTCCATAAGACAGTGTCTCTGGTCTTCATCGCCTCATCATAGGTAAGCGGATCTGCTTCCACATGATAGGTAACGAAATCCTCTCCGAAATCTTTGTCTCCTCACTCGCTTAGACATAGATTATGTGAGTTCTGGTTCAATTGTAGTTTCTGCAACAACAACTTTTTTTGGACTACATCTTCTAAACCATCGTTAGAGGCTCGAGCATCCTGTGCACTCACGCTATTCTCCGAAATGTCTACGAAAATAATGTTCTTGTGTATTGCAAATTTATCTTCAAAGAATTCTGTATCACGAGATTCAATGATATAATATGATTCAATATCAAGGAATCTCCGAGTATCACTCTTATCGGCATATCCCAGGAATATAGTCTTTATAGTCCTTGTTTCCAGCTTCTGAATCTTCAAATCTGGAAGCTTCATATATGCCAGACACCCTTACACTCGAATAACATTCAAGTTGGGTCTGACTTTGAACTAGAGTTCATGATAAGTGACATCGAAAGTATAATACGGTACTCTATACAGAATGAAAGTTTTCGTAAGCACTGCTATACCCAGAAGCAATTTGGAAGACCCGCAGTCAACAAAATTGAATTCATCATCTCTGTTAATGTTTTGTTCTTCCTTTCTGCAGCATCATTTGATTGAGGGGAGTACGAAGCAGTCATCTCGTTGATAATTCCATGTGTTTCTATAGAACGATGCAAATTTATTCGACTTAAACTCTCAACATCAATCATTTCTGAGTCTCTTGATTTGTTGTACGGTTTGACGTTCGACTTTAGCCTTGAAGTTCTTAAATTTCTCAAACGCTTCATTTTTAGACTTGAGCAGATAGACGAATGCATACATTGAGAAATCATCGATAAAAGTAATGAAATACTTCATCCCGGCCTTTGTGGAGAACTGCTTGAAGTCACAGATATCTGAGTGTACCAGCTCCAAAAGATATGTACTTCGGTTTACCCATCTGAATGATTTTCTGGTGATCTTTGTCTGTGTACAGACCTCACACTTTTCCAACTCCTTACCCCCACATTTGGAGATAAGTCCTAGACTAGACATCTTATTTATTCTTTTACGATAAAAATGTCCTAGTTTATTATGTCACAACTCAAAAAAATAATCAAAAATATAGACTGCATTTATTTTCTCAATTGGAGTTACAAGCTGGAGTTTGAACACTCCTTCGGTACAATAAGTATTTTCGAAGTATGTTCCTTTATAAGACATAATTACTTGACCAACATTAATGTCCATCCTCAAGCCTGCATTACAGAGCAGACTTTCTGAGACCAGGTTCTTGGCTATAACTGGTACATACTTCACATCCTGAAGCATCAACGACTTACCTAAAGTCAGTCGCAGTCTACTGTCCCGATCCTCTTCACTTTAGCTTGTGTCTGGTTCACCAGCATAACCTTTTCGGAGACAGGTCTGTATGTGGTGAACCACTCCTTAGAGGAAACATGGCAGGATGCCCCACTGTCTATCCACCAGTTCGTGTCAACACTAGTCGAGTCAACTTGTGCAATCATAGAAATAAAGTTAGTCTCACCTTGCTCTTTCTGTTTAGGTTTTTCTTTACAGTCTTTCCTCCAGTAGCCTTTCTTGCCACAGTTGAAACAAGTCCCAGGTGCTTAATTTGGACTTTGGCTTGAACTGATCCGACTTCACCTTCAGTTGGTGAACGTCACTCCTTTTGTTGTAAAGAGCCTTTTGCCTTCTCTTGGAGTCTCCATCTTGCACCAGATTCGCCTCAGCCATCTATTTGGACAAGGGTGTCCACTTTGATTTGAGCCATCACCTCGTCTCCAACATAAATCTAGTACAAGAGGCATTCAAGATCCACCTTTATCTTCGTGCATGTCCGCGATGAAATTGCTCCACCCAGGTGGGAGCTTGGCGACAATACTCCCGATAAAAAATGCATCAACCAAGGGTATGCCGTCATCCGCCAGCTTCTGACGTAATTTGAGAAACTCCTTGACTTGAGGCAGCATTGTCTTATCATCCTCAAATCGTATCCTCCAGGCTTTTCGGTCACGTGGATATTGTTCCTGTTTTCATTTGCCTTGTAAAGATTCTCCATAGACTCCTAGACGCCCTTGGCATGGACCATCTTGTTGTATTACTCTGCCAGAGAGTCCTCCATTGAATTCAAGATAAGCAACTTGCAGAGGTTGTTATCTCTCCTCCACTTGGATTGCAAAGCAATGGCCTCAGCGACCCTTCGAGCATTTTTACCTTCAGGAATCAAAGGCTCAGGATCTGTCAACACGTAGTCTACACTCACGAGTTGAAGATTAAGGCTGACCTTTCTCTTCCAGACGCTGTAGTGCTCCCCGTCAAATTTCTCAAGTTTGTTAAAACTTGTGTCGAGAAGGTTTGCACACGGTTGTTCTCCATCAGATTCAAATTTTGCTTTGAGATTGTTATTCCCGAAATAGATCTAGATGGAGAGTCGATCGAATACTAGAGATTTTCAGGTAGTATTTGCTCTCTAATAGCCTTTGTAGGGGATCAGATACTAGAGATTTTCAGCTAGTATTAGCTCTCTAATATCCTTTAAAGTGTTTCAGAGATTTTTGCAAACGAGTTTGCTCTCCAAAAGTACCCAAAGCCATACAGAACAAGTAGAAGAATAAAGAAGGAAAAGACGAAGGCAACCCTACTAGGGTGATGAAGATCACCGTTGCTCAAAGCAAGATTCGCCTTTATACGATCGAACCAGCAAGTTCTCAAAGAACTTCTAGAATGCTCGTTAGTCAAATTTTTGTGACTTGAATGGGCTCCCTGGACTTCACGGACTCTCTTTACTCTCTTCTTTGGTGCATCTTAGAAAGGAGGCCAAGGGCTCTATTTATAGAGTAGAGTGAGACTTCATTTTTTTTTTCTATCCGATGTGGGACTAAAATATCAATACTCAAAAATAGAGTTTGATATTTTAGTTCATCCCACAATCAACATAGTCGAGTGCCAGTCCACGCATATCCCCCGAACACACGCCCGTGCATGCACGAGGCATCCTGGAATCCGTGTCTGAGTCCGGGTCCGAACGATAAAAATCAACTTGTCCCCTTGTTGGAACTAATCTTTTTTCCTTCTAGGAAAATATTCCCACATGGCACACACTTGTGCCCCACCACACTCATGTGCACAGTTCAACACAAGCAATGCATTATATTGAGATACTCACCATTTGGTGTAGTCGATGTGGGACTATATTTTCTAGTCTAAAGGCAAAAACACCAACAGCTATTACAAATATAAAAATTAGCATATATCCTCACTTATTTTAAAAAAATTAACAAATGTTCCAATTCTATGTATGCAACATTTAAAATTTTAATATATATATCCCATTGTTTTAACCTAAATTTTGATTATTTTATACATAATGGTGACATTTTTTAGTCTTTTAAATAAGCGAAAGTATATGCTAATTTTCATATTTGTAATGGCAGCATTTGTTAAAATTAGAGCTGTCAAAATGGGCTAAGCCCGTTGGGCCGGCCCGCCCCGTCCGCCAAAAAGGTGGGTTGGGCCGAGCATTTAGGAGCCCGCCAAACAGGCGGGCCTAGGTGGGCTGGCCCGCTAATAGCCCGCCCCGCGGTGGGCTAGCCCGTGGGCCAAGTGGGTTGGCCCGCCATCTATTTTTTTATAAAAATTTTAATTTTTTATTTAGCACATATATGAGATATGTATTATAAATGATAAAAATTCTCATTTAATGCAAGTAATGACGTATAAAATATTAAATTTGGTCATTTATTTACATGAATGAAGGTGTTTTAAAGAAATATCTACTATTATAATGTTTCTTGTATTTTACTTGTAATTTGATGCATATGAGAGTGAGTAGAAAATATTATATATATGATTTTTTTCCTTTTAAGAAACTAAACAATAATAAAAAAATTTAAGCGGGCCGGCCCGCCTAGCCCGCGGCCCGCCGGTGGGTTGGGCTGGGTTGGGATTTTTCCAGCCCGCCGAAATGGTGGGTCGGCCCGCCCCGCCCCGCCAAATGGTGGGTTATGGTGGGTTACGGGCCGGCCCGCCCCGCCGGCCCGTCTTGACAGCTATAGTTAAAATATCCCAATAATATATACAGTAAGGCATGTAGAAATTTAAGAAGAGATGGTCAACCTTAAATATAAAAAAATTTCAAAAATAAAATTACATACTTTTTATATAAATATTTTTTTTTGGAAATGCTAATTGTGTCTAATGTCACCACTAGGAATTGATCTCCTGACCACTTCGACCGCATGCCTCATCATTATCACTAGACTTGGAGGCCCTAGATAAACTTTCAAATGGGGCTCGTATATAATATATAAAAAAATCAAAAATTGAAATTAAAGTAAATTAAAAAATGTTATAGCAAAAAATTAAACATAGGTTCTCTAGTGTGTAAGTACAACATAATAATCATTACACCATAATTGTTTTGCGTTAAAAAAAACCATGTTATATATATATATATATATATATATATATATATATATATATATATATATATATATATATATATATATATGTCACGACCCGCATCCAGTGTAGGGGCACGAGAAGTGGGTACGTCCATCCTACGCCGCAGTATCGGCGGTAGAACGCTGTCCTATGTCACATACATCTAACACAGTATAAATGTACCTGTACAAGATATACTCTCCAATCGGAGGACAATACAGAAGCTACAACTCAATCACAATTCTAAGATGGAAATAGTACGATAAGATAGATATGAAATCTCAAAGAGAAGTACAAACAGAAGAAAATAAGTTCAAGTGTCTAAACAACACTAACATCTCAACATCCAGAATAATACAACTCAAAAGTCAAACACAAATAACATAATAAAATAAGATAAGTAGCCTAGCAGTCTAGCCTAGGCAATAGGGATGATGTCCTCAGCTAGAGCTGGATCCCCCACTGGGTCCAACTCACAAGTGTCGTCTAGATGGGCTCTATAGTAGGTTGTGCAAAAATTTTCAGTATCATCTATAATATTTTTAACAGGTCCAGTCAGGACAGAAACGAACACATATCTCTCAAACAGTTCATATCATGGCAGAAAATATAAAACAAGCAATAGAATAAGATACATGAAACGTTGTAAGAAATGTACATGAAAGATAAGAGAGATATCTGATAAACTGGAAATATATATATAGAGTAAGAACTGTAAGTGACTAAGTGATTTAGAGCACAAGATAGTTATGTAATCGGATTGGTGTTGTACACGACTAAGTTACATAGTTTGCACACGAGTAAACTAATAGGAATAATTGCATAACCACTTCTACTCTCCCGTCCCCAATCAATATACAAGGATCCATTCAAGTTATGTTACGTACACAATGATTAGTTTGCACAAAAAGATCATGTGAGCACACAAGAATACATGAGAGCACACGATTTGTATACGAATAACATGAATACAAGGAGTACGCAATACTCATGATAAAGTATACGAACATGAAATATCTGATGTATCCGCTGAAGGGATAACATCGCATGAAAAGATTCATATAGTACTAATCTGTGATAACAAGTGTCGGCATCAAGTAAAGTAGTCTAGAACAAGAATATAGATCCTGACATGTATGAAACGATCAGAGAATGTACTCGTCTGATATCCTAAACGATTGATGAGAATAGATGTTCGTACAGGAGTAACTGAGTCCTATTTAGAGCAATACGGGTTACAATGTATCCAAGATGATAATAATGAAGTTTATAATACATTCTACATGATTCTAGGTCATTATATGTCAAAGTCAACTCTTGGTCAACACTGGTCAACAATCTAGTCAACTAGTCTAGGGTTTAGTCCAAATCAAGTCTATAAGTCATAATAGGCCTATCTAGTCAATTTTACAAAAGTTCAAAATTACTTTCATTTTAGAAAAGTGGTGGTTACAAGTCTACCCTCCTTAGAAAAATTTCGTCCTTGAAATTTAGGTCGGTCGTACTCCTCTTAGGGTCACGTCCCCAATAATCACGGTCTTAAGAAAACTTATCTAAGCCATGCAATTGAAAAGATAACATACAGGGTTATGGCAGGTAATATCAGTCTGAGGTCTCATCTAGCCATTTTAGTCATACTAGATCGAAAGCAGTCGTAAGGTATCAAGACATACAAGCAATATGGTAGGGTGCCTCAATCATCAAAGACATGCTCTGGTCTAGGTCAAGAACTCACCTCCAACTAGGTCTGGTGGCTGGAACTCCCTCCTGAAGGCGGGGCCTAAATTTCCAAGGCATTTTTCATGAATCATGATATTGTTAAAACTCTTCTTCCCTCTTTTTTTGATCTTATTCTCCTCTATCAACTTAATCATCCCAAAATTTAGAGTCCTACACCTTGTCCTAACTGTGATTGAGTATCCTCTCATTCTAAAACATATCCCTTATCCCTTATCGTAGGCGCACAGCAGTACAACTAATCGTCGTACTACCATGACTTCGCACTAATGCGAATCTCGACCTACATGGGTCACCACTAAAAATATGTCACGACCCGTACCCAGTGTAGGGGCACGAAAAATGGGCACGTCCAGCCTACGCCGTAGTGTCGGCGGTAGAACGATGTCCTAGGTTATATACATCTAACACAGTATATATGTATCTGTACAAGATATACTCTCCAATCGGAAGATAATATAGAAGGTACAACTCAATCACAATTCTAAGATGGAAATAATATGATAAGATAGATATGAAATCTCAAAAAGAAGTACAATAGAAGAAAATAAGTCCAAGTGTCTAAACAATACTAACATCTTAATATCCATAATAATACAACTCAGAAGTCAAATACAAATAACAAAATAGAATAAGATAAGTAGCCTAGCAGTCTAGCCTAGGCAATAGGGATGATGTCCTCAGCTAGAGCTGTATCCTCCTGTGGGTCCAACTCACAAGTGTCGTATTGATGGACTCGATAGTAGGTTGTGCAGAAATCCTCAGTATCATCTGTAATAATTTTAACAGGTCCAGTCAGGACAGGAATGAGCACATATCTCTTAAACAATTCATATTATGGCAGAAAATGTAAAACAAGCAATAGAATAAGATACATGAAATGATGTAAGAAATGTACATGAAAGGTAAGAGAGATATCTGATAAACTGAAAAAATATATATAGAGAGTAAGAACTGTAAGTGACTAAGTGATATAGAGCACAAGATGGTTATGTAATCGGCTTGGTGCTGTACACGACTAAGTTACAGAGTTTGCACACGAGTAAACTAATAGGAATAATCGCATAACCACTTCTACTCCCCCGTCCCCAATCAATACACAAGGATCCATTCAAGTTATGTTACGTACACGATGATTAGTTTGCACAAGAAGATCATGTGAGAACACGAGAATACATGAGAGCACACGATTTATACACGAATAACACGAATACAAGGAGTACACGATGTTCATGATAAAGTACACGAACATGAAATACCTGATGTATCCACTGAGGGGATAACATCGCATGAAAAGATCTATTTAGTACTAATCCGTGATAACAAGTGTCAGCATTAAGTAAAGTAGTCTAGAGCAAGAATATAGATACTGACAAGTATGAAACGATCAGAGAATGTACTCGCCTGATATCCTGAACGACTAATGAGAATAGATGTTCGTACATGAGTAACTGAGTCCTATTTAGAGTAACACAATGTATCCAAGATGGTAATAATGCATTCTACATGATTTTAAGTCATTCTGGGTCAAAGTCAACTCTTGGTCAACTTTGGTCAACAATCTAGTCAACTAGTTTAGGGTTTAGTCCAACTCAAGTCTACAAGTCATAATAGGCCGATCTAATCAATTTTACGGAAGTTCAAAATTACTCTTATTTTAGAAAAGTGGTGGTTATAATATATATAGGTGGCGCACCGGTAAGATCGCTGGCATTCGGGGGTGAGGGTGCCGGTTCGAGCCCCCACTCCCACGGGGGCGGCTGGGTGCGTTGTCCATGGCCCTTGATTTTTTTTAAAAAGATATATATATATATATATATATATATATATATATATATATATATATATATATATATATATATATATATATATCCAAGGTCCCTAATCCAAATAGTTAGGGAGGGGGGCTCACTTGGGGGAGGTCCCAAGTTCGAGCCCCCCCATGGGCATGGGATGACTGGGTGGTCGCGGGGCGGCCACGGTCCCAAGCTGTCGGCCTCAAGAAATGGACACCAAATATATATATATATATATATATATATATATATATATATATATATATATATATATAGCAAATGATCTCTAGCCTATATATATATATATATATATATATATATATATATATTTGAAGCAATGGGTACCACTTGGGCCGCATGCATCTCTCTTAATCACTAGGCTAGAGATCATTTGCTATATATATATATATATATATATATATATATATATATATATATGGACCCTTATATTTCATGAGTTCCTGGGTGGTCGCCCTGGCCAGGCCTGACCCTGTATATATATTACAAAAGTGAGATAATTCGAGTATTAACGAAAAAAATCATGGGTTATTTTAAAATGTATAACATCAGCACGTCAAAAAAAATTAGTGGGTCAGTTGATCCCGTTTGTCTATTAGTGAGTCCGCCATGATTTGATGGATTGATTATATTAAGGCACATATGTATATTCATTCATTTGTGCATTTTTAAGAGAATAATGATGTTCTTACCTCCAAATTGTTCCCTCAAATCATCTTTCTTTATGTGGCAGTTGACTTGACATGTTAAATAATATTATCTGTCATCTAAAATGACAGCCAATATGACAAATTTTAACCCAAAATATTAATTACTCAATTTTGTCATGTTAATATTAATGTTAATATTAATATTAATATTAATATGAATATTAATATTAATATTAATATTAATATTAATGATAATATTAATTTTAATGTTGTTATTATTATTGTCAATGTTAATATTAATGTTAAAATTTATTTCAATTTTTACTTTAATTTAAATTTTAGAATCTGCCATGTTAGTTGTCACATCAGCTGCCACGTAAGGAGGAATAATTTGGATGGACAATGAGAGTACTATATTGGAAGTTTATGAATAATGTTATTTGTCTCTCCAAATCATCCCTCCTTACGTGGCAGCTGACGTGACATGTTGATGTGGTAGCTGACATGACAAATTTTATAATTAAAAATTAACATTAAAATTAAAATCAATATTAAAATTAAATTACATTAGCATTAAAATTAAAATTAATGTTAACATTAACAATAACATTAATATTAATGTAACATTAATGTTAATATTAATATTAAAATTAACATAATATTAATATTAACATTATCATAACATGAAAAAATGGGTAATTAAATTTTTGGGCTAAAAATTTGCCATGTTATCTGCCATGTCATATGACACATAATATTATTTATCATGCCACGTCAACTACTACATAAGGAGAAATAGTTTGGAGGGACAATTTGGTGGTACGAATAGAATTACTCAAATAAGTTACATGGAATTGTCACCATCTATAAGTATAACTAAATTAAGTTCCTAAATCTAGGGATCATTACGTTTTGTTTGGTGAACGAACTTGAAACCTCCCCCCGTCCCCCATCAACTCTTCCACCAAATATGATTGTGACTCGCTAACAGCAGATCGGTCAAGAAGATCTGATGAACAAAATGGTCCTCGATCCATCCATCCTCCCTCGTCGCCAAAGTGTATATGCATGTACTTACTTGATATCCCTACATTTACGATGTCACGGTAGTGCCGTTCCATCTGACGTGGTTACAATAATTAGTTCAGTTGTGACAAACTTATTAGAGTCCTTGTGGCCATGTTTAGTTTTTGGTTAGTTGGCTGACTAACAGGAGGTCCTATGCATGATCAATTTAGTTGATCCATTCGAACTTAGCTGGTCCTTGTGGTCAGCAACGAGAGCTATATTCTTTCTGCATAAGTGGACAGTTTCGGAATTGAAGATATGTGTGTGAAAATTAAGAACAGTGAATCCAAAAGACATACAACGTGGCGTGCATAACGTTTCGTGTGTTACGACGGACATCGCAAAAAAAAATTAGTTGATCCAATACGTACATCATGATCAAAAAATAATTAAGTGTGTGCATGCATGCATGATAATTATATTGTCCATATAATTGCCATATGAGTTCGAGAAACTTATATAGGAACTCAAATATCAACTTACAATAGAGTTATGATACGTGGCATTTAGTTTTTTGTTGTATTTCGGCCATTAACTTTTTCTGTTGTATTTCGGCCATTAAGTTTTTAGATACAAATAATCCAACAACTATTATTGGCGAAGTTTTTAAAATTAATAACTCATGATTTCCTATAAGATTTTTGTTGCTATATGGCTGGATCGGTCGATCGATGTGACCGTAAAATGCATGCATGTCGATAGCAGGCGTCGGAGAAAGGCTTGCAGCCGGGGGATACGCTGTGTATGGACTCGACTACGAGGGACACGGGAGGTCCATGGGAGCTCGGTGCTACATCAAGAAGTTCGACAATGTCGTCAGTGATTGTGAGAAGTTCTTCAAAGCCATATGCGGTACGTATATTTTTCTCTGATTCACTCATCTTGATTTAATTGTCAACTACTATGTAAGGCTAATTAAACGCATTCTAGCCCCTAGCTAGCTAACTGTGTGTCTTAACTAGATGACACGACACGCGAGCATGGAAAAATGCATGTATAATTAATTTGTGACCTAACTCGCGGCATTCCCATCTACCAACATACAGGTGGTTCGCTTTCACCTATCGCTGTACAATGCACAGTAGACAATTTATTTATTTTTAAATTCCGTGCATTTATAACTCCGCACATGAACACTTAAATTGATGGTCATGTGTGTAAGGGTGTGTTGGGTTCATGGAAGCGGAGAGAAGTGAAAAAATTGGAATCGGAGAGTTTGTGTATGTATTGCATATACGTGTTATGCATATACATATTTTATGAGTTCTTTCGTTTGGATGATTATTAAAAATAATATTTGGTTTCCAAAAATTTGGGTGATACCATCTCCGCGTATATGATATATGACATGCTGATGACATGACAGTTGACATGGCAAAATTAAACATTAAAATTAATATTAAAATTAAAATTAAAATTAATATTAAATTAACATGATCATTAATATTAAAATTAACATTAACATTAATATTAACTTCAACATTAACATTAAAATTAATATTAACATTAAATTAAAATTAGCATTAATATTAACATTAAAATTAATATTAATATCAAATTAACATGAATATTAATATTAACATTAACATTAATTAACATTAACATTTAATATTAATATTAACATTAAATTAAAATTAGCATTAGCATTAACATTAACATTAAATATAAAAAGAATTGGGTAAGTAATTTTTTGGGTTAAAATATGTCATGTCAGCTGTCATGTCAGATACCACATAATGAAAAATGACATCATCCAAAATTTTTGGAAGCCAAATAGCATAATTGAATAGTTATTGAAAGTGAGTTGGAAAGTATAACTTTTTATAGTTTATTTTGGTGTAGCTTTAATTGATGGACTAAAATTGATTACAACATAGGAGGCTGATTTTGCCATCCACAATTTATTCATCAACAGTGGTGTTCATCCCATTAAAGAATACTTACGTGAAGGATAAAATAGTTTACTAATATTATAGATAAAAAAATTTTAAAAAAAATTAATAAAAAGACAAAATACACGGTGTAGCGGCATGCATCTATACCGCCATTACCAACGACGGTATGAGCTATAACGTCATTATTAACGGCGGGTTGAAGGCGTGTAACATATGTATTCCTCACCCATGCATGTTGCTGCATGGCTACATGAATGTATGGTCGACGTGAAAAATGTGCCCCACATATGGCTGCATGCATGTTCCTCACAAATGTACGTACAAGACCGACCTTGGTATAGCACAGCTATGACAATCGTACAGAACTCACAGATTATGAGATCAGAGCCTAAAAGTCAATTTAAACATAAATATATTAATAATTTTGTATTTAAAATAGAAGTAATATGTATCATGGACCTTCCTTAATACAAAACAATTGTGGGGTGGTGGTTATTATGTTGGACTTGCATATTAAAGATCCTTAGTTTAATTTTTGGTGGTAACATTTAGTTTACTTTTATTTTAGTTTTTTAATATATTTTTTACTTTATGTATGAGAAACTATTTGAAAGTTCACATCGAATCCTATGAGATTAGGGCCTGTCTTGTGTAAGTCACAAATACATGTCGGGGGACGTGAAGAATGTGTCCCACACATGGCTGCATGCATGTTCCTCATAAAAGCACGTGTCAAAATCTAGAATTTGAACTATTTTTTCACATAAATAATTTTTTTAGCATTTTTACAAACAAAATCATCAATTAAGCTATCAAAATCATTAATCAAAATATCATAATTTTTTCCAGATTTGGGTGCTGACTTTTTTGGTGTTTCCAGATTGGGTCTTTGTTTTTTTTTTTAATGATATACCTGGTCTATTTTAAAATTATGGGACCTTCCAAAATCGGGGGTCCAGGACTGTTGTCATGACACGCTCCGGAATAATCGGGTACGAATCGAACCATGTCTGACCTACGATGTCGTTGACAGCGGTAGTCAGCCGCCTAGACTAGTCATTATCCAGTATAATCATACTCATCACAGCATATCTATCATGAATTATCTACTACTAACCATCACATATCACTATACAATTATTACAGCCTTTACATGAATATCAGGGTACAAAATCGGTAAACATAAAAGCTATCTAAACCTGCAACATATCCTCAGTATCAATACATCCAATCAATATCTTATACATGAATCTACATCTTAGAAACATAGTCATGGTCCTGCTGAGCATCCGGAGTGAGATCCGCTGCTAGGTCTCCCTATTGGCCATAACACTCTAAGTGACCAGTCTCACCTGTAATCAACGATCCTATCAAGAAACAGAACAAAGTACATAGTAGCTCAACCAAATCACAAAAGAGTATCAAAAGAAGTAAACATAGACTAATGATAATGAAGAAAATAATTGACATATGCACTAGCTACATGAATCATGCATAAGAACATCTTTGAGCATGTAGGGCTATCAAGTCAAGAGTATAGAGTAATGGTATGCTAGCAGTCATGTATAGGTATAAGACATACTATGTACGCTACACTAATAGGAATAAGGTATATAGTAACGATATGCTATCAGTTATGTCTAGTGTAAGACATACCGTGTACTATATACTAGCAGTCAAGTAAACGGACATATTGTATAGCGCAATGATATACTAGCAGTCAGGTATATGTATAAGGTATATCATGTACGCTACACTAACAATCAAGCATATGTCCAAGCTTATGTGACTACATGCTTTATAATGTTCTTCCCTCCCCGACACGACACGAAGACATGCAAGCAAGTAAAACAATAAGCAAAAGACATATGAAGTATAATATGCATGCAATGTGTTTAGTTGAGTTACAAGTACTTGCCTTTTTTCGAAATTTGTCAATGTCTCTAGGTCACCTAAGAATAGAGAAATAGAATTAGATAAAGAGTTTACTATGTTCTTCCTACTCTAGCAACTAATCTTATTAATACCATACTTATCACTAATCCTTTTAGCCTAGTTCTAATAGAGTAGGTCCATAATAACATTCTCATGGGAACACCTAATAAATCCAGTATTAGACAAAACCCTAATTTCCTATACATGATCTGGCCTATTCTTCTTTCTTTAAAATTGTCTCAAGGGATTGGCTTGGCCCAAGATGAAAACATCCTGTCCCAAGGCTCGATAGCAAACTGATTACATATGAATTTCCAAATAGCCCTAAAGTGGCCCAAAACTGAAAGGCCCAAACAAACCATTACCGATAGAATTTCACAGTAAGCTCTAATACCAACTGGCTAATTCCCAAGTCTGTAGATATTCAAATCCAACGGCTAATAACAGCAGCCATATTCAAATCTTTTCTAATGTCTGCATTTGAATCCAAAATCAAACAGGTCCAGTATTCAAATATGGTCTTCCAATATGAACGCAGACATGGTGTCAATTCGATACTGTCTGCTTCCCATCCCCAAGTCCCATACTAAAATATGAAAGTTTAGATCAAAGACATAATCAATCAGTAGAAGATCAACCTGAGTTGAGTTCGCTCCAACACGACACCAGTGTTCCTGAGTCCGACACTGCTGTTCGCCCGTGTCTAACGATGATAGCTGGTTCAGGCAATTTCACAAACAGGTAGGTAGTAGGATCAGAAAAACAGATCGAAAGGATTTCTTTTAAAACTCTTGATTGATTACAAAGATTAAGATTAAAAGAATATAATCAGGAGGCTTACCGATCCAAACTATGATCGATTATCTTCACTAGACTGGAGCCATACTCTTGATTGAACTTGGTCGCGCAGTGCGAGATCAAGCAGACAGTTCGATTACTCACTGTAACATAAATCATGAATAAACGGATCAGGAAGAAGTTTCGAATCCAATTTGAAAGAACTCAGCAATTATCGAACCTGGTGGAACACTAGATCAGTATGATTCCCTGTGGAGACGAGCAGATCAACCGATCTACAGTCGACTCCGATCGTTCGCTTTGCTGGATGAAGAAGACTACCCTGATCGAAAGTCCACTTGATCAAAATGGGCATCAGAAATTGACCGAAGAAAACATAAGAGATTTCTTAGAATCGAACGGACATCAAATTAAACAATAGGGATTGATCCGAAAGAAATACTGACGGTGATCATTTTGTCGACTCGATGGAGGAGATGATGACGATCTAAAGTTCGCCGGAGCTTGATGCACCACCGCCAGTCGTCCACAGATTTGTCGCGAAGACGGATCGCTGCTGCTGGTTACTGTCGAGGGATCGAGCTCGCCATGGATGCTGACTGAAGGTGGAGGAGGGAGAAGGACGAGATGGAGAAGAGGAGAATTGGGAATGGACAGAGTGGAATTGGGCAGGGCTTCGCCGGCGTAGAGGAATGATAAAGAAGAGGAGTTTGGAGGCCTATTTATAGGTGCGGCAAAGGGAGATGGTTAGAACTGAGCGGTGGCGATCGGCCGGTCTAGGTCGGTGGGGAAACAACGACGAGATGTTAGGAAATAAGGCGGTGGAAGAGAAGGCTCTGGAATTCTCTGGAGTTGCCGGGGAGGTCGAGCCGCAACGGAGACGTCCTCGCTTCATCGCCGACCGGAATCGAAGAGAAGGGAAGAGCGGTTTGAACAGATCAAAATGGTTTGGGTTTTAAGAAAGGAAGTGGTTTATTGGGTCGGTCTGACCTAAGTGGCTTTGGGCTTTAACGAGGTTGTCGTTAAATATAAGAGTTGGGATGGCTCAACGGTTTTACTTTAAACTCAAATGAGTTGGGCTTTGGCCCATATAGATAGGTTAGGTTGTTTAAAACAGAATGAGTGATAACTATAACCAGATGGGCCACCCAAAATAGGCAAATATTTAAAGTATAGGAATACATAAATATTTAAAATGTATCTAATTAACTATAAAAATTAATATAATAGATAACTATAATAGAAATATATATGAGAAATGACCAATTCCTTAGTTTTAGAAAAGGTGGAGTTATAGCGGTCGCCCACCTCGTCCGTGCCCTGGGTCGACCCTGGTGCTAAGTGTGATTTGAATACATATATTACAAAAATTAAGCTAGCTACTTGCGCTCTCAAGTCTCCATTGCCACTCGCTATGGCGGATCCACCTAAGGGCCTGGGTGGGCTCCCCCCCACCCCCCCCCCCCCCCCCTCCCCTACAAAAAAAAAAACCTTCTTTTTTGTCCCTTTTTTTGTATAGGTTAACCCACACGTAGCCTACCGTAGTCCACTCTGGTCCACCATAGCTTGAATTTCTGATTCCGTCCTTGGAGCCCACTAGTGTAATAGCGTCCATACCGCCATTAGCCAGACGAATTGTATGTTTTTTGAATTTTGTACAAGTTTTTATCTTATATGTAATATTAATAAAAAAATTTTTTCTTATAAGTAATTTTCTGTTTTGCTATTAAGTAAAGCTTGATCAAGTGTTGCTAGCTAGCTTAGCTTAATTGGTATTTTTATGTCACTTGGAACCTTCTTCAACAAGTGGATTTTCAAGCATACCAGGAGTAGCTAGACTGAGAACATAAATCACACCTATTTGTGAAGAAGAAGAAGAAGAAGAAGAAGAAATAAGAAATTAAAAAAACAGCTTATAATGAACTGAGAAACTACTTGTCATGACCTATTAAATGTTGATATTGTGTGTTGGTGATTGCTTCTAATTTTTCTGATGAATGATAGATACGGAGGAGTACAGAGGAAGAGCAGGTTCCTGTATGGGGTCGATGGGAGGCGCCGTGGCTCTCCTCCTCACAGGAGAGACCCCGTCTTCTGGGACGGTGCAGTCCTTGTCGCGCCCATGTGTAAGGTAAAATTAGAAAGACTACATATATATATATATTCGGAGTTAAGGACACTTGAGACGTAATTAAGTACAAATTTAATAAGGGTCAATTGCATGTGTTAAATCTGATATCTTGAGTTCGAATTTTTGAAAAATCGTCTGATCGATTGATTGTCAGATATCGGAGAAGGTGAAGCCCCATCCGGTGGTGATCAACCTTCTGACCCGGGTGGAGGAGATCATACCCAAATGGAAGATTGTTCCTACCAAAGACGTCATCGATTGTGCCTTCAAAGACCCAATCAAGCGGGAAGAGGTACATTTGGTTGATCATACATGGAAAATATATATATATATAATATATATATATATATATATATATATATATATATATATATATATATATATATATATAAAATATATATATATAATATTATATATTATATATATATTATATATATATTGCTTGGGGTTCATGACCGTAGGACACGTGGTCGAATTCCATTGACCTTACTATTTGCTCGGACCGCCACCAGAATTCCTGCCAATGGGATGGTGAGATGAGCAAGTTCAAGCTTATTAGTTTGATTAATCCGTGCTAAGCTGTTCATCTTCATAATTACTTAAAAGTATGGAAATTTATAACTCAAATTATATTAACCTCCAAAAGTACATGAAGACATCAAGCATGGTCGAGCTTCTTGGCTTTCCTAGCTAGTCTTGTACAGAAGCTGTTTAAGAATGATTTTTTGCACCAACTTTTTAATTAGCTAGGTGCCAGTTTTCTGATGCAACAGGCATGCAATTTGCATGCAGATCCGGAGCAACAAGTTAATATATCAGGACAAGCCCAGGCTCAAGACGGCGCTGGAGCTGTTGCGGACCAGCATGGATGTCGAGGACAGCTTAACCTTGGTACATATTTTGACATATATATATATATATATATATATATATATATATATATATATATATATATGGCCGGCTCCAGCATTTGGAGGCCCTAGACAAGTCTCAAAAATGTGGTTCTTATCCATCAATATATATTTATTGTTTTATTTACAAGTAACGAAATATATTTACTTCACGATCTCCTCCCTTAATGTGCTTATGTCATATCTTTAATCAATTAATAATAAAAGTTTCACAAGACCAAAAAAAGATATTAGCAACTAGCATGAGAAAAAACATGCATGAACGCGTTTGAGGGAGAGAGACCGTTTTATTTTTTTTCGTAGGAGAAAATTTTTAGCAGAAAGTGAGAAGAGAAACGAAGAGGCGGCTTAGAATAGATGCAATATTTTATTTTTCTTTTTAACATGTTATTGATTCTTCTCCATGCAGCCATTGACTTTCCAGATCCATAATTTTTTTGTTTGGTATAAATAATTCACAAATTCAAAAAAATAAAAATTGGAGGCCCCTTGGAGGAGGAGGCCCTAGGCAGGTGCCTAGTCCGCCTCCCCCTGGAGCCGGCTATATATATATATATATATATATATATATATATATATATATATATATATATATATATATATATGCTAGCAAATGTGCACGTGCCTTGCACGTATTTTAATATTTCTTAATTAGTTTAGGAAGACTTTTTAGGAAGACCAAAGGATAGTCTTCATAATTACTAAGTTGTCCTTATTAAAATTAATGAACTATTTTTAATTAGTATAAGTGTAAGGGTATTTTTGGAATTTAAAAGTTTCACAATCTAAGTTTTTCTATTATATAGTAGAATAGATTAGTATAAGTGTAAGGGTATTTTTGGAATTTAAAAGTTTCACCATCTAAGTTTTTCTATATATATATATATATATATATATATATATATAATATATATATATATATATATATATATATATATGAACCCCTTGGAATGCTCATTAATCTTCTGTAAATGTAATTAATTCAACTGGCACTACTTAATTCAACATTTGGTTATTATTAGAAGTAGCATATATGCACGTATCTTACACATATTTTAACCTTCTTTTAATTAACTTAGAAAAACTACTTAGGAAGATCAAAGCACATATTCGTAATTACTAATTTTTTTTATTAAAATTAATAATGAACCATTTTAAGTAGTATCGATATGTAAATATATATTTTGGAAGAAAAATTCTACGGTAAAATCTAACTTTGGCTATAGTAGAGTAGACTGCATTTTTATAGATCCACTACAAAAAAATTGGGTTTCTGTGACATGTAAAGTTGTCACAGGAGTTGTGAAACTTGAAACTCACAATAAATCTTTGTGACGAATACAATGACGACAAACTTTCGTTCCATATACCTTCGTAGCTAAAAAATACAGCGGCACATAAAACATGGCGTCACATAAAAATTTTAACCGTCACAAAGCAAACTTTTTGTCACTGAGACCTCGTTTGGTTGGCGGAATCATGGAGTTAGGAAAGAAAAGTCATTCATTTTCCTTATGTTTGGAGGTCAAAGAAAAGTACGAGTAAAAAAAAAATGATTATGTGGAAGAAAAATAAGGAGGAAAGTGGTTCCCCATCGAACCAATGATTCACTTGTTCACTATAAAAATTTTAATTTTTTTCTTCTAATTTTGTTGTCCTCTCCAAACACAATAAATAAATATATATATATATATATATATATATATTATATATATATATATATATATATATATATATATATAAATTGCTCTCTCCCATGAAAAAAAAGAACAAAAAAAAATTAATTTGCTTTCCTTTCCTTTCCTTTTCTTTTCTTTCCTTCCTGCGAACCAAACGAGGCCTGATAGTATTCATTCCGTTCGCATTTGACACGTTTAGTTTTCTAGCACCAGACGCTGTGGAGCTTCTTAAGTCCAAAAAGTTATGCACAATAATGTCATATCTTCCAGGTCTATGAATGTAGCGTTTAAGAGGATTGGTTTTGCCATCCAAAATGGGCTGGCGGCACAACTTGTTATCCGCTTGTCATCTATTTCGGTGTAATCTTTCTCTCCAGAAACTTTTAAAAATTTATACCAATCTGTTTTTCTGTTTGCATAAATTAAGGTCTATTTACATACTCCATTTTGTCATGGAAAAGATTTTTTTGGCCAAAACTGTCACTTTTGCACTAGCACGAGATATCGATCGGACTTGGGATCGATGTCGATGGATAATTGGACTAATATTGTGCGTGCGCAGGTGACGATGCCATTCTTGGTCCTGCACGGTGAAGCGGACAAGGTGACCGACCCGGAGGTGAGCCGGGTGCTGTACCAAAGGGCAGGGAGCAAGGACAAGACGATCAAGCTGTACCCCGGGATGTGGCACGGCCTGACCTCCGGCGAGCCCGACGACAACGTGGAGGCCGTCTTCGCGACATCCTAGCGTGGCTCGACGGCCGTGAACGAAGCAACGAATGGCGTGCGCGCTTCAAGGAGGCCAACGTTGGGATGCAGACTCCAACCAGAGACGGTACCGCCGCCAGGGAGGAGAGCCAGAGGAGGAGGAGGAGGAAGCAGTACGGGGGACTTCACCTGTGTGGCTGGAAAGGGATGATGCATCCACAGACGGCTATTTGAGACCACCCATTTTCATGCTTGCTTCATATTGGACGTTTCATATAAGTGTTGAGAATTAAGGAACAAATTAATAAAAACGTTATATGTTTTATAGTAGAAAAAGGACCCTGGTACACGTTGTCTGCAGCAGTACTGGCCAGCAGTTTTGGTCTTCCATCACGTGTCGGCCTTCCATTGAAAACAACCAAGCTAGTAGGGAACCTGTAGGCTGCTGCTATGTGGCATATCCATTGGAAACGGGCCCGAGCTATAGGTAGGTGCTGCTACGTGGCATATCTCACAAACAGCAAATATCATTTCTGATAGAAAAACTGGTAGGGATGTGAAAATACTGCAGCTAGACTGACAAATTTGAAGCTGACACTCTTGCATGATCTCAATAGTGGCAACTGAATGAGGGCATGCATGAATGCAAGTAAAAAATGTGAATAAGGACATGGATACAGACGCCTATACATATGAGAAGTACCATATGAATATGGTACAGACATCTTTAAATAGGTACGGTGTAGGATCACCTATGTTAACAAAGTCGAGATACGGGTGCGGACACGAAATAGATATGGACACCGTTGTGTCCAGGCAACACACGTTGTACTAACATGTCATTGCGGGGACACGAAATTTAATAGCGGAATTTTGATCAACACATGCCACTGTGGGGTTGAGATCACACTTATACACATGGATAGTCGGATAGCATGTCATATTAATCAATTCGTTCTCATGATTGTAGTAGACTTCCCTAACCACTCAACCCTTTGAACCGTTGCCATCAATCTATTCCTCCTCCCCTAACTTAGCACTGCTAAGATATCAGAGTAGCAGCCAGGCATTTCCATCCCATTGACTGAAGGTATTATCCAATCCAAGATGAATGTGTCCGGAAGTAAACAAAGTTGGATGACCGTTAGGCTCCAAAGAGAAGTAACGAGGGCCTTTCCATCCCATTGACTGAAGGCACTATACCAATCCAAGATGAAAAGGTGTCCGAAGGCGAACAAAATGAGATGACCGTTAGGCACCCGAAGGAAGCACCTCTGACTAGGATAGAAAGACTTATCTGATATAGCGTAGTAGTGGATCAACATAAGCACTAAATCTTGCTAGACACGACCAATAGATGCACTACAATCAGGGTAATTCTGTAATTGTTATTCATGAGTAATTTTGATAGGTACTTGGTTACTGAATTAAATATATCATAATGGTGTTCTTACACGATACTGTAACATTCAACAAATAGCTGAAACAAAATGTTATTTGGCATCCTCTAACAAGAGGAAGATAACAACTCTCTAATTAAAAAAATAATTTGAAATGAAAAAATCATTTTAAAGTTTAATTTGAAAAGTCAATTTAGAAAGCTTATACATGTCTTTTTTGTTAGTCCCACTTTTTAAATTAATTTTCAAAAAAAGAAAAAGAAACCTCACTAACTTGTAAAATCCCATAAAACTCATGAGCATTAACAAAGTAGTTCAATAACCCAACTATTATGAGAAGCCTGCTAGTTCTGTGATAGGAACTTTGACAGAACAGAGCGAAGAATGATGTTCAAAAACCTTGGCTACTGTGCTTTTCAGAATATTCCAAATCAAAACCATCCTCATGTCCTTTGAGCAATGGTCAGGCCAACAAGTTAATTACGATAAATCCTCGATCTTCTTTTCCCGAAATCTTGATGTCTTAATGCGCCAGTTCCTTATTGATATCTTACATGTTATATTAATGGACAATAGGGATAAATATCTTGGCCACCACCTCCTTCTTCCTAAAAGATTTCAAGCACTGATCATTCTAAACTTCTTGAGGCACGTTCTCGTAAACTTTCGTGTTGGAAGGGGACATGTTTATCACCTGCTGGTCATACCATTCTTATCAAATCCTCTCTATCCTGCATTTCCATCTACCACCTATCTACGTATCTCCTTCCAAGAAAGTTACACATACTTTATCTCATCATCAGAGATCCTGTTGATTGGGAAGTAGTGACAGTAACTGTAAGCTTCATTTCAGAAGTTGGGATACCTTCACTAAGCCTAAAATTCAAGGTGGGCTTGACATTAGAGATCAGGAGATCGCTAACATGGCCCTGGTTTGTAACTACCTTAAAATTGTATTGCTATTTTTGGAAATTTAGTGCTATTAATCTTGGAATTTATAAAAAAAATTGAAATTCATTTATGAATTTATTGTTATTTACTAGCTCTAATTATTATTATTTACTTAATAATTAGTGAACCTTTTAATTGTTAGGCTTATTATTATTATTATTATTATTATTATTATTATCTAATTCTTTTTAGCCTACCAAGTTGAGCTTGGATTGTGGGCTAGCCTAACCTATTAGCCTACCAATCCTTGGGCTCGAATTGTGGGCCTATGACTTTCCAAGACTTGGGTTTGGATGCCTAATTAATAATTAGCCTTAATCAATAGATTAGTTAGCAAGTAGTTAGTGGTTAGTTATAGTTAGTTAGCCCCTTCCACTATTGCTCCTAGATCTATTATGTTTTACAACTCTGCCATTGGGATTAGAGAACACTCCAATTTTTCATATTAAAAATTGGGGACTTCCCAATACTTTATTAAAATTTAATCCTACTCAATTCGAGTCACCAGCCCCCGCCCACTGTGCGCTGCCGACAGTACTCTGACGAACTCGACCACCGCCGACCACTTCTCTCGTTGACTCCTCCACAACCAACCGACCACCTTCACTCATATCCATGCAGACTTCCAGAACCACCACCTATAATGCCGCTTCGCACGAGGCATTTGTTTAGCTTGCTGGATGCGATCAGAATGTTGACCGTGTACTTGAGTTGAAAATCATGAGAATTGAGACTAATGCAGTCTCTCTTAGCTGCTAGAAAGAATGAGTATTGGAACGCGGCTCGTTGGTGGAGCTACGTTTAGTGGAATTATGTATGATTGGAACAGAAGACCCTTTTATGCAAGTGAGTGGAACTGTCCTTCCTCATCCTTCACCCTTCTTCATGCTTAATAAAATGGAGTATTGAAATGCTATGAATTGTCCCTAAATGTGTAGTGCCCCGTCCCGCTCAGTCAATCGGAAGAATTGAAAGCCGACGACGTTCGAACTTAGCCTTGCAACGGCTGCTCGAATACTCGCTCGGTCGAGGCGACAGCTCGCACAGGTGGGTAGTTTCGATGAACTTGCACACTACACCATAATAGGCGATTAGCCACGGTTATTACCGTGACAATTATTTTTCGTCACGGTAATAACCGTTACTAGCGGGGCGTGGTTAATATTTGGTCACGGTAATAACCGTGACAAATATTTGTTTTGGTCACGGTTATAACCGTGACAAATATTTGTTTTGGTCACGGTTATAACCGTGACAAATATTTGTTTTCGTAACGGTTTTAACCGTGAGAGAAGTCCAATTTATTTACGGTTATTACCGTTCTACCGTGTGTTTTGTCACCTACATCAAACCAGTTAAACACGAGGATGGCAGTCAACAAAGTTCATACCACAAAGAGGAGTAAGAATATAAATACCATCATACATTTTCCCAACAATAGATTTTTTTTCTTCGACTACTACTTTAAAATGTTTCACAAATGAAAAGAAAATATCAAAAGAACAAAAACACTAATATCGTTCCTCTAAAAACTCCTCTGGCTTTGAATTTCCTCATAGTTTAGCACTTTTTCAGTCTTCTTCTAAGCTCGTGTTAGTTTAATGGCAGTGTCGAGACTGAAGTAGACTGCAGCACGCTGCTCACTAGTGGCAGATGTTTCATAGCATAGTTCTTCAGTGAGCCTGCTATAGCTTCTGGTCTCATGCCTTTCGATTTGATCCCCAGGATCAACTGCTTGTACATCGGCAAGACCAAGGGCTAACTGAATATGGTCAGGTCAGCGCAGGCCTTGGCCGCCAACATCGATGCACCTCGACACGATGCCTAACTCTTGGGCGAGGGGGAGGAGGGGCTCGTACATCTGAGGACTCGCATCATGTCCTTCCAGTACTTGTCAAAGATTTTACTGAGGAAGTGGTCGGCCTATTCTACAAGGTTTCCTTTTACCAGATCTTCGGTCATGCGACGGTGGTCGACGACACACCCCAGGGAGACAGCATTGAGGATGTGAGCTCGAGGTCGTAACAGAACTTCGCAACGAGATCGAACGTCTTCGGTTCTCGGGGAGGTCATGAATCTGCAGAATATGGAACTCATTGATCATCATTTGCAGCAGACCACTCCTACTGAGCAAAGGAAACTGTAAAAAAAATCTATGTTGCACATGTAGACACAAAAACGAATAAGGATACAATATGGATACGGGGACACAAAGATACCTTGCGAAGATGAAGGATATTTCTCCTATGTTGATGATAACATCACTTGGGAGGTCATTCTTGCATGTCCTACAGAAGAACACATGCATGAACTTGATCATGTATAAGTTTACAAACAAGATAATTACATATGATTGTATGATTAATGTTTTACTTTAAACGTTTTCCCCTGTATTTGGTTGAACCGGTTATATTAGGTTCAATATATTAATTAGGTTCTCTCTCTTATGCCACGTACAATATCTTGTTTATAAATATCACTTAGTAAGCTGCACAAGTTTGTACAAGTACCCTGGGAGTACTCTCCAAGGCTCCAAGGATTGTTTTAATGAATTTGAATTAATAGACATTTATCTCCATCAGATTTATACAATTCCAAGTGTTGAGCTGTGTTGAGTTGTTGCATAACAAAGTTTCTTTACATGATTAGATAGTTCCAAATATTAATGTATGTACGAAATGCATTAGTCCAAACTCGTCGTAGTCCTGTCTTGTACATGACTTTAAATTAACATACCAATGTATGCTAAGACCTTATAACTACATTAGTCATTATACAATAAAAAATGTAATGTGTATGCAAACAAGTTAAAATTTACCTACCTAAGATTTTCATATACAAGGATTTTGACAAAAACCCTAGAACAAGGAAGATTTATCATGGCCTGCTAATATGAAATTTTGGAAATTGTTGAGTGAGTTCTTAACCCTTTAAACAGTTTCTCTGGTGTGATTCGAGTGACGTTAAAAATTTAGAGTTCATGTGATGGATGCCAAAACCAAGCAAAACTTAGAAAATGTAAATGTTGGACTGAAACGTAAATGTTCGACTGAAAACCATTATTCACAAACTAGAAACATATTGCAACAGAGGTAAGTGAATAGTGTTGGGAAAGAAACGCGAAAACCTTTCCCCAAACCGGAGAGTACCTGCGAGAGGACCGAGCAAAAACGCACGAACCCAAAACAAGCACACAAAACAATCCACGCAGACACAGAGAATTTTTGACGTGGAAATCCTTGCGGGAAAAAACCACGGGACGATCGGAGTCCAACCCTGAGAAGCCTCCACTAATGGAATAGAAGTTACACCCTCTACAAACTCCTCCCGATCCAAATCGGATCCCCACAACACTCAGAGATAAGAACAATGATTATAAGGCTACGAAGAGCGAGAACGACGAGTAAAGATTATCCGAACACGATCTCCTTCGAACAGCGACCTTCAATCCTCCGTCTTCTTCTCCGAAGTTGTAATGGCACTCTTGCCTCCTTCCTCTCTCAAACTTGTGTTGTCCAATGCGTTGCACTCGTTATGAATTAGGGTTGAGAAATCTCAATATAACTCCCTAATCCCGCAACCAACCTGGACCGTTGGATTAGATCCAATGATGAAAACTCATCCAGAAATCTGCTTCAGCCCCCGACGACACAGAGTTCAGCCAGAACTCTGTGTCGAGCAACAGAACCTCACGCCAATATTCTGGAGTGGCCAGACCGAGTTCGGTCCGAACTCGCCATGGGACCGAGTTCGGCCCGAACTCGAATCCCCTGTTCCAGAACTTTCCATGGAGCAGCAGCAGCAGCAACTCTGACTTCCCGAGCTTCTCCGACATCGGATGGCGCTCGTCGCACTCCGGGGTCTTCTCCACATAGGTTGGGAACCCCACCCACTCCAACAAATCTCCCCCTTCACAACTATGGGGAGGATGTCGTCATCCCGACGACCTTCCTGCAGTACTCAAACTTCTCCCTTGGTAGAATCTTCGTGAACATATCAGCTCCGTTGTCATCTGTATGCACCTTCTCAAGCTCCGCGTCCTTCTTTTCAACCACATCCCGTATCCAATGATACCGGGTCTCGATGTGCTTGGACCGGCTATGAAACGTCTGATTCTTCACAAGGTGGATCGCACTCTGACTGTCGCAAAGCAAAGTATACTGCTCTTGCTTCAGTCCCATTTCCTGCAGCAGCTTCTTCATCCACAACAGCTCCTTGCAAGCCTCCGTCGCCGCAATGTACTCTGCCTCCGTCGTCGACAAGGCAACACACTTCTGCAACCGCGACTGCCACGATACTGCTCCTCCCGCAAACATCATCACGTAGCCCGAAGTCGATCGCCTCGTGTCTACATCTCCAGCCATATCAGCGTCGGTATACCCAACCAGCTTCGACTCGTCACCACCAAAGGAAAGTCTCCAACCAGTACCCTGAAGGTATCGTAGAATCCACTTGACCGCACTCCAATGTACCCTTCCAGGATTTGAAAGATACCTGCTAACCGTACCAACTGCATGAGCAATATCTGGCCTCGTACACACCATAGCATACATCAGGCTTCCCACAGCTGAGGCATAGGAACCCGCTCCATATCTTCCTTTTCGTCCTCGGTAGATGGACACTGTTCCTCAGTGAGCTTAAAGTGAGCCGCGAGGGGGGAACTCACTTTTTTCGACCCGTCCATCCCGAAACGCTGAAGTACCCGGTGAATGTACTTCTTTTGGGACAAGTGTAGCAGCTTGGACTCTCTCTCTCGGCTGATCTCCATCCCAAGAATAGTCTTCGCTGCGCCCAAATCCTTCATAGAGAAGGCCGCGCCCAGTTGGCGCTTCAACTCCGCTATCCTAGTGGCATTCCGACCCACTAATAGCATATCATCAACATAGAGCAACAAAATGATGAAATCATCATCGGCAAAATACCTCACAAATGCACAATGATCCGACGTCGTCCGTGCATAACCATGCTCCCCCATAAATGACTCGAACTTCCTGTACCACTATCTCGGAGCCTGCTTCAGACCATACAAGTTCTTCCTCAACCAGCAGACCAAATGTGACTTGCCCTTCTCGTAGAATCCCTCTGGCTGCTCCATGTACAACTCCTCCTCAAGATCACCGTGGAGGAATGCCGTCTTCACGTCCATCTGCTCGACCTCCAAGTCGAAACTGGCTGCTAATGCTAGCACCACCCGAATAGACGAATGCTTGACGACAGGCAAAAAGATCTCATCATAATCCACGCCTTTCCGCTGACCGTAGCCTTTGACTACCAGCCTCGCTTTGTATCGAGGGCGAGTAGCATCTTCCGTCTGTTTCACTCTGAACACCCATCGATTCTTCAAAGCCTTCTTGCCCTTTGGCAACCGCACCAGATCATAAGTGGAATTGGTGTGCAAGGAACTCATCTCCTCCTGCATAGCCACCATCCACTCCTACCTGTGTTCGTCTTCCATAGCCTCTGCGAAACTTTCGGGCGCCCCCCGTCAGTCAATAGCACATACTCATCCGGTGAGTATCTCGTAGATGGTCGACGATCCCTGTCACTCCTTCTCAGTGGAGCCACTGGTGCTGGCTGTATACCGACAGCCTCTGCCCCTTCAGGAACTACCTCTCCGGCATGCTCATCCTCCTGAGGGACACCCTGACCACCATCAGCAGGCTGATGATCAAGGTTGGGAGCAACTCCATGTACCGGCTACCCCATAACTGGATCCTCTGCGATGTCCTATGGAAACTGCTCGAAGCGAAATGACTCTAACTCAGGCAATTCCTCAGCTTTAGAAGACGTCTCGGAATCCTGAGTGTTGGTCATGGTCTGATCCTCGACAAACACCACGTCCCTGCTTCTGTAGAGCTTTTCTTCCACTGGGTCGTAGAGTCTATAGCCAAACTCATCCCGACCATAGCCGACAAAGACGCATCGCCTCGTCTTCGGCTCAAGTTTGGTCCTCTCGTCCTTCGATACATGCACGAAGGCTTTACAACCAAACGCCCGCAGGTGACTGTATGACGGCTCTTTGCCGTACCATACTTTATCAGGCACATCACCCTGCAAAGGAGCACTAGGAGACAAATTAATAATATAAGCAGCTGTGAGAAGAGCCTCACCCCAATAACTGTCCGGCAAGTTTGCTTCTGACAGCAAACACCGTACCCTCTCCATCAGTGTCCTGTTCATGCGCTCCGCTACACCATTGAGCTGAGGTGTCTTTGGCGGAGTCTTCTGGTGTCGTATCCCTTTCTCTCTGCAATACGCATCAAAGGGACCGATGTATTCGTCGCCATTGTCGGACCGAACACACAACAACTTCTTGCCCGTCTCCCTTTCAACAGAGGCCTGAAACTCCTTGAAAGTAGGCAGCACCTGATCCTTGGTCTTTAAGGCATAGACCCAAACCTTCCTGGAACAGTCATCAATAAAGGTTACAAAGTAAGAAGCACCACCAAGAGATTTTACCTTTATAGGACCGCAGACATCCGAGTGAATCAACTCGAGCAACGCCGGCTTTCTCGAACTTGGGTGACTTTGGAAAGACACCCTATTTTGCTTTCCAGCTAAACAGTGCGTGCACTTCTCCAACTTTGTAGACTTGAGCCCCGGAATCACTTTCCTGTTCACCAAGTAGCTCATTCCCTTCTCGCTGATATGGCCGAGCCGCCTGTGCCACAACTCGGTAGACGCATCACTGACTGCGTTCACCTCCTGTGCCCCCTCTGCGCTCCCCTCCATATAGTAGAGACCGGACTTCTTGCTTCCTCTGGCAATCACCATCGAACCTCTGGAAAGCTTCCACTGACTGTTCCCGAAGAGACTGAAGAATCCCTCATCATCCAACCTTCCAACCGACACCAGGTTGAAACGGATATCAGGGACATGATGAACATCCTTGAGAACAAGAATCGTACCCGTCTTCGTTCTCAAGTGCACATCTCCAATGGCAACCGCCTTCGACACATCTTCGTTGCCCATCTTCAACACGCCGCAGTCGCCTGTCGTGTAAGTGGCAAACAGTGCCCTATTGTGAGATACATGTGCTGAAGCCCCTGAGTCCACCAGCCAAGAATTGTCATCGCAGGCGAGGTTAGTAATGACCTCATCACCTACGACGATCACATCGCCTCCATGCACCGAGGCCGCCGCTGTAGTGTTCTCTTCTTGCTTCCCCTTGTCGCCCTTCTTCTCTCTCTTCCAAGCGAAACAATTCCGCTTGATATGGCCCTTCTTACCGCAATGGTAACACTCTGAGTCCTCGTAACGACCCTTGGACTTCCCCCTGCTCTTGTCTCTGCCACCACCTGGACCCCTGCTTTTGCCCCTTCCGCGGCTCTCTGAAACAAGTGCCTCTGAGTGATGGGATGTAGATGAAGTGCCTGAGAACGTCTTCGCATCTCTTCATTCAACACCCCGCTCTTGGCAAACTCCAGACTGACCACGCCCTCTGGAGCAGAAGCGATCATAGATACTCGTACGGTCTCCCACGAGTCTGGCAAAGTACACAGCAGCCACAGTCCCTGAACTTCGTCGTCGAACTTGACTCCCATAGAAGATAGCTGGTCAACCACGCCCTGGAACTCACTCAAGTGATCCGAAATAGACGCCCCATCCTTGTACCGCAGACCCATCATCGTTCGGATCAGGAACAACTTGTTTACCCCGGTCTTCTTCGCATACAAGGATTCCAGCTTATCCCACAATGTCTTCGCGTGCTCAATATTGGCAACGTGATTGTACACGTTCTCATCAACAAACTGCCGTATGTACCCACACACCTGTATGTGCTCGAATGTCCAGTCCTCCTCGGATTTATCACTGGGCTTCTCGGATGCAAACACGGGTAGTAGCTTCTTGACAAACAGCAAATCCTTCATCTTGCTCTGCCAATAATGATAGTTTGTGCCATTAAGGTTCACCATGCGCACCGACTTCGCGTCCATCTCTCCTCTCTGGTTCCTCTGTCAACTCCTGACACCCTTTGAACCCAAAGCTCTGATACCACTCTATTGGGAAAGAAATGCGGAAACCTTTCCCCAAACCGGAGAGTACCTGCGAGAGGACCGAGCAATACAACGCACGAACCCAAACAAGCACACAGAACAATCTACGCAGACACAGAGAATTTTTGACGTGGAAACCCTTGCGGGAAAAAACCACGGGACGATCGGAGTCCAATCCTGAGAAGCCTCCACTAATGGAATAGAAGAATTACACCCTCTACAAACTCCTCCCGATCCAAATCGGATCCCCACAACACTCAGAGATAAGAACAATGATTACAAGGCTACGAAGAGCGAGAACGACGAGTAAGATTACCCGAACACGATCTCCTTCGAACAGCGACCTTCAATCCTCCGTCTTCTTCTCCGAAGTTGTAATGGCACTCTTGCCTCATTCCTCTCTCAAACTTGTGTTGTCCAATGCGTTGCACTCGTTATGAATTAGGGTTGAGAAATCTCAATATAACTCCCTAATCTCGCAACCAACCAGGACCGTTGGATTAGATCCAATGATGAAAACTCATCCAGAAATCTGCTTCAGCCTCCGATGACACACAGTTCGGCCAGAACTCTGTGTCGAGCAAACAGAACCTCACGCCAACATTCTGGAGTGGCCAGACCGAGTTCGGCCCGAACTCGCCATGGGACCGAGTTCGGCCCGAACTCGGATCCCCTGTTCCAGAACTTTCCATGGCAGCAGCACAGCAGCAACTTTGACTTCCCGAGCTTCTCCGACATCGGACGGCGCTCGTCGCACTCCGGGGTCTTCTCCACATAGGTTGGGAACCCCACCCACTCCAACAAATAGACACCAACGGCAGTCAGTCATAAGAAGTATCAGGAAATATAATAAACCTATAAACTTACTAGAAAATCGAGATAAAAACATTAATACAAGCTTTTCAAACAAAAGCAAGAACTCTTTATTCAACTGATGATTGTTGTTCATTCAACTCACAACTTTTGCACATTGATTTAAAGCTCAACTGAAGGTTGAATCTCATTGGTGCTACTGAGGATGTCTCCCCATGTCATACATACACCTGAGGATGTCTCCCTAGGTCCTTCACATCCATTTGGCTAGAGGTTTTTAACTCACAACTTAAAAAATGTCATGTTAAATCATGGTAGAAGTCATGTACACAACTTGAAAAAGTACATGTCATTCAAAAAGAATCTCATGTCTTAATAGCTATCAACTTCTTCTATAACTTATTATCAAGTCTATTTTTTAGTTTCTAATATGTTTCAATACTAAAAAGCATGAGAGGCAATGATTCTAACCTATTGCACAGCATAAATGTCCATATGTCCTAAAAAAAGATTGAAATCCACCACTATCGGGCCTAGATAGGATAACTGTAGCTGTAGTTGTAGCCTGCACAAGAAAAGAAGGGGAAGATATAAGTGGAAACATCAGAGATGAAAAGCCCACTGCATTCAATTTTTGCATTAATCAATAATAACCCTATCCATTAGCATTTGAGGGACCAATACCTGAAAGAAAGGGAATAATAGTGCAATTATAACTTGTAGTGCCATTAAATTGATAAGGTCAAGAATAGAACCAATGGACATGAAGAAATTGTCCAAATCTTTTGGAATCATACTTGTACAATCATGATGTTTGGGTGGTGTGACAGATTCCTCATGATCTCCACCTCCCTCATGATGTTCTCTAGTAGATAGATACCTACGTTCACAACTTGAACAACTGTTAAACCTACTTATATTATATAGAAAAAAAAACCATTACACACCACCATCTGGGACTCCCCGAACACAAACGTTATTCAAATTAACGAAGTTGCGATAGAGAGCTCACAAGGGCTGTAGATCTTGGGGGCTTGTCCAGTAACACCTTCCTCTCTTCTCCTTCGCTTCTAATTTGCAGTAGTAGGCTTTTCCTTACCAACAGCCAACTTCTTGATCTCATTGCAGAACTCCAAAAGCTGGCTCATGATATCCCCTCCCCAAGAACAGATTTAATAGAAATAAAGAAAAACCATGAAGCAATATAGATAATCAAGTCAATTGAGTATAATAAAATATAATAAATACAAGAAAGCAATAAAAGAAGAACAAAATATAACTGCTAGAAATAATCAAGTTAATCGCATCAAAACAAGTGCAACAAAATCACAATCAGCGGACAGAGGTTTACCAGATTCCTATTAGGTAGGTTATTTAATTGGCAAAGGCCAGTCTGATGTAATAAGCACAGTTTGGTACATTGCCTCTGCAGTGCAACCAAAAGAAAGTCAAACACGTTTAACATGTACCAAAAACAACAAAAATTGTGCTTGAGGATCATTGCAAGCCAATCGTATCAACAAATACATTAAAAATGCATCAATAAATGAGTATACCTGTAAAATTTTGGAGAAGATAGTTCCAACATCTGCAGTGAATGTTGCTTGAGGATCCAAGAAATATAAATACAGATGTCAAAGTATCAATGCAGCAGTTAAGGTATATAATCCTTATAAGTTCAACAGTATGTAAGCTATTACAACAATATTAAGTTCAACAAAAATTAAGTTGACATGCCCAATAAAGTTACATATAAGTTCAATAATAAAACATTTCAGTTTCATGAATATTTGTGTCTTAAAGTTAAGCGTAATAGCTTACCACTACACCAAAACAGGCAATTACTCACGGTTATTACTGTGATGAATAATTTTAGTAAAACATTCCAGTTTTTTTTACCATATCACTTTCTACTATGACCATTTCTGTACATTCTTTCACTGTCCACTAGTAAAGTATGTGTTTTTGTTGAAGTTCTGATACACTGCGATACAGTGTTCTTCTATCATAGCTTGTCAATTCCTTATGTTTTTTTTTTTGAGTTTTACTTTTTATGAAGAAAAGTTGGTTGCAGTCATGTATTTCAATCGAAATATTTGTCATGCAGGAGTCTAGAGCAAATAGTAGAAAGAAAAAGAAAAGTTCAATTATTGTGAAGTGAGTATGCTTGAAACTATGGTATAAAAGATCAGTTTGGAATGCCTCCATGTGTCTCATCATAAAGATAATCTAGGATGGAAGATCTGACTTTGGATTTTCTATTTATATACATGGGTCTCATCATAAAGTTAATCACCTGGTCATTGAAGATTATTCATGAGATACTTATGACTAGGCATTGCTCATGTTTTTTCTCACTGTTGGTGACATGAATCAATAAAATTGGTGATCTATTCTTCCACTCTAAGATCAATTCATTAGATGGTTGTTACTTTTCTCTTAACTTCCATTTTCTGAATGAAATAAGGTTTCATAACTGACTTGATGACAATAGATGATTTAGGGAGACAACAGGAAATGTATTCACCTCCAGTAAGCTTGTTATGCAAGGACATATAATGAACTGAATGTACTACGTATTATTATATTTAACAAACCTCTTATCAAAATTTTATTGAATGAATACCACTTTGTGATGAATAGATTAGCCTCATCTAGATGAGGATGCTTATCATGGTTGTCTTTACATTATTGTTGGATACATGATATACCTGGAGGTTTGTATAGTATTTTTCCTCTACACAATTTAGGTAAACGATATACAATGACTTAAAATTGCATATCGTGTTCACAGTGCTTATTTTTTGGAAAGAAATAAGTTGTGTAGAATTCAATTGCATCACTCACTCCCTTTGAAGAAAACTGTTTTGTTGCAGTATCCTTCCTTCCCTTGTGGCTTATTAATCTTCCTGCATTTTCTCTCCTAAACTAGAAAATTTACCAACTAGTGAAATTAATATTCTTTATCAGGAGTTGAAGCAGTCAGTCATTACAGGATGAGAATCATCAGACAACAAGAAAATGAAGTATCTAATGTTGTCACTATGCTTCCGTTCATTTATTTGATATATATATATATATATATATATATTATATATATATATATATATATATATATATATTATATATATATATATATATATATATTATAATGGAAGCATCTGCCTTCGGTGCTGTCTGAAATCTTAAAGATAATTGCTAGTAAAAGGTCTCACATCTTCTTCGACCACCTGCTTTGTACTCTGCAAGTTATTCTGGTACTACAGGACATAAGCAAGCATATATGCCTTAAAATCGATTACGAGTGATATTATACTTATATAACAGACAAGAAAAACCATAAACAATCAGTATACCTCATTTGTTTGATCAGGATGTGGAACAAACAAGTTCACTATGCGAAGCATATGACGTAGCCTTTGCTCGTCAAGTCGTTGTGCAAATAAGTTAGGCAAAGTTATGCCGCAAATAAGTTAGGCAAATCTATTGTGGCTGCACCCCTTCAGGAGTTAAAGAGACAAGCCAGCATGGCTAGGTCACTAACTCTTGAGGCTGATCTGGCAATTGGAAAGGGTGTATACAGTAGTATTATACTGTATAATATAAACTGTATATTAGTAGAAGCAATATTATATATATATATATATATATATATATATATATATATATATATATATATATATATATATGGTGTTGTTGTTGACACTCCAAAAATGTCATTCTATATTCCTCTTTAATTTTGTATCATTCTAATTCCAAATATACCTATTCATTAAATGACATTAATTTATGCATGCATGGAGGGAGGAGTGCAGGATAACATTTTAGGAGTGCCAATAGTGTTAATACAGGGACAAATTTAAAATTTGAATGTTAAAAAAATTAAAGAGGAGTGCAAAATGACATTTTAGGAGTGCCAATAACGTCATCATATATATATATATATTTTATATATATATATATATATATATATATATATATATATATATATATATGGGAGCGGATCAAAAGCCCCCCTTAGAAATATATATATATGGGAGCGGATCAAAAATATATATATATATATATATATAATATATATATATATATATATATATATATATATATATATATATATATATATATATGGAGCGGATCAAAAGCCCCCCTTAGAAAACCCCCCTCACTATAATCCGTAATTTAATGTTAATATTAATGTTAATGTTAATATTAATGTTAATATTAACATTAAATACTAAAATTAACATTAAACTTAACATTAAAATTAATATTAACATTAACATTAACATTAATATTAATATTAACATTAACATTAATATTAAAAAATTTTAAAAAAATTAATATTAACATTAATATTAACATTAACATTAATATTAGCATTAATATTAACATTAATATTACGAATTAGAGTGAGGGGGGTTTTTAGGGGGTTTTCTAAGGGGGCTTTTGATCCGCTCCTATATAATATATATATATATAATATATATAAATTATATATTATATATATATATATATATATATATATATATATATATTATATATATATATTATAATATATATATATATATATATATATATATATATATTATATATATATATATATATATATATATATATATGATTTTAAGCCTTATTTTTATTTTCAAAATCTGATTTAAAAACCTAAAATATAGTATTTTCTTTAATAAATTGTATTGCCAAAATTAAGGGTTTAACCTAAATAAATGATTTACTTATTTTCAAAATATTATTTCAAATATTTTACTATTAAAATTTAGTTCCAAATATTTTCCAAAATAGTTCTATGTATTTAATCCTACATTTTTCTTGGATTATCATCTTGATCGTGATCCAAACGTGCATTTCCTATTCTGCGTTCTTTCTAATCTCTTCTAAATTAATCGACGATTTGTGGATTATTCTATTATGGACAATCTTGGATCATTTGGACGGTGGATACGCAATTGGACGTGTAACCCCGCTTTTTCGAATTTTTGAAATTTTGTATTTCCTGGAATTTTCTAATTTAGCCATATTTATTTTATGGTTTGTTTATGAGAATATTTAATTTATTTAATTGATTTACCTATTTTTATAATACAATTTTCTAAATGGGTATTAATTTAGAGCAATTTGAATTTGGGTTTAAAAATTTAGTTTTCCTCCATTTGTAGCAACCCATAACAACTTCTAACTGAATTTATTTGTATTTTGCAATTTGTGGAAAGGGGAGGGACTTCTGTGTTTAAATTCTTGAGTAGAAGGACTTTTGTGGAAATATTCAGTCTAATGGGTTTTTTTTGCAAATCCCA